>BMAU01009796.1:0-220000 GCA_019973935.1 Trichonephila clavipes | reverse complement strand
TAAAACTTTAAGTGAGTTTTTCTCAAAATTATCTTTCCGAAAGAAACTCTTTACCAGATACATGATATCTTAAAAACTAAACCAGATAAAACGTTTTGAAATTTTGTGGGAATGTTTATTATACTACTTTTTTCATAAAGTGCACCGTAAGTTTTGTTGTAGGTAATTTTTTTTTCATTTAAGGTAGTTTTTAGGGAAAAAATTTAAAAATATCAGAACTTTCGTATTATTATATATAATTGTCTTTAATTATTTTTGTATTTTAATATTTTTCTTGGATTTTAGTTCACTTTGAAGAGCACCATAATATATAGGTTGTGTATACAGAAAATTATGATAATTGTATTAGAAATTTTTTTATGCAGTGTTACCCGTTTTAGTAAAAATTTGGTAAAATTTCCTTGAAAACCAATTTTTCTAAAAGTATAATATTTATTTAAAAATGTTTATGTATTAACAAATTTTTTTTTTATTTTTCTTCCTAAAATCAATTTGTTTCGAAAATTTGTTTTTATAAAAAAAATTGGGTCCAAAGGTAGGCAGTCACCTTAAATTAGTATACTGTTGATGGTTTATAGACATTTTTTCGTCTATTAGTTAGTTTTTTTAAACTTTTAAAACTGTCAACATGAGTGAAGAAAAAGTGCACTTAATACATTGTATGTTGTTTGAGTTCCAAAAAGGGGTGAATAATGTGATGGAGGCAAAAAGAAACTTGTGTGACGTATTTGGAGGGGAAGCAGAAACTGTTTGAATATGCCAAAGAGATGGCTTGTGAAATTTTGCTCAGGTGATTTTTCATTGAAAGATGAACCCTGATTAGGAAGACCATCAGATATCCGTGACGAAATGCTACGCAGTATGATCAAGACAAATCCCACGTTAATTTTCCCCAGAGAAGTAGGCTTCAAGCTTTAAATTCATCAGATTACTGCTTTGGATCACATTGAGAAACTTAGTTTCGTGTCAATTCTCTCTGGAGACAATACAAATTAAGCGAAAAAAATTTAATAGACAGAATTTCGACTTCTTTAAATCTTGCTTCATTGAATATTAACGTCGCACTGTGTGTGTGTTCAGCTACACGAGGGCTTTTGGCGACGGAACACGTAATTTTGAACCATGGTCAAGTGACGTGGACGACACCTGAGCTGGCACCGCGGCCACCTTCAAATCTTGCACAAAAACAAGTAATGTAAAAAAAAATTTAATTCAATTTCCTACTTTTAATCGATGAATAGAAAGTATTTTATTAACGATTGAAAATTTGGATAAGATATATATAAATATAGAGCAAGCGTGAACTAATAGTGGGAATTGAAAAAAAGAGCATGATTTGTCTGCATTGTAACAATGCACACCCGGTTTGGCTGAATAATAGGTTTTCAACGCCAACTTTTGTCTTTGTTTAAACAGTTACATTCTTAAATCAATAGAGACGAATCTAAGTTGGCGTTAAAGACCTGTAATTACTTTAAGTTTAATTAATTAATTAATATTTGAAAAAACTGTATTAACATCAAGTGTCATCCACTACAAGTCTTGAAAAAATTTATTTGAACTTGATTTTATGAATAGAAAGTATTTTATTAACGACTGAAAATTTGAACAAGATAAATATATAAATGAAGTCGGGCCTCTAAACAATGAAGACACTAAATTCTGAAAAAAGTTAGTTATATGGAAAATTCATTATATTGAGCTTCATCTTGTAATTTTCTTTGTAAATCACATAAAAAAATTTTAATTCCTAAACACTATATATCAGAAAAAGTAATTATTCATACAATTTTGTAAATTAATAAGTATTTAATTAACGTGTCTTAACCATAAAAAAATAAAGAAAGAAAAACTGCAAGGAAAGTTTCTTGACGCCTTTATCCACTTCCTGAAGAATTAATTTTTTTCTTTGATACTCAAGCCCTTACGTTTTGACATTTTCGAGCTAAAAGAGAAACGGAGTTATCAGTACAATTGATCAACACTAATAATGAATGAAGATTAATTCAAGGACACGAGACGACTTCGATGAGGGTGAACGGGAATATCAAAGATGTTTACAGTGAACTGGACAACTTAAAGGCTGCGCTTCTTGGATGAAACGCCCGGAATTCTGTTGTTCGTCGAGTAAGGCACCTAATAAAACCAGTTTAAGATTTATTACCACCATAAAATGTTTTAAAAGAGAGAATAACTTGAAATGTCCAGAAATACTTTAAAAAAAGGGCGAAAAAGAATTGAATCCCAAGAAAAAAAGTTCGTTACATAGAAAATGTACTTCTCTATTGGGAGGTTGTTTTACAAAGAAAATCTTGAAATGTTTTTGGTTCCAGGAAAAAGTTCGCTACATAGAAAAATTCGCAATATAGAGGTGCGTAATATGGAGGTTCGACAGTATATAAATAAATATATAGAGAGAGTGAGCTAATAGTAGGAATTGAAAAAGAGAATCGTTTTTGGACCACTTGGTGATTGGATATGAAAAAAGGATTGTTTATATAAGCATATATTTACAAAGCATATATTACCACCATCTACATTCGCAGCTGGCGTATATCAGAAGAAGGTTATGTTGTGTTGTTGTGTGTGGTGATACAGAAGGGTATAGTTCACTATGAAGTGCTGAAAGAAATTGAAACGGCCGTTACTGTTCGCAACTTGATGTTTTGAGTAAAGAAATTTAACATAAATGTACATCTTTGGCCAACAGAAAGGGTATTATTCTTCATCATGACAAGGCTAGATTATACGTGGCAAGAAACGTTGCATAAAAAATTTCCGAGTTTGGTTGGGAAACTTTACGTCAGCTATAGCATATACACCTAATATTGAACAGTCTATCATCAGCTCAGGTGCCTGCAAAATGTTCTTGATGGAAATAATTATATAAGTTATGAGGGTGTCCAAATGGCCGAGGCAGAATATTTTGTCTTCAAAACAGAAGACTTCTTTTCCAGGGACTTGGGTAAAATGACAGAAAGCTTGCACGCAGTTGTAACAAAGGACATTATATTTTAGATTTAATTTTAAATAAACAGTATAAAAAATTGTTTTCTCAAGAAAAACGACAACCCCTTGCACCTAATGCATCGCATTCATTTTTAAAAATAACTTTCCATAAAGAGCAAATGTAGAGGAGAAAATGTACAGTTTTAAATTTTAATAAATCTTGAATGAGATGAAAGATCGCTAATATGAAGAAAAAGAAAAATGCCAACCAAATAATAATTCGCTTCCTTCTTTTAGTAGGAAGTCATTTTTGATTTATTTTGATGAAAGAAGACATATTTTTAAAGAATAATTGAAGGGTGAGAACGCAAAATGTTCAAGAGAATTTTAAAACCTGTCTTTTACATAAAAGTGAAGCTATTCTTTATAAATTCCGAGTAACACATTGCAACCTAGTCACCGTGAAAATTATCAAGTGCCTCTTCTGCATTATTTTCGATAAAGAAAAAAAACTTCAGTCATTAATCAGTTTCTTTAAACTTCGAACCTATGCACTTGCGTAAATTCCACTGTAATATATTACTAAGGAGAACGTTTATAAAATTATCGCTCGCTTGAAAATGCTTTCAATTTAAAAATGCTAGCGACTGCTTTTTAAAATTGTGCTTAGAAACGCGATCGATTTTGGGAAACTTAAAATACGATTGATAGTTTGTTAATGTCGCATTTTGAAATAACGAGAGGGCTCTTGGCGAAGAATCTCATAATTCTGAGCCACGATCAAGTGTCGAAAACACGGCACCTGAACTGATACCACACTACACCAATATGAGGACTCTTGAGCCTCAACAAATTCAATGTGAATCGGTCTCTTTACACAACGGATGCAGTACTCAAAACTATGGCTTATCACAAGGATTAGCATTAAGTCAGCGTTTCTCAAACTGTGGGGCGCGTCCCCCTTGGGGAGCGTGATATTTTTACGAGAGTGGCGCGAGCATATTGTCAAGTCGAAAACAAAAGATTATTTTTTTTAAAACTTACAAATTTACTGAAAGTAAAATAAAAGAAAATACATTTTGACATAATAAAAAAAAGATAAAATACACATTTACATTGATATAATACACTTATAAAAGCATCAGGACTGCACAATGTATTTTATAATTAATTTAACAATACTAAGTTAGGACCAAGTCAATAGTTACCAGTGAGTACGTGGTCTTATCATACATGAAATTATATATACGAAAATTAATAGTTATCTCGGTAATTTGTACGGATTGTAATTGATTCCCCCCTTTACTGCCGATTAAAAGTTACGCGATTCACTCCCCAATGCCACCGTTTTCTACGAAGGTCTGCGTATGTGATGTATGGGGGAGGGGAAGAAAAATAATACATAAGCAATCCTTAGAAATAAGTACATCCTTTTCAAACATTCTGTCCAGGTTCTTTTATTGCATTCTGAAGCCTTCTGACTAATTTCATGGATAGCAGTGCGCAAAAAAGATCGTACTTCGGACAGAGGTTTAAGTACGTCTCTCCAGAGAAAATAACGCTTTAGATAAGTGAGACGTTTATCACCGCCAGTGGCTCTTAAGAGGTTTAAGTCGCATTTATATTGCCTCTTTAGCATCGAAGTATAGGATTATTGAATTCAATACATTGTTATTGTAAGGAGGGGGCGCAATGAAAATTGTGATTGAGTATTGGGCCTCAAATATTGAAAGTTTGAGAAGCACTGCATTAGGTCGATCGCAATTGACCAGTGGACCGACCAGACATTTTGGGATGACCGCCTTTACTAAATCTTAAGACGCGCGTACTAAAAGAAACATATTTATGGAACACCAACACTGGCTATACTGGAGAATCGGCTTTTAACAAACGATGAAACTGCATTTACTTAAGCAAATGATTCGATAAATCTGTAGACGACACATCTCGTGTAGCTGAACAGTACGATGTTAATATTCACTCACTCACTCGCCACTGTAGGGGAAAAAGAGATTACTGCGATATCAGCCGTAGAAATAAATTTCTCCTCACACGCCGACTGAAGGGGAGAATAAATGTTGATGATCAGCTCTTCTCGAGACAGCACGGGGTTGGCTATTTTGACAATATCCTGCGCCCCACGGTTCCACAGGATTGGGTTCTCGAGGTGATGTCATGTCCCACGATGGCGCGGGAATCGGCAGCGATTAATTCTAAGTAAATACGTTGTTTCAGATTCATCGGTGTGTTCTCTGATCGCTGCATTGAATACGTCCACGCTCCACGGTCTTGAAGTTGCTTATAGTTGTGCAGGATTTCAACTTGACAACATTGGTTAACTGGTGTTTTTGTAGTAAAAACAAAAATAGTCATATTTTAAAAGAGGGGTGAAATTTCGAAAACAAGAGCTAAGTCAACAGATCTTTAATACCAAGTGGCCAAATCTACGCCATAACGCCTTAAAAACATTAGGAGTAGTCCGTACCCTGAAAAAGTAAACCAATATGTAGCTTAGCAGAAATAACGTCAACCACGCCTTCGTGACCGTAATATTTGAGTACCACAAACCCTAATCCATGATTAAAACCAAATCAGGTATGATAAAATTAACAGAGATCCCAAACTTTTCCAGTACACGCTGCACTTACAATTTTCTTATTTTTTCACGGTACCCTTGTTTGAAATATTTCTAATCTAGCGTTAACCAAACACAGGAAGAAGAACAATATATTTTAGTGGAAACTTTAATTCATTTTTATCCACAAGAAAGCGTGAAAATGAAATTCAAATAAAAACCTTCATTGTCCACATAGAAAGTCACTGAGAGAATAGTGTGATCTAGTTTATCCCCACTCAGTTATCCAAAATGCAGAAGACTCTTCATGCTGTTATTCTCATTTCTTCCTACTCATTGAATTTCGAATGATGTTTGGTCTTACTTAGAGCGGAAGCTGGAAATCCAGTTTTGCTTAGATTTGTTGTCGCAAACAGAGGTAGAATTTTCTTAGAGCTTTTGAATTTAAATTTGAGTATTCCTTTCTGAGATAGAAATCAAAAACTGAATAATATTTCAACAGACAAATCTTGTTTTTAGGCTGTTGTTGCAGGGAAATTCAAATAAAAACTTACTTCTTGCGAAGTAAAGTTCGATAGAGCTTGAGAATGAAATATATCTCGGAAATTTGTAACTTTTTTTCATAACCTTTCACAAAGTATTTTTTTAACTAGTCAATAACTTGTCCATTTGAGTCCTCTCGAACGACGCCTTTTATTCAATTCCTACTATTAGCTCATTCTCTATATATTTATTTATTTTTCTTGGTGGAATTTTCAATTGTTAATAAACATGATTATTGTTATATACATGATTGTTATATACATGATTATTTTTTATGGCAATACAGTAATTTAATTATAATCAATAAAAATTAATGGGTTAAAACTAATTATTTAAAGAATTACAAATGCAGCCACGTTGATATCATTTTTGGCGACTTGTGTCAAAACTTGAAAAGGTTTTCTTCTTGCGTTTTAAAGCATTCGCTTGAACTGAAATTTTATATACATGATTGTTTTGGATGACATTACGATACCTTAATGATAATTAATAAAAATCAATTACCACTTAATGTTGTGATTCTGTCCTACGTATATACATATTTAAATTAACTGTGACTATTTAATAAAAAGTAGCTAAAATAAAATTTTTCTTTGTTGATCTAAGTAGGAATTGACTTTAAAAAAAATTTATATTACTTGTTTTTTTGTATTTTCTTGGTAAAGCACAATTTTAAATGTATACATTTTTCAATTAAAATCTGAAAAAAATAAACTACTTTTTTGAAGTTGTTAATTATTAGCAGCAATATGTTCTGTCTTTGTTATTATAACCCGAAGGCCCTTACTTGCCAATTAGAGTTAAAATGGTTTTTACTGGTCCCTGGATCTAAATCATAACTTCAAACTATGGATATATAAAGTGTACTCCTGAATTATAATTACCACATCCCAACTACGCCGACATAAGGAATTTGGGCCTTACTAGACTATTTTAAACCCGACCTTTTGTAAAGATATCGAGCCCATAGCATATAACTCACTATATCAGTGCTTCTCAAACTTTCAATATTTGGACTCAATATTCAATCATAATTTTCACCCCCTTATACAATAACAGTGCAGAAATTCAGTAATACTATACTTTGACGCTAAAGTGACTTTACCTCTTAAGGTATCCGACTACCCTAAAATCACGAATTTTTTTCAAAATTGAGATTTTTTTTTTATGATTTTACTTTATAGGTCATCTTATTAGCTTAATAAAAATACCAAGTTTTTTTATTTTCCATTCACTAGAACAAAAACTCCACGTCTTTTAGTAAACGCAGATGTCATACCTTTGCACAAGATGCCAAACTTTTTAAAATGCGTTTTACTCGAAATGTGTTTTTTTTTTTACAAAAAACTCAAACGGGAACAACGATTGCTCAAAAAGTTTTGAGAAAAATTTGCTGAAATTTTTTGTGTACGTTTTGTATAACAGTGGAAGTGTTTTGATCCTCAGATTTATCAATCACTGTTTTATTTCAAAATTTACAGTCCTTTATGTGAATATAATCACTGTTTTTTTTAAGCAATTTAATATAGTCACTTAGATAAAGTGCTCTAGTTTGTGTAAAAATTAAAATATCTCTTATCCTGAAGGTCATTTCAAACATGAACAAAGAAACACATCAAAATTGGAAAATTGAGAATTTGTTCATAAAATTTTTGTACAGAGCGGGCCCCGTTTATGTAATTTTTTATACATTTTCACCAGTTATTTCACATTTTAATAGCTATAAATTATTTTTCTGTTTTCAATTTTAGAATTTTTTTCTTAAAATGTACTAAATAAATCTAAAAATCACGAAAAAATCCCCATATCTTCATTTTTTCAAAAAAAAGTTGTCGCAAGTAGTCGGATACCTTAAGTGCAACCGGCGTATATATTCATCTCACTCAACCGGTACGTTAAATTCCCCGGACGTATATATACGTCTTTCCGAAGTACGATCTATTCTGTGCACTGCTATCCATAAAATTATTCTGAAGGCGATGCAATAAATGACTTTGACAGTGTCTGCGAAGGATATCAGAGGATTTCTTATTTATTTATTTTCTTCCCCCACCCCAATACATCACAAACGCGCCTCCGAAGTTGTTGTTGTTTTCTGATGCCACCTGTCTGACGTAGTCAGATCGAGGCCCACGAAATTCATCGTGGCATGGGCAAGAGGTACGCCTGTCGTTGCCCTTGAGCACCATACAGGTGACAATGCGATTTTAGCTCGGTGAAATTCCCCGAAGGGACGATAGATGGCGACACGACCTCTATCTCCACCTCCACAATTTCTGCATGTAAACTGAAGGGGAGGGAAATATTCTCCAGTTCCTGCGCTCGTGATTAAGCCCACAAGACTACGGACCCACTGATTTAACGAGCACGTACTCAGTGTGTACTCGGAGGGTATTTGGTGGCATCGAGCATCGAACCCAGGCCTTCCGGTCTGGAGTCCGATGCTCTAACCACTAGGCTACCCACGGCCTACGCCTCCGAAGTGGTAAACGGTGGCATTGGGAAGCGAATTGCGTAACTTTTTAATCTACAGTTAAAGGATTATTTACAAACCGTAGAAATTATTAAGATAAGTATTAATTTTTGTATATAACCTTATGTATATGACAAGCCCAAGGGGTCACTGGTAACTATTCTTAACTTGGTATTGTTAAATTATTTATAAAATACCTTGTGCGGTCTGATACTTTTTTAAGTGTATTATATCAGTGTATATGTTAATTTTATTTTTATTATGTCAGAATGCATTTTATTTGTTTACTTTCTGCAAACTAATATTTTTTTTAAATAATATTTTGTTTTCGACTTTTTAACATGCTTGCGCCCCCTCGTAGAATTATAGAGCCCCTCTAGGGGGCGCTCCCCACAGTTTGAGAAACCCTGCACAATGTAAATTTGTTGGTACGTCAATGTAACTTACCTATTAGGAATGGATCCGATAGTTTATGTATAGCCTCTATTTCAAAAAATCTAAGTTGTTGCAAGATTTGGGGGGGAATAAGTCAGACATATTTGCAAATAAAATGCATTCCAAATAAAAATCTCTATCTTTTTTCTTTTAGTTTTATTTTCGTTACTTCGCATTCCTACTCTTAGCGTCTCACAATCGAACATTTCAAAGATCGAAGCAGAATGCAAAGAGAATCATCCAATTTCGAATCCACCGATGAAACAAGATTGGAAAAAGCAGGTCTAAAGTGAACTATCATCAGACAGAATAAGGCTTTATACCAAAAAGAAGTATATTTAATCCTGCCTGACAGAGTGAAAAAGGGAGTACTTTCCACTTTTTCTTGCTGTGTAAAAGATAAAAGTGGGCAAAATTCTATTTCCCGAGGAAAAAAATGGCTCTATTTTATTACAGATCTCATTGAAAGGCATAAAATGTGCTCTGATGTGAGTTATCATTTAACAACCCACATAACAAAATTTGCTCTTCTCTTTTTATGCGACATTCTATATTTACAAACAATTCTTCATACTTTTTTTATTTAATTAAATCTCCCAAATTGTTACAATAAATTTAAATTTGCATCATTGTTTTTTTCCTTCCAAAAAATAATGCAGAATGTAAAATACTTACAATCGCTGGCGTAGCTAGTTCTGAATGGGCCCTTTATCGAAATTCCTTCGGGGCCCTATTTTAGATATGAAAGTCCTGTTAGTGAGAATGTAGTTACACATGTTGGGGCCCCGTATCATTGATACGGCTGATACGGTGGTAGCTACTAATAATCTACTTTACATAATAAATAAATTTTTGAAAAAAAAATAAACTTTTTAGAACATTTTTTTTCCATTGCAAAAACTTACAGATTAGTAGATTTATTCGGATAATTTATTGTAGCCGCAGTACGTGAGTAGTCATGATCACGAACTTGTAACCCAGTACCACTAAAAACTCGTTAACGACGAGTTTTTCGTGATGCTAGGTTACGTGTTCGTGACCAAGACTACTCGAGAAGCGGAGCGGATGCATTTTAAATCTGTCGTGACTCTAAATCCTCTAGCGTGGTGTAGAAGGTAAGAGAGGGAGGGGGTAGTACGTCAGATATCATCCTCGTCAATTGGTCGGGGTTCAAAATTACGAGGTCCGTTGCCAATAGCCATCGTGTTGCTTCAAATTTGGACTTTGTTGTTGTTCAATTCCTACTATATATATTATAGCTCACTTTCTCTATATATTTATTTATTTATCTTCGTGGAACTTTCAATCGTTAATAAAATGCATTTTAAAACGCTCAATTGAGCTGAAATTTTATATACATGATTTTTTTGGATGACAATACAGTAATTTAATTATAATTAATAAAAATGCATTGAGGGAAACTAATTATTTAAAGAATTACAAATACAGTCACGTGGCATCATTTTTGGCGACTTAGCGATCCTTTTGGCGACTTGTGTCAAAACTTGAAAAGTTTTTTTTTCCTCACATTTTAAAGCATTCAGTTGAACTGAAATTTTATACGCACGATTGTTTTGGATGACAATACGATACTTTAATGATAATTAATAAGAATGAATTACCACTTAATGTTGTGATTCTGTCTTATGTATATACATATTTATTTTAATTGTAACTACTTAATAAAAGTAGCTAAAATAAAAAATTTCTTTGTTCTTTGTTGATCTAAGTAGGAATTGACTTAAAAAAATTATATTACTTGTTTTTTAATCCAGATGCCGTAGCCTAGCTACACCATCTCCATGAAACCAAAAGTCGCCAAAAAATCCAAAAATAAAATAGGATTTCCTAAAACCTCGTCAATAGTAAAACTCAAGCAATTAAGAATATGACTGAGGGATGCCTGATCAGTGCCACACCTATAACACTCTGAAAAGACTTTCCGGCCCTGTGTGAAAGTAAGAGATTTGTTGTGGCCACTCTAAAAAAGAAGCATGATAAAGCCGTTTGCTGATCCCTAGGAGTATTAAGTTGGTAACACCAACTTAACACCCTTGGTATTTTTTTTAAAAATACCAAGGGTGAGCAGGGGGTATTTTCCACAGTACATTTAATTCTATTCTTTTAAGGTATTCGACTACCCTAAAACCATGATTTTTTTTAAAACATTGATAATTTTCTTATGATTTTATTTTATAGACCATCTTATTAGCTTTATAAAAATTCCAAGTTTTTTTTTATTTTTCGTTCACTAGAAACAAACATTACAAGTGTTTTGGTAGAGACAGATGCCATAACTTTACATAAGATGTCAAACTTTCAAATGCGTTTTACGCGAAATGTGTTATTTTCGAAAAGCTCAAACGAGAACAGACATTGCTCAAAAAGTTTTTTTTTAAATAATTTGCTGGATTTTTTTGTGTATATGTTCTGTATCACAGTAGAAGTGTTTTAACCTTCAGATTTATCAATTACGGTTTTATTACAAAATTTACAGTTCTTTATGTGAATATCATCACTGTTTTTTTAAGCAACTTCATATGATAACTAAGATAAAGTGTGCTCTAGTTTTAGTAAAAATTAAAATATCTCTTATCGTAAACGTCAATTTAAGAAAGAAAAGCAAAGTAATACATCAAAATTTAAAAATTGAGAATTTGTTCAATTACTATTTGTACAGAGCGGGAGCCGTTTATGTCATTTAATGTCAATGTTTACCTATTTTTTCCCATTTTAGTTGAAATAATTTATTTTTCTCTTCTTGATCTTTACTTTTTTTAAAAAAAATTTACCAAATAAATCTAAAATCACAAAAAAATCTCCATATCACCATTTTTTAAAAAAGTTGTCGCAAGTAGTCGGATACCTTAATGGAGGAAAGTTCGGCAAAAGTTAAAAGAGTGTTACCCCACAAGGTGTCAGCAGTTTGGCAGACATGGCCAAACTAACAGCTATGTCATTACCATTCAATCCAATACGGAAGGGGGACCCGTTTAAAGTAGTATATAGAGTGTCTAGAAGAAAGTCAAGTCACAAGATCCAGAATATTTAGGCTTTGTGAAATCCTTTATAAATTGCAATAAGTTCAGACCTAAATACAGAACAACAGTTTTTATTCCTAATCTTAATGTCAAATGTACTATCAGGGGAGTCTCAATATACACGTCTGGTAGTAATGACAGTGAGTGAGTGAATATTAACGTCACACTGTTCATCTACAGTAGGGCTTTTGGCGACGGACCACGTAATTTTGAACCATGGTCAAGTGACGTGCACGACATCTGAGTTGGCACACACACACCCCTCTCCAAACTACCACACCACACCAACGGGAGGCCGCTTGAGCTCTAGACAGATTTAACGTGCATCGCTTCCCTACGCGGAGGGTCTTTAGTTGTACTGGGCTCGAACTCGTGACAAGGCCAGCCACGATCCGATACCGTGACCACTCGGCTACCATGGCCACGTAATGAAAAAATGATGATAAACAAT
Organism: Trichonephila clavipes; assembly: GCA_019973935.1. Lineage (NCBI taxonomy): Eukaryota > Metazoa > Arthropoda > Arachnida > Araneae > Nephilidae > Trichonephila > Trichonephila clavipes. The sequence goes on along the minus strand of BMAU01009796.1, from coordinate 207,533 downwards.
CAAATCAAATCTGGTAATTTATATTTTTCATTAACCATATTTAAAATTGAAAAGATATAACTAGGGGTGCAAGATTTTCAAAACTTTTGAACACTTTGAATCTAGTTATACCTATTATGAACCTACGAAAATTATAAACCAAGCTTGAACCTTGTTTCTCTAATATTGTGACGAATCTGTACGGAATCTTTCCACTAATATTCTTAGACGTCTTTTAGGGGATTATAAATTCGCGTATATTTCCAATCAACTCCAAAAAGTGAACGGGATATGCAAAGTAGATAGGGTATTTAAGTAAAGCGTTGTAAGCTAGCAAGTATGAAGGCTATTGAGCCAGCAGCAGTAGCCTCAAATTTAGAGGATTCCATTGGATTATGTTAGTGAAGCCTTATTGCTGTTATTCTATGGAAGAACTAGAAAGCTGATATACCAAGCGGTAACTATAATTTATTTACGCTTAAAATAAGCGTTAGTTTAATAAAATTAGTTAAAGTTAATGAAAGCTAATAATTCGAGTTACGCGTATTTCTCGGACCTCCTATTTCGGTAGACCTTATTTGATCTTGCGCATAATTATTGATTAATTACATAATTTGTAATTTAATTTAATATTAAAGGTAAATCCTTTTTGTTTGACGTAACATAGAAATATTATATGTTATTAGAGTTTCTGATATTTGAATTGATATAATAAATACAAGTTATTACTATACAAAAAGGCTCATAGTGATTCTTTGCCTCAAATTAATCTTGGTGTCCAGGGTGGAACCCAGGGGGTCCACACAATATGGTTTTAAAGTTTTACAAATGGAATATTGGCTTCTTATATATATACATGACCACAATATCCTTTTTAACTTTGTACATTGTTATTAAAATATGTTTTTCATTTCTTTTAAATTATTATTGATTTAATATCTAAAACTGCAACCGAGAGAGATTTCCCATGAAAGAATTCATGCAAAAAAATATAGAAGAATCATGGAATTAACTTCTGTTATTGCATGCCTACCCCCTCAATCTCTTGAAGAGAAGAGCGTGCAATGTATTTAAACTATTCGAAAGCCTATCTGAAGCTTGACTTTTTGTTCTATCTTCCAATGTGCATTATCTGTGATAAAATGCTGAGAATGAAATAGATTTACATTCCAAGGAATGATTTTTGCTAAAAAGAAGAGTGAGAAAACGTAAAAAAAAGCTTTAAAAAGGAGTACTTTTTATTAAAGATTTTTCATTCTTGATAAAATTCGAAATAAGATATTACAATAAACTGAGATTAAATCCCTTCTTGCTATTTCCTCGAAAGAAATTTTATATCATTCTTCAACCTATTTAGAATCAATATTCTTGCAAGAATCCCTTCTTGCCTTTCTATAGAAGTTCTAAAAATATCCTTCTCTGGAATGCTTTGGGCTTTAGATACATATTTCTCTAAACATTAAAAAACTATTTTCAGGACTGTGTTTCAAAAAGCGGTGCATACACGTATTTCTTATACAGAAACTAAAAGATGAAACTACAGAAGGTATGCTTAAGGAAGAGACAGGGTACGATTTATCAAAAAAAAATTTAATTTAATGATTTTCACTAAATATTTCCTTTGACCCCTATGTATATGTATTATTTGAAACAATGTTTGTGCTTTAAAATGCTATAAAAAGTTAACCATTTAATTTTTTAAGCAAAAAATTAAGAATTCATGAAATGATTTTAAAATGCCATAACTTGGCAAGGATTTTGTGATAAATGATTAATATTATAGTAAAATACTTTTTTTATAAATATTGAATTCCTTCAAAATGTAAAAACTTTTAATTCAATTATTTTTTTTAAAGTAATGTGATTTGATTCAAAAATGCTTACCAAAATTTTTTCTAGTACTAGTACCCGTTTGTTTGACAGTTGGAAAAGATATTAAAGTATTTTACACAGTAGAAAAACGACCTCAGCATCTGAAATACAGAAAAACTTGTGATTTTTCTTTCTGGGGTAAATCAGTTTAAGGGGACATGGTACAATTTAATTCTTTACGATTTACGATTTTTTAATTTAATGATTTTCATAATTTTTTGGTTGACTCCTTTGTATCTGTATGATGTAAAAGAGATTTGGTGTGGTATGTTAGTTAGGAGAGGCGTGCCAGCTTAGGTGTCGGTCACGTGACGTGGACATGGTTTAAAATTACGTGGTCCGTCGCCAAACGCCCTCGTGTAGCTGAACAGTGATAACGTTAATATTCAATCAATTGATGTAAAAGAGATTTTGTGTGTTTAAAATTTCGTAAAAATCTAACTATTTAATTTTTTAAGGGAAAAAAATTGAAACTTATGAAGTGATTGATTTTAAAATGCTACTTTCTCTCTCTCCTCCTCCTATAAAAATTGATGTATATATATGAAATTTGATTTATATATATACGTACTTTAAACTATGTATAACAATAGTTGGTATGGTTGTTATGATAACGTAATTGGTACTCGTACAATAATTCTTTTTATGCATGCTTATTGAAAATTCCTTAAAAAATGTGTAAATTCTAACTTCAATTATTCTTTTTAAAAATAAGTGTTGTTGTGACTAATGCCACCTGCCTGAAGAAGTCAGATCGAGACTCGCGAAATTCATCGCGCCCAATGGCTATAATTTTACACCTGTCGTAAGCCATAGCTTTGAGCACCATGCAGCTGACAGTACAATTTTGCTCGATTCCACCCCAATTTAGAGGAAGAAAACCCAGGGGATGACCAGGGGCCTTCCACCAACCTCACGAGAGGACTTGTGGCTCGATGGCTATTTAGAGTACCCCTATACCGCAAAGGTACTATGCATTTACAAAGATCCATGTTCTCCAACTCCGGGATTCCAACCCAGTCCCTACGCACCGTAGCCAACGTCGCTAAAAACTGTACTACTAAATAAGTATTACTTTGTACTATTAGCAACAAGTGAAAAAAATTTCCAAGTATTAAGCACAATAAAAATAAAAGCCTTAGCATTTAAATGAAGACAAACTAGTTATTTTACCTTTCTGAGATAAATCAGCTTAAAGCAGTGCTTCTCAAACTTTCAATACTGGCGCCCCCCTTTTCAATCACAATTTTTATCGCGCCCCCCTTATACATTAATAATGTACTGAATGTAATAATAATGCACTTTGACGCTAAAGCTACTATACGCGATCTTAATTATAAACCATACAAATTAATAGCATAAGTATTAGAGTTTGTATGCTACTTTTTTGCAAAATAAATAAATGAAGTAAGACAGTGCTTCTCAAACTTTCACTACTGGCGACCCAATTTTCAATCATAATTTTCATCGCACCCCCCCTCAATAATAATGTATTGAATGCAATAATAATGCACTTTGAGTATTAAATTTTGTATACGTTACTTTTATATAATATATATTTTAAGCAAATTACTTTTAAGTAATAATTATAATGTTATGTTATTTTTCCTTTCTCTCATTTTTTAAATTGGGACACAGATTGCAAAATGACATTTAATTAAAAATTTATTTCGTCCATCATGCATTTCTAAAAGTACAAATGTCATTAGAACAAGTAATATAAAAAATAAATTTTAAGTCAATTCCTACTTAGGCCAACAAAGAAAAACTTATTTTAGTTACTTTTTATTAAATAGTTTCAATTAATACAAATATGTAATACATATGACAGAATCACAATGTTAAGCGACAAAAAGAGAAAGCGATTTTCCTTGCAATTTTTCCTTTTCTTTTCTATATATGGGGTATTGGAATATTCTTTTTTCGTTACTATTTATTCATTAATTAAATTTAATTAGTGTAAGAAAATAGTAAAGTAAAGAAGAAATCACACACATTCTTAGAAATTAGGCCATCTCGGATGGAATTCGAACTACCGTCCTTCAGATTAGAAGCCCAGCGCGCTATCCATTGCGTTACAGGGGACAGCACGAAAAGTTTTCCTTTATATAAATGCTTTTGGACTATAATTTTTCTTTGTTACTATTTATTCATTTTTTAAATTTAATTAATGAATTAAAATTTGAATGAACTGTATTAACATGAAATGTCACCCACTACAAGTTTTAAAAAATGTATTTGAACTTGAATGAATGAATAGAAAGTATTTTATCAACGATTGAAAATTTGAACAAGATATATATGAGAGAGTGAACTTATAGTAGAAATTGAAAAATAGTCTACTTTATGTTGCGCTCTCTCATATCCATCACATCTGGCATTCTCGCGAGCGTCTGCGTGAGTCTGGCCCAACTATCGGACGTCTGCGCAAAACATGTAATAATGCTGTACCTCGTACAATTCCAATCAGTCTTGGTCCATTCTATGCTTCTATAGCTACCAAATCAATCTTGAATGTACATTTTATAATTTGAGCGTTAGTTGTAATTCACACTACTAAGTATTACTGCAGAAAATTGGAACAAAAAAATCATGGATTAATGTTTAAGTCGTAAGCGAACATTCGACGATAATAAAGCATCAACAAGTGCACAGACGAGCATAGTTCCAAAAATTAAATCAAGGAAATATTCTCAAGAATACTTGAATTTTGGATTTACCATTACTGAAATAAATGGAGAAGAAAAGTCCCTGTGTGTTATTTGCTCAAAAATATTGGCAGCAGACAGTATGAAACCTAATAAACTTAAAAGACATTTCGAAACGCTTCATGGTGTGAGTACATTAACAAACCTCGAGAGTTCTTTGAATCAAAATTAAAATCATATGGAAAACAAAAAACATTTTTTAAAAAAACTTTGTCAGTGAATGAAAAAGCTTTACTTACTTCTTACAAAGTATCATATAAAATAGCCAGATGTAAAAAGCCTCACACTATTGCCGAAGAGCTTATTTTGCCTGCAGCAATTGAGATTGTAGAAACTATGTTTGGAGACAATTTTGCCAAAGAGTTGCAGTCCATACCCCTATCAAATGATACTGTTTCCCGTCGAATTGATGATATCGCTGAAGATGTAGAGCAACAGCTTTTCGGTAAGTTGCGTGATAAATTGTTTTCAATTCAGCTTGACGAAGCAACAGATAGCAATAAAGATGCTCATTTCATTGCGTATGTTCGATTTTGGGATGGTATGTCAGCGGTAGAAGAACTACTTTTTTGTAAACCAATAAAACTTAAAGCAACAGCAATAGCATTATTTGATATTTTAAATAATTTTATAAACGAGGCAAATATAGAGTGGAAAAATTGTGTCGGAATATGCACCGATGGTGCTCGTACAATGTCAGGAAGATTTAAAAGTATACAAGCACTTGTGAAACAAAATCTCCACTGTGCATCTGGACACATTGTATGATCCACAGAGAACCTCTGGCTTCAAAGAAATTAGTCCTGGCCTGAATATTGTGCTAATGACAGTTGTGACTGTAGTAAATTACATAAAAATGAGACCCCTAAAATGAAGAATCTTTTCTGGACTTTGCAAAGACATGGGCGCAGTGCATTCATCGTTGCTATTTTATTGTGAAGCAAGATGGTTATCACGCGGGAAATTTTTACAACGTGTTTATGAATTAAGAAATGAAATTACCATTTTTCTAGAAGAGGAAAACCTACCGGAAGCTGAGAAATTTCGAGATGGTTTATTTCTGATGAAGTTGAGCTACTTAGTCGATATATTTGAGAAATTAAATATATTGAATCTTCAACTTCAAGGAAACTTCAAATGTACATATGTTTGACACGAGTGATAAAATTAATGCTTTTTTGTAGAAAATTAGAATTATGGAGCCGATATTTAAAGCAAAAACCTAGAAATGTTTGAAAATGCGGATAAATGTGTAAAAACTTACAAAACTGAAGAACAACATGTGGAAGTTGTTTATAAAACTATTGAATATCATTTAGCTATGTTAGAAAAAAATTAAAAAAAATTTTTTTTTGCTGAGGACAACTTGATAGCAAGTTACGAATGGGTGAGAGATCCATTTCAAAATACCCCAGAAGGGCTCTCCACTACCGAAGAAGAAAGTTTCATAGATTTCACATCTAGTGGCGAAATTAAAAGACAATTTTGTAATAAAACTCTCTTTCAATTTTGAGCAGAAGTAGATGATGAATTTTCTGAACTGAAAACAAAAGCATTTCGTATACTTTTACCGTTTTCAACATCGTACCTTTGTGAAACCGGATTTTCTGCGGTGGCTGCTTTGAAGACAAAATATAGATCTCAGCTAAATATAGAAAAAGAACTCAGAGTGTCAATTTCTAATATTAAGCCTTCATTTGAAAACCTTTGCTCTGCAAGACAAGCCCATGGAAGTCTTTAATAATAATTAAACTTGCTCTTAAATTAGTATTAATAAATTAGTTATAAAATACATTGTGCAGTACTGATACATTTATAAGTACACTGGCTGAAGTACCCGTTCTGCGATTATTTTTTTTTAAAATAATACATTATTCTTGATATAATAGCTTAATTGTAAGAAGAGTAAAACCAAGTGCACAACAATGCATACAAAAATATAAAATGATTTTTTAAATGAATGCTGCTATTATAAATAGTTTAAAACGAACTGTAATTTTAAGCCTCACAGAATTAGCATTTAGAATTAATATTAAATAAGGAAAACGAATGAAAAATTCCAATGAAGAATAATTGTGTTATTTTTAATATTTAAAGCGAGAAACCTTCAAAATGTTTTAACCGGAAGCAGGCGCCCACTCCACACTAACGTTAATGGTCGCGCGATCACTTCACCAAGTCACCCCAATCCTTTTTTTTTTTATAATTATTTTTTTCTGTGCTCGATAAAAATCCCAATTGCAGTGAATAATTTAACTAAGAGAAAATATACTTACCTACTTTAAAGGACTTTTTAATTTTTCTTTGATGATTTGAGAAAAAATCCAATAAAACTAAAGAAACCGTTCCAAATGTGCGTGACCTTAATAAAGAACATAAATCACGGACACTTTTCACTAACAATACAAGAACGTTATTTGCAATCAAAACTGTCATATTTTGCTCACGTTATTGTAATTTTTCTATTCTTTGATGATCTACAAATAGCATGTGTAACCTTTTCTTGCTTGTGTCTTTTGACAAGGCGAAGTGTTACATTTATGGCTTCTTAGTTTTCTTGATATCTTAATTTTCTTGATAGAGTTCTTTAGGCAGCATTTGAAAATTACAATTCAACTCAAACGTTTCATGTCTATCACTTTTGTCATATTTACTTTCGCTATCACGATTAATATGCATTATTTCATCAGGTTCTTCAATTGCTTGATCAGTTTCATCTTCCTTCAATAGAGAGATCACAGATGCCCATTTTTTTATATTATGCTCATTTACATTTATAAACCATAATAAGTTGTACAACACAGCAATTAAAACCACAAAGTTAATCGTAGGGGAAAGTATAGCACATTCATAGAAAATATTTCTGAACAAAAGTGGTCGTGAAGGGAACTCGATCAAAACAAGTACCTTGATTGTAAAAAACCGTTTGCCACTCTCAAAATGAGGCATAAATGTGACAAATTCATTTTAGTTTCCATTAAGACTGTCATATAGGAGGATACTGTCAAGAAACTGTTAACGAATAAACAGTTTTACCAGAATTTGGAGTGATTCAGAGCCTCATGCGACCGCTCCCATGAAAAAACTGTATTCGATACAAAAACATTGATGTCAGTTATAAAAAAATAATTGTGTAAAACGTTTTTTATAATGCAATTTCAGATTACTCATAAAATACATCATGGCCAATTAATCCTTCAAAGTGCTCAATATGCTTATCCATACATCATAAAACTCATTTACATGGGGGGAAAAGCAACAGAAAAATATTATTTACAACTTTCCCAAAAGAAAAGTAGACGGAGTTAAGCATACCAGTAAGTTTGAAGGTCAAAGAGATGATAATCAAAAGTACTATTCTAGAGGTTACAAGAAACGTAATAAAAAAATCTTCTCATCGCGGGATTACAGGAAAGCAAACAAAATATCTTTTTTATTTGGTTTTGGGATCAAAGATAGCTAATGAGCGTTTGAAGTGGAATCTTTTGAAAGTGGAAAACCAGATGATATATATAATTTATATCAGTGTAAATGTGTATTTTTTATTTTGTCAGAAAGCATTTTGTTTTAATTCATTCCAAAAAATAATTTTTTAAGCCTTTTATATTTTCAAGATGCTCGCGCCCCCCTCGAAGGGTTATCGCGCCCCCCAGGGGGGCGTGCCCCACAGTTTGAGAAGCACTGGCTTAAAGTTTGATTTGCCATTGGAATGTAAATGAAAACAAACGTAAAAGTTATCATAACTTTGCGTTATTTAAACTTAGAGCTTTCAAATTTCATGAGTTTGTAGAAAAATATATAAAAAATAATTCATACTTAAAAGAAATTAGGTTTGATTTTTTTGGCTGATTTTCGTCAAATTTGAACTGTGTCCACTTAAAGCTTTCATTTGCTATTGGAATGCAAATAAAAAAGACGCATAAATTATTATACCTCCGTTTTTATTTTCAACTTCGAACATCTAACTTTTATTAGATTATAGGAAAAAAATATATAAAAATAATTTAGGCAAAAACATTTTGATATTTTGACAGATATTTGTCAATTGAATCGTAGTGTGCCCCCTTAAAAAGTTATCTGCAACTTTCTTCTTTTAAATAATCAATAAATATAAAGAGGTTTTTATTTTAGAAAGGTAGTGATTTTTTATAAGCTTTTTTTTTAGTTTTGAATCTAAACCAATTGTAAATAGCGCTTTAAAGAGTGTGTAGGAGAGAGATGTTGTCTAAATACCAATTTCGTAATCTTTCATTCGTTTCTTTATACACTGCTGGACAATTGCTAAGGATGGATAACACTATCATCCATAGCAACCACAAAATGAAAGGAAGCAAAATATGGAAAATTAGAATAAGTGCGGGATATTAGTAAGAAGAAGTATGAGTATGCAAATTTTTTTCCACGTCTGTTCATCACGTGATAGAGTTCATAAGAGCTTTAAAGGTTTTGACGCGTGTGGACAGTTGTTGTTTCAAGTCAAAGTTTTACAGGAAAGATTTAATAGACGAACTTAAAATTTTTGGCATGTCTTCCCGACATCACATAGATGATTTTATGCGTGGCCAAATTATTGGAAAGATCGAAGAAGAGCGAAAAATAACAGATGTTGCCAGGGAGTTCGACATCGCTCACAGCGTTGTTTCACGGCTGTGGAAGTCATTTAAAACTACTGGAATGTGTAGTAGACGGCACGGGGGAGGTCGTGTTAGAAATACGACGCCTGCAGAAGACAGATATATCGTCCTATCAGCAAAAAGGAACAGGCGCACCACAGCTCAGCAGGTGGCAAGTCAGTTTCTTGCTGCCCCAGGAAAGCAGATCTCCCGAAAAACTGTTGCCAGACGTTTGAGGGGAAGAGGACTATACGCACGCAGACCTGTTGTGTGTGTCCCATTGACCAGACAGCACCGTACTGCCCGTTTGCAATGGTGTCCTGAGCATCACAATTGGACTGAACAGGACTGGGCATGCGTACTATTCTCAGATGAGAGTAGGTTCAGTCTGTCATCGGATTGTAGACGCCAACTGATCTGGCGCGAGAGTTGTACTGCTTATCGTCTAGAAAATATCCAGGAAAAGGACCGATATCCGACATGCAGTATAATGGTGTGGGCCGGCATCATGATCAATGGCCGCACGCGCCTACATGTGGTTGCGAATGGGACTATGACGGGCCAACGATACATTGATGATCTTCTACTTCCTCATGTTCGTCTTTTCCGTGGTGCTGTCGGTGATAAATTTGTTTTTATGGACGATAACGCAACTTGTCATCGAAAACTCGCTGTTCAGGATTGTCTAGACAGCGAAGGTATTCAACGTCTCGTATGGCCAGCGCGTTCTCCAGATCTAAACCCCATTGAAAATGTGTGGGATGCTTTGAGGAGGCAAGTTGCTGGTCGAAACTATCCTCCGACAAACAAGAACACCCTCCTCCGTGCACTCACAGAGGAATGGGATAAATTGCCTCAACAGCTGCTGGATAATGTTGTGCAAAGTATGGTACGACGTGTGGAATGTTGCATCACACTCCACGTTGGACATATACCCGTACTGATACCTTTCTTTAAGGTGCCTGCTGACTTTTAGATGCATTGCTCCATTTCTCCGTACGCAGATCAAATGAACATTTTTTTTTCTTTCAGATGTTTCACAGCTTTTGTACATTCCAAAACAATAAATATTCTTTATTCTAATGTTTGAACAGTGTGGCAACTATATTTTATCCTACTAGGCCTCATGTCTCGCTTAATGTTATGCTACATAGCAATTTATGATCCGTCCTTAGCAATTGTCCAGCAGTGTATATTGATTCTTTTAAACTTAAGACGGTATTTCTCAAACTGTGGGGCGCGCCTGCTAGGGGGTGTGATAGCCCTGCAAGGAGGGTACGAGCATATTGAAAGACGAAAACTAAAGATTATTTTAAAAAATTATTAATTTACTGAAAGGAAACAAACAAAATACATTCTGACATAATAAAAAAAATACACATTTACACTGATAAATACTCTAATAAATATGAAAGTACTGAGAAATATGAATTTTATAATTATTTGAACAATACTAAATTAAGAATAAGTTTAATAATTACCAGTGACCCCCCCATGGGTTTGTTATATACAAAATTATGTACAAAAAAAATTAACACTTGTCTTGTAATTTGTATAGTTTATAAGTAATCCCTTAAATGTCGACTTAAAATGATGCAGTTTGCTCCCCAATGCCACTGCTTAACACGTAGGGGAGCGTATGTGATGTATGGGGGGCAGAAAAAAGGAATAAATAAGCAAATCCTCTGAAATAAATAAATCCTTTGCAAATATTGTCGAGGTCCTTTTATTGCATTCCAAAGCCTTCAGAATAATATTATGTATGGCAGAGCACAGAAAAAGTAAAAATGTATATATACGTTCGGGGCAATTAACGCTTTGGCTGAGCGAAACGTTTATATACGCTGGCCACCCTTAAGAGGTTAAAGTTGTATTGTAGATTTAGAGTCAAAATTTAGTATTTTGAATTCCTTACTTTGTTGTTGTATGGAAGGAGGGGCGCGATGAAAATTATGACTGAATATTGGGTCACAAATATAGAAAGTTTGAGAAGCACTGACTTAAAAGGAAATTAAGGAAAATGCCTCCCAGCCATTATGGTGGATATGACCCTCGGCTTGTAACCGAGTGGCTCGCGTTCGAATCCCGAATAAGGCATGATTGTATCTTTTTCGGGAAAAGAAGTCGAACTTTCGAACTGTAATGGATTCCAGTCTCGAATAAAAGCAACACATCCATTCTGCTATATGCTGGGATCATTTCGTGCGTAATAAAAGTTTATATTCTTCTATTTGTATTATATGTTTCTGTTCTTCCATTCGTATTTCATATGTATCCCGGGATAAAAACAGACTACAACAAATAAGGGAAATTTTTTTGCATGTTTCAGAATCAAAACTAATGCATAATTTACATTTATCACGTATTCCAAATTGAAAGAAAAATCATTTATTTTGAATTCTAGTAGAGTAGAAAACTGCATAAAGAATGACAAAGAAAAAAAATGTAGTCATTAAAGAAATTGACTGTGCTTGTTATAAATACTATATGAGTGATTATCTTTATAGCTAATTGTATTCAGTTTTGTTAAATGATTAAAGCACAAAAATGTACGCAATTTCCTGATGGTTAATTACGATCACAAAGGAATGAATAAAATTTCCTTATTCTTGATTAAACTAAGTTTCAAAACAATGAAAAAAAAAAAAAAACATATCTCATAAAAATTTTCCTAAGCAATTTAATTTAAAGGGGGGAAAATAATGCGGTGTAGATTAATTCACAAAAGAATAAATTTGAAGTCAGTATAAAAATGGGTTACCAGAATTTTAAGCTCTTGGAAAGGTTTCCATAAAAACACAGGTTTCTCAGTCAAGATCTACCAAATCAGTCAAAATAGCCTGTGAGTCCCCATTCAAAGCTGTAGTTTCTGTTTTTGGTTTGAAACATGTGAAAGTTTTAATAAGTACCTTTTACTTTATTTGTTAGTATGTCGTAAAACTCTTCAGGGCCATATGTTGTATATGTGGGATCAGATTGCTCATAAAATAGAGAAATCTCAAAAAATAAAAAAATTCGATACACCATTACAATTCGTTAGTTATTATTTGCAGAAGTGTAATATCAATTTCTGGTTGTAAATATTTCCAATTTAATATAGTAAAGGGTTTTGTTTTTCTTTTTTTTTTTGCAATATTGATTATTTTATTTTGTAGCCACATTAAGAAATTAATACCTTTTGATTCAGATATTGTCTAATACATCTGTGTTAAAATTAAATTATTTTAATATATTTCACCAAAGTGAGATGTTTGGAGCATAATGTTATTTCTTGTTCCCTTTCAAAACAGGGTATTTAGCAAAAAAGGCTCTGTTATAAAAAAAAATACAGTCGAACTTCCATATAACGAACCTCTATATTGCGAATTTTTCTATACATCGAACTTTTTCCTGGAACCAAGAACATTTCACGATTTTCTTCGTATAACCTCCCAATAGCGAAGTGCATTTTCCATGTATATAGCGAACTTTTTTCTTGAGATTCAGTTTTTTTTTTCTCCCTATGTTTCAAGTATTTCTGGACATTTCAATTATCTCTTTTAGCACATTTTATGGTGGTCATAAAGGAAGTTTTGGTGCATTACAAAGATATGATATATTATGAAACAAAGCAATTTTTCAATAAAAAAAAGCACTCAAGCAAAATTTACATACTCTTTATGAGTAATTAAATTTAAGGATTCGTGTGCTAATATGTATGTTTAGAATATCTAGTTATAAAATAATGTATGCTTTAAATTAGAAAATGTCTTTAAAATTCATTAATTTTAATTTAAAATAATTATTTTCTTAATGTGTTGAAAATAAAGTATATTCATCTATGTTCTTTTTCTTATTTTCCTTAAAGTTTTTCTTTTTTCTTTCTTTCTTTCTTTTTTTTTTTTTGATAGTTAAAGTATATAAAATACAATATGTATATTGCGAATTTTTCTATGTAGCGAACTTTTTCTTGGAACCTCGAACATTTCACGATTTTCTTCGTAAAATAATCGCTCTATATAGTAAAGAGCATTTTCTATACAACGAACTTTTTCTTTTATGATTAAATTTTTGTTTTCCCCTTTTTTTTAAGTATTTCTGAAAAAATTTCTAGTTATTCTCTCTTTAACACATTTTATGGTGGTCATAAATATTGAACTGGTTTTATTAGATCCTAACTCGTCGAGAGCAATGGAGTTCTGAACGTTTCATCCAAGAAATGCAACCTTTAACCCCCATTGCCCAGTTCACTAGAAACATTTTCGATATCCTCTTTCCTCCTAGGAGTTGCTCCGTTGTCCCCATGTTCTTATTATAAAATAATGTATGTTTAATATTACTTGTATGCTTTATATATATATATATATAAATTATAAAATATCCTTTAAATTCATTTAATTTTAGTATAAAATTATTTTCATATTATTGAAAATACAGTGAATTCTTCGACATTGTTTTTTCTTGTTTTCCTTGCAGTTTTTCTTTCTTTCTTTTTGATGGGTAAGATATATAAAATAAGCATATATTAATTTAAAAATAAGGAATGAATATATATAATTAATTTTTTTAATATATTGTGTTTATGAATTTAAAGTTTGTTTTATGTGGTTTATAAAGTATATTAAAAGATGAACCTCTATATAACGAATTTTCCATATAACGAACTTTTTCCGGGATTTATCGACTTCGTTATATAGAGATCCGACTGTACTTAAATATTAATTTACAAAAAAAGTGTGAATGAATACTTTTTTCTATAAATAGTATTTATGAATTTAATATTTGTTTCATGTGGTTTAGAAAGAAAATTGAAAGATGAACCTCTATGTTACGTATTTTCAATATAACGAACTTTTTTGGGATTTAGTGACTTTGTTATATAGAAGTCCGACTGTATTTATTTGTCATACGAAAATTATTTTCTTTTTGAATAATATACGATAGGATAGAATAGATCTTAGGATATTTTTAGGATAGTGATTTTTTAATTCGAAAGACTTACGTTCACAAAATGACGTTTTAAATACTTTTTTATCAATTCCTACTATTAGCTCACTCTCTCTATATATTTATTTATTTATCTTGGTGGAATTTTCAATCGTTAATAAAATACATTTTGAAACGCTCAATTTTTCTGAAATTTTATATACATGATTATTTTGGATGACAATACAATAATTTAATTATAATTAATAAAAATCAATTGATTAAAGCTAATTATTTAAAGAATTACAAATACAGCCACGTTGGCATCATTCTTGGTGATTAAGCGACCATTTTGGCGACTTGTGTCAAAACTTGAAAAGGTTTTTTTCTCACGTTTTAAGGCATTTAGTTGAACTGGAATTTTATATACGTTACCGGCAATGTATTAAATGATTTTTGTTTCATACATTGCCTAGGCATTCTATAGAATGCCAAATGAGAAACAGGCAACGTATGGAATGCAGCAATTAACTGAGTCGTTGGTGAGGGAGGAGAGCGATAGGAATGACTCGTGTGTACGTGCGACCCTTCATTGACAGGGAAGAAGGAATCTCATGATTTCACCCCTGAAGGTCACCGCAACATATGTCGCAGGGAAACGATGAAATTAGGGTTTTCGTCAAATCCCTAAAGGAGATGATCAATTCACGCAAGATGTTAAAATATATTCTCTTTTGTCTTTTCCCTGTTATAAGTAAGTGAATTAGTTAAATCCCCAAATATTTTAGTGAAATGATGAAGTGAAAAAAATATGCCATTTTTTTTAGTGCTAGGGGACAGATATTTGGGGGATCGTAATAACTTATGTTATGGTTAGGATCTGCTGGGACACATCCCCTCTACAGCTTTGACCAATATCTCGACACCCGGGGCTCACAGTTCATTCGATCCCTCTCTAACTGCTTTTCCAGTTATAATTTCATGCTCATAGGGCTATCTATATATATACCGGAGAAAAGCGACTCACTCACTCACTGACTAATCACGATATCTCCGGAACTATTAAACCTACTGATTTGAAATTTCGTAGGTAGGTTTCCTTCATGGAGTAGACATCAGCTAAGAACGGATTTTGCAAAGATCGAACCCCAAGGGGTGTTACGGGGATTTAAGGGGCGTTATAGGTAATTATTTCCATTATTTAACTATTAGACGTACAGTCTTGAAATTTGGTAAGTGGATTCCTTTCATAGAATAGAGTTTCGCTACAAAATGGGCTTGGTCAAAATTGACTCCCAAGTGGCGTTGTAGAGAATTAAGGGGCGTTATATATAGGCAAATAACATCTTTTTTAAACTATTAGACGTAAACTCTTGAAAATGAGTAAGCAGATTCCATTCATTGAGTAGAGATCCGCTGTAAGATGGGTTTTGTGAAAATCGCTTTCTAAGTGGCGCTGCGGGAGCTTAAGGGGCGTTATAGATAATTATTTCCATTTTTAAAATATTAGACGTACAGTCTTGAAATTTGGTAAGCGGATTCCTTTCATAGAGTACATATCCGCTACAAAATGGGTTTTGTGAAAATCGACCCCAAGTGGCGTTGTGGATTATTAAGGGCGTTATAGGCAATTAATTCCTTTTTTAAACTGTTAGACGTAAAATCTTGAAATTGAGTAATCAGATTCCATTCATTGAGTAGAGATCCGCTATAAGATGGGTTTTGTAAAAATCGCTTTCTCTAAGTGGAGTTGCGGGGGCTTAAGGGGCGTTATAGATAAGTATTTCCCTTTTAAAATATTAAACAGTCGTTAAATTTGATAAGCGGATTCCTTTCATAAAGTAGAGATATGCTACAAAATAGTTTTGGGGAAATTGATCTCCTAGGGTCATTGAGAGGGATTAAGGGGCGTAATAGATAAATATTTCCGCTTTTCAACTAAGGGACCCACCTGCTTGAAATTTAGAAGGTATGTTCCGTTCATGGAATAGAGTTCCTTTTACAACGAGTTTTGAGAAAACGGACCTCCAAAGTAGTGGGATTGAGAGGGATTAAGGCGTGTTATAGAAAAATTCCTGTTTTTGAATTTAACCCATTTACTAGAAATTTGTTGAGCACGTTTCTTTAGTTGATTAGAGTTTCACTAAGAATGGATTTTACGGAAATCAACTCCAGGGGGAAGCGGGGAGAGTTATTGCGGCGTATTGATAGATAAAATTCCCGTTTTCGAACTGCTAAGACTAATAATAAAATTTGGTTTGCATGCTTCTTTTGTTGAATTTGAATCCACTAAGTATGCTCTCAACGAGGTATTGATGATAAAAATTCCGTTTTTGCTCTGTTTGATTTAAACTTGAAATTTAGCACGCATGTTTATTTTATGGAGTAGAGATCCACTGAAAGTGGCTTTGGGGGAAATCCATTTGATTATTAGATTAAATGAGCGCAAAAAATCCTTCTACTTCTATTTTAGATATAAATAGAAATTAGATATTATAATTTATGTCCTTTTTATATCAAGAGGCGAGAGTTGCAGCTATAAATATATTTTTCAATACAATGGAATTCTTAATGCCAGATATCAATAATTCATATATATGTAAACAGTATACATTTATACAACATCGTGAACTACCCAGTTTAGCGGGTGGGTAACGGCTAGTTCCTTATATAGTTTTTAATATTGTTTTAAACTTTTAAAATTTATTTAAACCCACAATATATTGGCTCTTGTTTGAGTTTCGGACTTGAGATTTGAACCAACTATTCCACTCGTCGAGACCCATTCAGTCATATGCTTGACTCCCAATGTGTAGGCATGGGGAGGGCTTAAGCACTAAAATATCATGTTCCCATGTCTATCCTATGGGGTCTGAAAAACTTTCACCCCCCTCCCCTAAGGAATTGAGCTTGGACTTGATTTTTGGTTCCACCATATTTTCGTATTAGCGCGAACTTTACATGGAATTGGCCCCCTCCAGTTCTCCCCCCTCAGGGGGAGGGCTTCCTCATTAATAACTCGAATCCCATGCTTCCTTGGTCAACCACACCAGCTGGTTTCGATTGTTCTCCCTATGAGCTCTTCAAATAAGTAATTTTATCCCAATAGCTCCATTCCTCCCCCCCATTTCACGTTTTAAAACAATTTTAAAATTATTTATATTCCTATAGCTCCGAGGATTTCTTACCTGTATGGTTTGGAAGTACAAGGACTCGACCTCCCATGTGTCTCTCCCCCACCCCTGGACAGCATTTTCCCAATATTTTAAAATAACGCCTCTTCAATGTCATTTCCATGATGATAGTGAGTGATTTTATTACACCCTGAACTGTTTCAGGGAAATGATGAAATGAGCTAGTCAGGATTTGCATTGGCAAAATGCTGTCCAGAGAGGGGGAGAGACACCTGGGAGGTCAAGTCTTTGTACTTCCGAATCATACAGGTCAAAAATCCTCGGAGCTATGAGGAATTTAAAAAATTTTAAAATTGTTTAAAAACGTGAAATGGGGGGTGGAAGAATTGGAGCAATTGGGATAAAATTACATATTTGAAGAGCTCATAGGGAGAACAAACGAATCCAGCCGTTGCGGTTGACCAAGGTGGCATAGGATTCGAGTTATTAATGGGGAAGCCCTGTAGGGGGCAAGCACCGGAGGGGGCCAATTCAAAGTAAGGCTCGCGCATACACGAAAATATGGCGTACCTCCAAAAATCAAGTCCCAAGCTCAATTCCTTAGGGGGATGAAATTTTTTCAGACCCACAGGATTAATATGGGAACATAATATTTTAATGTTTAAGCCCTCCCCATGCCTACACAATGGGAGTCACGTATATGACTGAATGGGTCTCGACGAGTGGAACAGTTGGTTCAAATCTCAAATCCGAGACTCAAACAGCAGCCAAGATATTGTGGATTTAAATAAATTTTAAGAGTTTAAAACAATATTATAAACTATATAAGAAATAGCGCTATGAGCATGAAATTATAACTGGAAGAGCAGTTAGAGAGGGATCGAATGAGCCAAGTTTTATTTTTCTTAAGAACACTTGGCACCCTAAAAACGATCAAAATATCGTTTGTTTATTTTTATTTCGTTATATTCTTTGCTTTATTATCTTTCGATTGATACATCATATTTTGATTGCCAGAAAATTAGAAGTTGGAAAACACACCACACTTCAGTTGAAAAATATAAACAAGCATCCCTTTATAGATAAAAAATGAGAGAGATAAAAAAGGCTATTGTAAAAATTGAAATAATAAATAAAAAAAGAAGCTTTTATAAATAAAGCAGAATATTTCTTAAATATTACATTAATGTAATTTGTATTTCTTTAGAAATGTGTGCATTTAAAATTTTTTCATTAAAGCTTTTTTAATTTTTTTTATTGTTTCAGTTCTTATTCATCATATGTTTTTCAGAAAAATATAATATTTCATTATTATGCGGAGAAAAAAAAACTTTAAAATTTGTGCAATTGTAGAAAAAAAAATTTTTAGCATTTTCATTGAGTTTCCTTATGCAATATTAATACTCTCTAAAAAGGGATCGTTTGTAAAACATATGGTCTGAAGTAATTTGAAAATGCGATTATTCTTACGAAAATATGTAGCTAATGTTTTAAAGTGATATTTTATTTTATTTAAGCTTATAATAATTATTTTTTTACAATTACAAACTTTACAGTGGTTTATCAAAGTTTGTGTTTTTTCGCAATCAAAAACTGCTTCTCCTTCCATAAATATTAATCAATCACTTCGATTTTTCCCCCTGTGTTTTATCCATAATGCATGTAACATAATTAGGCATCCAGTTTGTTTGCTGTAAACATAATACTACTTTTTTTTAATTTTAATGTTGGAGATTTTGGTATTTTCGTTGAATTTCATAGCATGCATATCTACATTTTATTTTTTTCTCTAACATTAATTAAGTTATTGTAAAATAGACTATTAAATTTGTTTAAGACATTCTTAGGAAAGTTACAAAAAATTTCATGTCAAATAATTAGCAAATACAAAAGGAGTATTATTTTAAAATGTTCCATATTTTTTTTTGTTTAAAAAATTTCCCTTTTTCTAAATTGTGTGAATAATTTACACAAAATTTCATCTCGTATTATTTTCTTGAATAAAAACATTATATGTAATGTGAAAATAAAATGTTTAAATACATAAATAAAAAATAATTGCTCAAAATGTGCCAAGTCCCCTTAAAAAGAAAGGCAATAATCTTGTTCAGTACAACGTTCATTTTTCTTTACGTATTTTGAATATTTTTTTCCCAATGGCACTCTTATTTTTTTCGAGTATAACATTTGTATTTCTTAGGAATGCAGGTCATTTATAAAATAGCTTTATTAGGACTTTTTTTCATACTTTGCCTAAATAGCATTTGACATTCTATACAATGCTTAGGCAAAGTATGTAATAATTCTCCTATTTCATACTTTGCCTAAAAACGTCAGGCATTCTATAGAATGCCTAGGCATTTTATACTTTGCCGGTAACATATACACGATTTTTTGGATGACAATACGATACTTTAATGATAATTGATAAAAATTAATTACCATTAATGTTGCGATTCTGTCATATGTATATACATATTTATATTAATTGTAACTATTTAATAAAAACTAGCTAAAATAAAACTTTTCTTTGTTGATCTAAGTAGAAATTTTTTTATATATATTAGATGTTGTTTTTATCAAAATTCAATAAATAATAAAAAGTTAAAGTTTAATTATACATTAACTTGTCTCGACATTGTCTCTATCCTGTCGTGTGTTTGAATCCTGGTGCCACTTAAGATTCCCGTGTAGAGAGATTGATGAACGTTAAATCTGAGGAGAATCAGTTCTCGTTCTTGCGTGGTGTGGAAGCTTTGGAGGGTAGGGTGCTAATTGAGTGTCGTCTTTGTCACTTGAGTTTGATTCAAAATCTCGAGATCCATTACCATTAGTATTACATTGATTCCGAGTGCAACGTTGATGAACAAGTAATGTAAAAAAATCTTGAGTCCATTCCTACTTAGGTCAATTGGGCTGCGGTAGCCCAGTGGTCAAAGTATCGGATCGTGGCTGGCCTTGTCATGAGTTCAAGCCTAGTACCACTAATGACCCGCCGTGTAGGGCAGCGATGCATGTTAAATCTGTTGAGAACTGAAACGTCTTCCCGTTTGGGTGTTGTGGTAGTTAGGAGAGGGGGTGCGAGCTCAGGTGTCGTCCACGTCACTTGACCATGGTTCAAAATTACGTGGTTGGTCGCCAAAAGCCCTCCTGTAGCTGAACAGTGCGACGTTAATATTCACTCATTCACTCATCCTACGTAGGTCAACAAAGAAATATTTTATTTTAGTTACCTTTTATTAAATACTTACAATTAATATAAATATTTATATACATAGGACAGAATCACACTATTAAGTGGCAAAATGCAAAATACGATTTTTCTTGTAATTTTCTATTTTTCTTTCTATATTGGGTGTTGGACTATTATGTGTGTTACTATTTATTCATTAAATAAATGTATTTATTCCGATAAAATAGTATAATAAAAAGAAATCACTTTTTCAGAAATTAGGCCATCCATGGTGGGTCTCTTTTCGTTCGTATTCACATATATATTCTAAAACGTAAAGTAGCCGTGTCAGTCTAGTGGTCATGATCACCAGTTCGTGACCGACGTATCATATAAGTCAGGTTCCTAGATATACATACAGAATATGTAGCCATAGTAGCCTAGAGTTCAAGGTAACGCTCTTGCAGCCGGCGTGTCATGAATTCGAGCCAAATACCGCTGAAGTCCCACCGTGAAGAAAAGGTCGATGCGCGTTCAAACACCCTCCCTTTAGTGTGGGGTGGAAGTTAGGAAAGGAGGTGCCAGCTCAGGTGTCGTCCTCGTCACTTGACCATGGTTTAGTATTGCGAGATCCTTCACCAACAGCCCTCGAGTAGCTGAATAGTGCAACGTGAAGATTCAATCACTCACTCACAAATACAGAACCACCGTGAAGAAGAGCTAATGCACGTTAAATTTGCCTCTTTTCAAAGCCATCCCCTTGATGTGGTGTGGAGATTTAGAGAGGGAGTGCTAGCGCAGATGCATTCTTATCACTTCCCCGGGGTTCAAAATTAAGTGGTAAGTCGCGTGAGTGAGTAAATACTAACGTCGCACTGTTCAGCTACACGAGGGCATTTTGACGACGGACCTCGTCATTTTGAAACATGCTCAAGTGACGAGGACGACACCTGATCAGGCACCCTCTCCTAACTACCACATTACACCAACGAGAGGTGGCCGTGGTAGCCGAGTGGTGTAGGTATCAGATCGTGGCTTGCCTTGTCACGAGTTCGAGCCCAGTACCACTAAAGATCCACCGTGTAGGGCAGCGATGCACGTTAAATCTGTCGAGAGCTCAAATGGCCTCCCGTTGGTGTGGTGTGGTAGTTAGGAGAGGGAGGTGCCTGCTCAGGTCTCGTCCACATCACTTGACCATTGTTCAAAATTACGTTGTCCGTCGCTCAAAGCCCTCGTGTAGCTGAATAGTGCGACGTTAATATTCAATCAATCAATCAACACCAACGGGAGTACGTTTGAGCTCTCGACATATTTACCGAGCATCGCACTCTTACACGGCGCGTGATCACTAGGCTACCGCTTCCACAACATGGTAAGTGTCCAATAACCCTTGTGTTGTTTTATAGTACGACGTTAAGAAACTCAGTCGAAAACGTAAAAAAGAGTGTGTGTGCTTATGACCACACGATAGAGATGATAATATCAAATTTTGTAATCTCGTTTCAGGGATTAGTTCGGTGAATAAAAAACAAGGGGATATTATTATTGTCCTATAAAATGTTTTATTCATATGTCTGTAATCATAAATTTTTTTTTTTCGAAATATACAATCATATTTGTGAATTAATTGTATGCTGAGAAGGAAACAATAGAGATTTATGGTAGCTGAAAAAGATTATAAATACTTTAGATTCAAAATTATTTAAATACCTAAAAAAATCTCCATCAAGCGTTGTTCCGCATTTTGTCGTGCTTTCATTTGAATCATTTGACATAATTAAATTGAATTTTGATTTTAAAAAATCTACTTAAGGCTTTGATTTGTCTTTTGAAAAATCTAGATTAAAATCCCCACTTAAAATAATAGGCAATTTGTTCAGAAGAGTTGATCCGGCTTCACAGTGTAGGCAACTAAATTTTTGTGAATGAATTCTATAATTTTCTCAACACTTTGATTTGGTGAAATATAAATAGTAACCATTAGAATTATTTGTCCACATTTTCTGCTCTATATTTCACTGCACAAATATCTCCCATACATGACTCATTAAACCCAAATGATTCAATAGTATTGTTACCATTGTTACGAGCGTTACAAATCCAAGCGTAACAATGCTTGGCTTTTTAAAACGCACCATTCAAGTTCACTCTCCATCAAAACGCGCCTAAAGAGGTTATCAGTTTAAAAATTTAATTCAAACATTCAAATATTTGAATTTTAAAACTCATGCATATAAATAAATCGTAGTTTTAAACATAAAGATCATTGCGAGCAAGATATTTGATGCAGAGATTTCTCATTCCACATTTATTTCCATGGAAGCAGGAGGAAGTTGGATGAGTTATGCTTAAGGATATTTTCCGTCTCCTAGGAATTGTTGGTGATGATTAGTTTCACCATCAAACGTCACGTCATCGCCTTCATTAAATAATAGGCGATCGCTTTGAGAATTTAGCTTGGCAACCGTTATGCGTAATAAATTTGCGATCAATACTTGTCACTAACAGAACTGGGGGGCTGCAAATATAGTACGGCCATTGGATCAATTTTATCGAAGTGTCATTTGGCTTGATAGTCGAATAATACAGATTCTGAATATTTTAATATTTGGGACTTAATTTTACGTACTACTTTCAACTGCCTCCTTATCAATGAATGTGTTTGACGTTTTTTAGAGTAATTTATTCTTTATATTCCTATAATAAAAACATAGTTTTAATGTTTTCGTACATCCTTTTCGTTATTTTATTTTGAATGAGAGTGTACATCATAAGCTGAGAATGAATTTTAAAATTTGTATTTCGAATTATGGATCTAATATTTATCTATTCTTATAAAATTCGAGGAGTTTATAGGAAGATTTAAAAATTAATGCTGTTTTTAAAGGCAGTACGTTAAAATAAATCAAATATTAGAATTTTTGACTTTTTATTTTTAAATGCAAATTAATTATAAAAAATTACATTAATTATCCCCTATTTTTTGACGAGAATCTTATTTTAAATTTCTCTTTATTTAAAGAAGTTTTGTCCAGAGTTCCCTATGACCTTATAGTTCGTTATTTTGTATTTATTTACTTTTGTTTGGGGTTGTGTTTTTATGTACTTTACCCAATTAACTTCAGAATACTTTTTTTTTTTTTTTTTTTAATTTTTCCAAAAAATCTCTAATATATTTTAATGCTTGTAGTTTTCCATTTCATGCACAATAATAAAAAATTCGAACTATAAATATGTATAAATATATAGAGAAACATTCTAAAAAATTTATTTCTGGCATTTTTAACTACTTTTTTTATAGAATCAAAAGATTTAGCCAATCAAAAAGCAACAAACCGGGAATTCCACACAATTTTTTTTACACTTTTAGAACAAAATCCAACAATGACTTCGTGGCCGCGGTAGCCGAGTGGTATAGGTATCGGACCGTGGCTTGTATTGTCACGGGTTCGAGCCCAGTACCACTAAAGACCCGCCGTGTAGGGCAGCGATGCACGTTAAATCTGTCGAGAGCTCAAATGGCCTCCCGTTGGTGTGGTGTGGTAGTTAGGAGAGGGGGGTGCCAGCTCAGGTGTCGTCCACGTCACTTGACCATGGTTCAAAATTACGTGGTCCGTCGCCAAAAGCCCTCGTGTAGCTAAACAGTGCGACGTTAATATTCAATCAATCAACCAACAATGACTTCTCTTAAAAAATTATTCGATTTCAAAGCCTTTAGTTCATTTACTAGATAATACTCCATTAAAAACGTTTGTATGAAATTCCTTGCTAGAAGAATATGCATTGATTCTTGAGATGCATCGTCAACTGTGTACAGAAGTAGTTTTGAGAGAAAAAAAGCGCATTTAAACTTTACAAAAAATTATTTTTGTATACAGATGTAAAATAGTATTTTAAATACTTGTAACAGTTACAGTTATGGGTTTTGGGGATATAGAGCAACACAAAGGCTATTATCTTCCCGAACACTTATTATACTTTTGTTCTCATTATTTTACAAACAAAACAAGTACCAACACTTTTAGAAAGCTCATTATTAGAATCTTAAAATGGTAAAATAAAAAGAGAAGACGCAATTTTTGAATGATAATTCCGTTTTAAACACAGTCAGAAACCTTAAAACCATATCCTGAAACACTAATGTTGCGCAAAAAGGATTGTTTTTTTCTTCTGGCAAAACTATATTCAGTGGTTGAAATACAGAGTGATTTTTTTTCCAGGTATAGAAGTTTAAGTTGGCATTACTTTCCAAGATGGCGACCGATTTAACACCTGTCAAGTGATTTATTCTCAGTTTGGATTGGCAATTCATCATGAATAGAATCACGCCTGAACAACGCTTTCAAATTGTGCAATTTTATTTCGAAAATAATGGTCGCGCGCGCGCGATTTTCATAAGCGAATTTTGTTTAGCGATGAAGCGCACTTCTGGTTGAATGCCTACGTCAACAAACAAAACTGCCACATTTGGAGTGAAGCTAATCCACAAGTGTATGTCGAGAAACACCGTTACATCCAGAAAAACTGACTATTTGGTGCGCTTTATGGGATGGTGGAATCATTGGTCCGTACTTCGAAAACGATGAAGGCCACAACGTTACAGTCAATGGGGATCGGTATAGAGCCATGATTAACTTTTTCATTCCTGAATCAAACAATCATGATGTCCAGGAGCTGTGGTTCCAACAAGACGGCGCAACATGTCACACAGCTCGTACCACAATCGATTTATTGAAAGACACGTTTGGTGACCGCCTAATTTCACATTTTGGACCTGTGAATTGGCCTCCAAGATCTTGTGATTTAACACCGCTAGACTATTTTCTGTAGGGCTATGTAAAGTCATTGGTCTATGCGAATAAGCCACAAACGCTTGACCATTTGGAAGACAACATTCGCCGTGTTATTGCCGATATACGGCCACAAATGTTGGAAAAAGTCATCGAAAATTGGACGTCCAGATTGGACTACATCCGAGCCAGCCGTGGCAGTCATATGCCAGAAATCATATTTAAAATGTAATGCCACAAGATTATCTTTCGAATAAAAAAAATAATGTCAATCGAATAATACATCGTTGTTTTATTGCAATTTAAAGTTCTATACCTCTTAAAAACACCCTTTATAAACACGAGGAGTTAAAATTTCTAAACTTCCATTTTTTATGTAGATGAAATTAGTGTACATCATTTAAAGTACTGTTGGGAATCATAGGTGAACATTCTTACAGCAAATTATAGGGACTCTGAACAACTAACACAGGAAAGTTCTGTAACTCGAGGTCCTAACGCACCTGCATCGCTGCTTTACTGAATAGTATTTCAGCAAGGCAATGTCATCGGAATGTACAAATCGTCGTCATTTCAGGGCAGTTTCGAATCATTTCCATATCTTTTAACCTTGCTCAGATATAGCACTTGCTGAGAACCTCTGAATTCTATTGGTCAATGTCTTGCTCGTCGAGAAGAGAGCCTGGTTGAGTTTTGCCATTGAATAGTATTAAGAACAGTTGACTCCTTTCGCCGTCCAGAGATGGCGTCTTGAACTGGGACTTTTTTTTTTATTCTAGGAGTATTTGTTATTGGCGGGAAAATGCCATTCTATTCGTATTCGTGTGTGATGGAAGCATCGTTTTTTTTGTGATTGTGTTGTGCAATGTTTTCCTACATGTAATGGTGTGCGTGTGTGTTTTTTTGGTAAAATATAGACTGGAAAAGTTCTTTGCATGTTTCTCAATGACTCGTATTTTCCTCAAGCTTCTATAAAAAATGTACTTAGGTGTCCAGCATGGAAGCAAGATCGCGGTAAGTCGGAATACATTGGCATCCAATTAACATGATTGATTCTAATTCTATATTCATTATTCTAATTCTAAATCGATTCTTATTCTTATTCATAACAAATAGTAACCATTTCAAATCCATTCCTCAGAATGACATTCAAAATCCAAATATTCGATGCTGTATTTAATCTTGCTATAAGTTCTGACACAAAAATTTGAGATCGTTTACTGTGACTCATACGTAGCAGGTGATTAAACATTCCGTCGTATTTTCGTCTACAGTTTGTTTTAAGTAATTGTTATCTTTCACACAGGTTCTAAACCAGTCAGATATAATACTTTGAACTGAAGCGTGGAGCAGATATTACGCTGAATCAATACACGAAGAAGGTGATTTTTAAGGCTCTTAAGCGTTTGTACATCAAAAAGTTATTCGCTTACCCAACGAAAAAGAGATTTTCTGAGACCATCATTGCAGACCATACTAAAAGGGTTTGTAATGTCGTGACCTTCAAGTTTGCTTGATTCCTTGGTAGCGAGAGGGATCAGACAGCTTTGATAAAACATTATTTTATTCAAAAATTTGAGTACAATTCTTTCACCGTCATTAAGTTATCTATCTTTGCTGCCTCACAGCCTTTTTCTGAGGAAAATATCAAGTCCTGATCGCAGTTCTATGATCTTCCCGATCTCTGGTCCCGCTGCCACACAGCCTTTCGCATGTCTCTTTCTCTTATCGTAGAAGCTCAAATAACTGGTTCTACTTCTCTGGAGCCTATTTCATTAGTCTCACTGACATCCTCTTTTTTTTTCTCTTTCTCTCATCACCTTCCGAACCATTTCTTTGAACCCTCTGGGCGGGCCTCTTTCCTGCTCCCAATATTTTCTGATTAACGAGGGTCATGGATCTGCTCCCGGCACCCTCTGCCTCGGTCCCAATCACCATTTGTTCTTCCGGGACAAAAATATGTCACGACTCGGATTATCTTTGTTGCAGCTCCTCATAAACCATAAGAAGGGTCTATGAATTGACATGTCACTTCAAAACTTGTAATACACTCCGTGGTATTTCTCCCTCACTAAAGTTGATACTTCTTTTCATACAAGTGTATCACGGCCACATGTGAGATGGAACGAACGGATGAACCACCATCAAAACGGATGTGTCCCTCCATAAAAATCGCTGTGAAGAAAAGCCATCTGGTGAATCTATTCACCCCTGGGTGTCGGAGAATAAAAAGAGCGGTAATATTAAACAGTTCAAGAGTCAACTCAACATCTGTTGCCACCCCAAGGCATGAGAGATAAATCTGTAGTCCCTTTTGCAACAGAAAATAGCTCACTCTCTGGGTGGCATTCTGCTTGCCCCTAGGCTTTACAAATGACAAGAAAAGTAGAAAAAGCCCGTCTAACGAGGAGACACTACAGAGTCGTCCACTCTTGATGAGAACATCAGATCCCGTCGAAATATTTGTCGAAAGAAGACTCTTCTTACTAAAGATATGAACGTGTCAGAGAGGACAATGTGTCACATAGTAAATGACCTTAAATTAAGAGGTTATCGAAGATTAATATGGCATTTTCTTTCTAAGGAATCAAAGTACCAGAAGTACCTTAAAGCAAAAAGACTGTTGCTCCAGCACGCTCAGAACGGCCATAGGCGAATTTTGTTTACCGACGAAAATATTTCTTACACTGAAGAATATTTTACCAAGCAAGGATACTTCAACGAAGCAACATATATAAGCAAGTAGTGCTTAAAAAGCTAAAGGAAAGAACAAGTGCTTGCAGGGAGTTAGCTCATAAAATGGATTTCATAATGGTTTGATAAGGTGTTAGCTATGAAGGAATCTCAGAGATTGATTTTTACCAGAAAGGAGTGAAAACCACGGTAAGAGATCAGAATATTTTTACAGAACCAATAGTGAAACCCCGAACGTAAGCCTGTGCAATGAAAAAATAGGGCTTTTCAACAGGACTCTGCTACTACTCATAAGGCAAAGACGACTCAGTAGTGATTGAAAGAGAATGTATAGCGGACTTTATAGAACATGAAGATTGGCCTTCCAGTATACCAGATTTAAATCCATTTAAAAGGCAAATTTGCACCAAAAGCAACATCCCACGTTCTTTAAGGAAACAGTGATTGAAATTCCCATGGAGACTGTTCGTACCTGGATAAGAGGACTGGACAAAGCGTCTTAAAGTCCGTGTGATCTCAAAAGAAGATCATTTTGAATAAAATATGCAATATGTTAAATGTGAATAAAACTTAAAGTTAAATAAAACTTTAAGAAGATTTAGCTTTAAATTTGATATTTTAAAGTTTTTAATTCTAACTATTTTATAACTGTATCAGAAATGATATGACTAGATATTTGTTCGCATCGCTAGCGTGGGGGTTACAAGAGCTATTAATTTTCAGCATTATTTCGTTTTTGTTTCTCTGTAAAATTTGGTTGTATATTTAAGTTACTGTAAATAATATGTATTATATATATAAATCTCCTTCATATATAATGACTTTTTCTATAATGTTGAAAATATCGCAAAGAATAATGTATTGTTACGTAAATTGAGGATTTTATACTATCAGACGACAATAGCTCCTTCGGATATTCTACTTTAACGTTTATTTAACAGGGAGTATATGAAATTACTCTACTTCGTGTCGCTTATTTCTCTCGCTTTCTTTGAATCGTTGTGAGACAGAAGGAAACGAGTTAGACTGAACGGCAAAACAAAGAACTACAAGCAAAATCTCTTTTGTGCATTATTTTTACTTTTTCTAATCCTATCATTAGCTTCTGACTATAGAGCATTCTCAGGGATCGAAATGGAACTCGAAAAAGAGAGAATCATCCAATTTCGAATCCACTGAAGAAAGGAGAAAGGGAAGGTGAACTCAAATAAAACCATCGTCCCGAAGAAGCAACTTTCCTTAATACAGTCCGAAGTGATCAATAGTCTTTCCGAATTATTGCTAAGGAAGAGAAATGTGAATGGTTCATCTATTTTCTATTATAAAAGAAGAGTTTTTTAGGGTGATCTGGCATTAATTTAACATTATTTCTCATAAATTGTCTTTTTTAATTATATTTTCACGCAAATAAAGCCACATTTTATAACAACATTTTAACAGTATGTTATTATTCCTTCCTTCCTCAGTGGCTCGACAACTTAGGCTGGGCCTTGACTTTCTCAAGAAGCCTTTTCCAATCCAGACTTCTTCTTGCTAGTGCTTTCCTATTCTAGGTTCTAAAAACTAGGAGATCTTTTTCTACGCCATCAATCCATCGAAGATTTGGCCTGCCATTTCTTCCAGTGCCTATTGGTTGGGCATTGAAGATTTTTTTAGTGATGCGTTTTTCGTCCATTCTGACAATGCGACCTTCCCATTTAATACGTTGTATTTTGATGAAGTTAACTAAACCAAATTCATTATATAGGGTGTTTTTTTAGAGGTATAGAACTTTAAATTGCAATAAAACAACGATGTATTATTCGATTGACATGAATTTTTTTATTCGAAAGAGATAATCTTGTGGCATTACATTTTAAATATGATCAAGCGAGGCGTAGATTCGTCGAATGGGCCCAAAACGAGATTGCCATTGTTCCCGATTTTCATAAGTGAATTTTGTTTAGCGATGAAGCACACTTCTGGTTGAACGGCTACGTCAACAAACAAAACTGCCACATTTGGAGTGAAGCTAATCCACAAGTGTATGTCAAACACCGTTACATCCAGAAAAACTGACTGTTTGGTGCGCTTTATGGGCTGGTGGAATCATTGGTCCGTACTTCTTCAAAAACGATGAAGGCCACAACGTTACAGTCAATGGGGATCAGTATAGAGCCATGATTACTAACTTTTTCATTCCTGAATTAAACAATCATGATGTCCAGGAGCTGTGGTTCCAACAAGACGGCGCAACATGACACACAGCTCGTGCCACAATCTATTTATTAAAAGACACGTTTGGTGACCACCTAATTTCACGTTTTGGACCTGTGAATTGGCCTCCAAGATCTTGTAGATTTAACACCGCTAGACTATTTTCTGTAGGGCTATGTAAAGTCATTAGTCTATGCGGATAAGCCACAAACGCTTGACCATTTGGAAGACAACATTCGCCGTGTTATTGCCGATATACGGCCACAAACGTTGGAAAAAGTCATCGAAAATTGGACGTCCAGATTGGACAACATCCGAGCCAGCCGTGGCAGTCATATGTCAGAAATCATATTTAAAATGTAGTGCCACAAGATTATCTTTCGAATAAAAAAAAATTCATGTCAATCGAATAATACATCTTTGTTTTTTATTGCACTTTAAAGTTCTTTACCTCTAAAAAAACACTCTATATGATTGATAAAGTTCGAAGTTTGATCTCCTTCGCCACGTTCCATTTTCCTGAATTCCTCCGAAAAAATAAATCTTAAAATCTTCTTTTCGTAGATACTTATGATCTCATCTGGTCGAGACATGGACCAAGTTTCACATGCTTAAGTTAATAATGATTTTCAAAGACATTTATACAGCAGAACCTTTGTTTTTCTTTTGATTAAATTCAATTTCATATATTTCCATATTCCATTAAGACATCTATTAGCCGTAGTATTCCTCTTTTGGATTTCAATATTACAATCGTTTCTATTGTTAATTTCCAAATCTAAATAATTAAAACTTTTAACAACTTCAAAATTATACTCTTCAATTTTAAAGTGGGAAATTGTTAAAACATGATTTAGTGTAAGGCATGTATTTCTCAAGCAAGGCAGTATGTCTTATTCTCATTATTATTAATATTATTATTGTTTTTTGTGTATGTTTCAAATAATATTTTCTAACAGTTAAATACTTACGGATGTTGTAAAAATAAAGGTTTTGCTCCTTTAATTAACTGCGAGAGTGCAAGCAATTTTTTTCTCTCTTTGGTTAATTATTTCAAATTACACTGACGATTTTGTGCATAGAGATCCTAAAGTTCAATATGCGCCTGAAATTCAACAGCCATAAAATGTGGAGAGTGTTTACCAATTAATTTTATTAATTAAATCCAAAATAATTACAATAAATTAGATTTCGTTTTTTTTTTTCTTGCAAATCTGTTAGCTCTATTACAGCTTTTCTCGAATATAACATTATTATTCACAATTCCTACTATTAATTCACTCTCTATATATATTTATCATGTTCAAATTTTCAATCGTTAATTAAATACATTCTAAAACGGTCAATTGAGCATAAATTTTGTATACACGATTATTTTGGATGACAACACGTTAATTTAATTATAATTAATAAAAATTAATTGATTAAAACTAATTATTCAAAGAATTACAGATTCAGCTACGTTGGCATCATTTTTTCGACTTAGCAACCATTTTGGCGACTTGTGTCAAAACTTGAAAAGGTTTTTCCTCACATTTTAAAACACTCATTTGAGCTGAAATTTTCTATTCACGATTGTTTTGGGTGACAGTACGATAATTTAATTATAATTAGTTGACTGAAACTAACTATTTAAACATTTACAGATACAGTCACGTTGTCTTCATATTTAGCGACTTGGGTCAAAATTGTAAAACATTTTTTTTTCTCACGTTTTAAAGCATTCAGTTGAACTGAAATTTTATATTCACGATTATTTTGGATGACGATAAGATACTTAAATGATAATTAGCAGAAATTAATTACCCCTTAATATTGTAATTCTATATATACATATTTATATTAATTATGATATATTACTATACATATTATATTTTTTTATTCTCTATGTATATACATATTTATATTAATAATAATAATATATGCAGATTATATATTATTCTCTATGTATATACATGCTTGTCTTACAGTAGAACGTCGCTTATCCGAATCAATTGGGATCGGACACCGTTCGGATACGCAATTGTTTGGATAACCGAATGCGATCCATGCAGTATATGAAACCGGACACAATACGAATATTGAAAATCATCACATGCGGGAAACGTGCTTGAAGAAAGAGCAAAGTAGGTGCAAAATGTCGTGATTTTACCTTTATTGTGGAAAATTATCACTTATTTTTCGTTGTACCATTGTACGCCTTCATTTTTTCGCTGCAAGGTCTCTGAAAAAACTGGTTCAGATATTTGACGCTCCGGATAAACGACGCTCTACTGTAATTGTAATTATTTGATAAAAAGTAACTAAAATAAAATTTGTCTATGTTGTTTCTTAGTAGGAATTGACTTAAAAATTCTTTTTTATATATATTATTTGTGTGTGTTTTTTCTTTAATGACTAAATTATCAATCATGAGTAAAAGATGGAGTTCATAAATAACGCTTTGTTTTTTTTCCCACCACGTGTAATTTTAACATGCTACGTAAATGTTAGTAATCTTTCAAGAAAAACTGATGCATCAGGCCAAATGTACGTCGCAAAACTGACACTTTGTTTCAACTTGAGGACTAGCGCATGGGTGATAAGCTACTGCGACGAAAGAAATTCAATACTTCATGAATAATTCTTGGCGGAAGAGAAAACTTCAAAACTTAAGTGTTTTTTAAAAACCCGTCTTACTTTTCAAAGTGTAGCCCAATCATTAATCAGCAGCATTTTATTTTAAGGAGCACTCTGAAAATCATTGGAACGGTTTAAGATCAAAACCATGATACACATTTTTTTAAAGATTTTTTTGAAAATTTGAAACGTTAAAAGCTTTTGAATGGGACAAATGTTTCTTATTGAAGAGTGTCTGATCCACTTGAAGCATGGATTTCAACTTAAGAATGTTTTTTTCCTCCAATTAAATGACACGAATTATAAAAATGAAAAATTTGTTCCGATAAAGGCGGGTATTTTGTCAAGCTATTTTCTGAACGTTTTTTTTTTTTCCTGTTACGATCATACTAATTAGCAAAATAATTCCAACAAAAAAAAACTAGTGTGAAAATGCTTAAGAAATAAATGCCTTAAAAACAATGCTTATCAGAAATAAACAAAATCATCTCTATTAACTAAACTTTATCATGTTGTTGGCTTCTTCGCTGTAGTACACACCTCAGAAAATTGTTTCAAATTAGTAAGACGTTAGGAGTTGTGATTTTATTTGTATGAAAGTCAGTGTCGTAACGGAGCCTTCCAGCAAAGTCAGGATTTCAGCACCAAACCTGATCTTACAAAATATACATACTTGGCCTCAATCAGGCTTCAGGCCCCTAGAATCCTGCTCCACCCCCGCAATGCTGAGTTTTTGGGGGTGTACGTTACGCCACCGCTGAAAGTCACACTAAATAGCACCACGAAGACTATTGCTGACAGACTTCGTAATTTTGAACCACGCTTTAGGGACCTGGACGACACTTGAGTTAACACCACAACTGTCAAACTTCCACATCACACCAACGTGAGAACTTTGAGCTACGACAGATTTAACAGCCATCAGCTCTTTTACAAAGCGGATCGTCCATAGTACCAGGACTCGAATCCTGTACCACGGCCACAAGAAGTTTAAATATCACATTAACTTTGTTGCTAGAAAAAACAAACAGAAATGGGATATTTGAAGCACACATTCTTCCACTAAAATTTCACCGACAACTATTTTGATAAATATCTTTATAAAAGTTATTTTTCGTAGAACAGATGCAGTTACACCAGTGTTTCTCAAACTTTCACTATTGTTGACCCAAATTTCAATCATAATTTTTTATTGTCCCCCCTTATAAAGGATGTTTTTTTAGAAGTATAGAACTTTAAATTGCAATAAAACAACGATGTATTATTCGATTGACATGAATTTTTTTTTAGTGTCGTTCTCATTTTTTATTCGTAGTTCAGAAATAAAATAATCATATCTATATGTTCAACTTATTCGCTAAACTGTAAAAAAGAAATAATATCATCCTTTTTCATGTCTTTTTATACTTTTTTTTCAAATTATTTGGACATTTATAAAAGGGGGAAGAGAGCTGTTTCAGTCAGGTGGATAAAAAATATAAAATTCCAGGTAAAATCCTTCCTTCACACAAGGTTCCAAAAACCAAAATATAAGAATGCTTAAAGAATTATCTAGTTAACCAATCAAAGATGGAACTAGATTAAAGTGAAAAATAAATAAACCGAAAGTGGATTACTATCCAAGAAAAGTGTCAAATAAGTTAATTGGAAAAAGTAAAAAAAATTTAAAAATTCCCTATACACATATATGACACAAATATTTTTTCAGTAAAATAAAGCTTTAAGATATATTTTACTAAAAGAACAGAAGTGATAAAATCTCTTTTCAAAGAACAAAAAAAAAGGAAAGTAAAATTTTGCGAAAGAAGCATTTCGAGAAAAAAAATTTATATTTCCATATAATATAAATTCTTTTTATTTATTATTTATATTTAGAAATCTGTATTACCTCCAAAGGTAACATTAGCACAGGGAAAAAAATACATTTTCAAGAATTTTTTTGTTCCATTTCTGTAAAAAGTACCACATCAATGAACGTAACGATTATTTCACTTAAGCTCGTCAATCTATTGTGTTATCTGTCTAGAGAATTAAACGTTATTAAAATTGATCTTTTATTTTTAAAAAAGGCAAATAAAATGATAGAATAATCTCTTTTTCTTAACAAGTGAGTAAATGTTCATTTACATCGTGTCAAAAGCATCACGCGGGCTATGGCGATGGAATTTGTGATTTTGAACCTCGGTCAAGTGACGAGGACGACACACTAGCTGGCACCCCAACATGAGGACTCTGAGCCCGATAAATTTAACGTGCATCCCTCCTCAACACGGAGGGTCTCCAATGGCATCAGGACTCGAACCTGCAACTCAACAACACCAGCTGCGAGTTCATGACCAAAACCAGAATGCTACTTAGACCATCAATTTTTATTAGGTCGTATTCCATAAAGAATTTTTTTTCTCTTTATAAATGTTTTTAACACAATACTTCGGAATAACTTTACGAGATATACTCAAACCACATCCACCATAATTTTCCGTACATAAGCAAATGAAACATGAAAGACGCTGTTTGTGCTCATATATAGACGATCCTGATCAGTGGCATAACGGAGAATATTAGGGCTCCCTGCAAAGTCAGGTTTTGGGCTCCAAGCCGGAACTTATAAAAGACTGCGTACTTGGTGTCACTCAATCTTTGGGTCTTCTAGAACAGTGATCCGTAACCCCCGGTCCGTGGATCAAATGGTAACGGGCCATCTAAAGAACATTAAACTATTGCCATTTTATTTTAAGTGGCGCATTTCTCTCGGATTTGCGCAACTTTCCACGAAAAATCACTTTATATTCCACGTTAAATCACTTTTATTCATTTTTGGGGGGTGTAACTACATTTTATTCTGAAGGCATATTTAAATGTAACTAAATTAAAATTGTTAAATCAAAACAATCTAAAATATAAACAGTCAACGTGTCCAACCCTCAGCGGGCCGCGGTAAAATTATCAAACGTTGACCGGTCCGCAGCGATAAAAAGGTTGTGGAGCACTGTCCTTGAACACC
The DNA here is from genome assembly GCA_019973935.1 of Trichonephila clavipes. NCBI lineage: Eukaryota > Metazoa > Arthropoda > Arachnida > Araneae > Nephilidae > Trichonephila > Trichonephila clavipes. The sequence continues at coordinate 171,847 of BMAU01009796.1, read as the reverse complement.
ACCACTGCCCCTCTCGATGCGGGGATCGCGGGGGTGTATGTTACGCCACTGATTATGATGCACGCGCGTGATCCCCCCTATAAAAGTTGTCATTTGCTGGCAAATAGTCGATGAGGGGGTGAGTGAGTGAATATTAACGTCGCACTATTATGCTACACGAGGGCTTTTGGTCACGGACCACGTAATTTTGAACCGTGGTCAAGTGACGTGGACGACACCTGAGCTGGCAGCCTCAGGCTAATGGTTGGCTCATCGGCTAATGGCTACCGCAGCCAATAGCCGATGAGGGAGAAAATGAAGTAAGCATATTCAAAGTTAATTGTTTGACAAAATGACAAAAGAGCTAATCAATGCTATTGCATTGCATTGTGCGTGAATTTCGGCGATTTTCTGAGACCGTAAAAATCGGAAATCTAACACAAAAGGAAAGATTCCACAAAGAATAAATCTGAAAGAGACATCACCCAAATACAACGAATTGTGCATTGTACCACCTCCAGAAAGGTGCGTGGCCTCGATAGCCTAGTGGTCAAGGTGTTCGACTCGTGGCAGGCGTGTCACGAGATCGAGCCTAGTACCGCTGAAGACCTGCCATGTAGGGAGCCGATGTACGGCTAAATATGCCGAGGCTCAAACGTCCTCTCATTGGAGTGATAGAGAAGTTAGGAGAGGGAGTGCCAGCTCTGGTGTCGTACTGGTCCTATGACTATGGTTCAAAATTACGAGGTCCGTCCCCAATAGCCCTTGTGCTACTTTGTAGTGAAACGCAAATATCTCTCGAGGAAGGTGCTCCACCTGTACGAAGAGGCGGAATCGTTGGCAGCAATAAGTAACAGCCTAAGGAAACTAATTTGAAAGAAATGAGTATTAGCAAAAAGTACATTGAGGGTGTAGGCGATAAATTTAAGTTTTACATGATTGTTATCAAATCAAAACATACTAACTTTTCCTTTTCTCTCTTGTTTTCGAGATTATAAATTATCAATGAAATTTTTTTCTATATTCAGGCGTTTAACAGCAGGGTATATATGTGTATGTCGCGGGGAAATGACGAAATCAGGAATTTGATCAAAACCCTAAGGGATAATATAATTAATTGACGAGAGTGTTAAAATAACGTCTCTTCAAGATCCTTTCCCTGATGAAAGTAAGTGATTTTATCGAATCCCTAAACTGTTTCTGTGAAATGAGGAAATAAACAAATCAGGATTTGCATTGGCAAAATGCTGTTCAAGGGGTGAGGCACCTGGGAGGGGAGGGGTCGAGTCCTTGTACTTCCAAACCAAACAGGTAGTACTATTGATCTCCCAAATATCAACCCCATATCACCAAAAAAATTGGCACCATAGGATGAACATGGGGATTGATATTTTAGTGTTTAAGTCCTTCCCCATGCCCAAAAAAGCCTTCATTAGTAAAGAAACTATGAAGGGGGAGTGGACAGGCCAGGTCGATCGACGCCACCACGCACTCTCATTGGTCAAACCAAAGAGCGTGGGCTTTCTCGGTTTCCTATTACACATTTCCGTCCCTTTTCACGAAATCCCTCCCACAAATATCCAGCAACCGAGAGGAAAGATGTTACACATAAAAAAAATACCAGCCTAATTTTCTAATTATTTGTTAATTAGTTTCGAATAAATAATTTGTATTACATAGACTATTGTTGTATTACTTCTACGTTTAATAATGCACCCTATTTGTTAAATAAACACTTTTAAACTCTTGACAATATTATTTCATCATTTTACTGAAACATATCAGGGATTTTTTCAAATCCCTTACTTTAATCAGGAAAATGACCTTAAAGAGACATTATTTTAACATCTCCCGTGAATAGATTATATCCCTCAGAGATTTGATCAAATTCCTAATTTCATTAGTTCAATGCGACATATACAAAATTTCAAATAGTTATACAGTTTAGTTTCAAAGAGAATACTAAAAGATTGGATATAAAATGAATTTCTGTATATAAGAATTTATAGAATAATTCAACAAGAGCCACTGCAATAATTTTCTATTTGTTGATTGTCCTGACCGAAGACAAATTGTTTAAGTGAGAAAAATGCTTTTAGCAAAATTGAATAACAAACTCTCGAACAAACTGCAATTTTTCTTTCTAGGAGAACTCAATTTTCTTTTAATCTTGAAATTTCCCCTTTTTCCCCCTATGAATTCAATTGCACTTCAATTAGAAAATGTACGAACGAAATCAACTTCGAATTTTAGGGGTTTAATCAACAAAATGAAATCGTGGCTTATTGATGCTGAATGCTCTAAAAATATAAATTTTTTCCATTTACAAAATTTTTAGTTAAGTAGAAAATTCATTATTTTTTTTACTTGAATGGGCCTCACCCTAGGGTAGCAACGAGAGTACTAATGATTTATCTGAGTATTCGGATAGCTCTTGCGTAGCTTCAAATTGCAATCGACCAATCTCGATATTTTTAGCACGATTAGGAGACGAGGATGACGCCTGAAATGTTGCCTCATTTTTCTAACTTAAATATCACGGGAGAGTTTTTACAATTCTCTATTCAATGAGGAAAAACTATCATTTGATTTTATGGATCTGCTTTTTATTGTATTTTTATCCCATATCTTAATTGATTTGAAAAATTGTTTAAAGAATTCAAACGAGGTGAAAATTTGAAATTTGAAAAAAATAAAACGCATCAAACGTTTTAAATTTTTAAATTCTTATTAATTTTTTTTAACTTTATAAAAAACTACTCCTTTTTTTCTCAACAATTTTTTTATTTACTCGTAATTTTAGTTATAACATAGATACATAGGCAGACAAAATTTGGAGCATGTATGTAACAAGTTAAATTAGTGTGTGTGGGGTGGGGTAGCCTACTAGATGGTCAAGAACTCATCACCATAGAGCCATAAGTTCGAGTCCTAGTGCCACTGAAGACTCTCCGTGTAGGTGGTATGCCATGGCTCTGATTCCTCCAGTTGACGTGATAGTTTGAACAAAGGGGGGGTGCTAGATTAAGCGCCATCCTCGTTCTTGACGAGGTTCAAAATGGTGAACTCTGTAGTCAATACTCCTATGCACAACTTCAATTTGTGACGTTAATGAGAACTCAAATCAAATGGATTTTTGGACATTTATTAATATAATTATTTTCTCTCTGATTAATTTTTTACCATTAAATAAATTTGTTGTAGTAAAATAACAAAAAGGCAGAAGGAGGTCCGCGGAAGTAATCGTGTTTCTTCTGGGTGCGTCGTTAATCAACTCAGATCAAAGATAGGCAGTGGCATAACGGAAAATACTAGGGCCAAACTGCAAAATCAGGTTCTGGGTCTCGCACCGAATCATACAAAGAGTACGTACTAGGCATCAGTCAGCCTTTGGGCTCCCTGAAATTCCCCCTTGCACGTTACTCCACTGAAGATAGGATAATAATTTAAAAATAACATATAGCCTTACACTGTGAAATACTCTTCTAAGCGTGTTAATAGAGGCTAGTACATATATGTATGAGAGTGAAACAGAGAGAGAAAGAGAAATTGGTAATATTTATAATCAAAATTTTACAATTTTTTGTAGAAATTTGCGATTTTCATCATACAAACCAGTTTTCAATTAAATTAATTAAGCAATAGAAAATTAACCCCTTATTAATATTTTTTTTTACTCTTCACGTTTTTTTTCATTTATTTACAATTGTCATCTTATTTCTTGCTATTTTGAAGTACTAATTAGAAATAGGTTCGGTATTTTTAATTTCGAATTTGTGCTGCCATCTACTGGACAAAAGTATAAATAATAGTTTAGGTAAGCTTACAATTAAATTTTCATTGTTTTTTTATACAAAACTAAAAGTAAAAAAAAAAATTCAAAGGTCATTCTCGTCACTTAAAATTACGAGGCCCATCGCCAATAGCCCCAATGTAGTTTTTTAATGTATGACGTAGATAAACACTCATTCCAAATGTTGCATATCTTACTGCAGCATTAAATATGGTTTGAATAATAAACTGGAGAAAAAAACTATTTAATTTGTGGAATTTCAATTAATAAAAGCAATTTCTAATTAGCTATTTATTTAAATAGCTGCTTTAAAATAAAAATATGGGGAAAGGGTCCCGCTTACATGCTTTTAATTTACGTCACACACACAATTTAAATAACTCTCAGTTATACTAAATCTCCTTTTGAAAAAAAAAAAAAAAACTTTTACACTCTGTAACTTTTAACGAATTATTTTTTAATTTTCTTTAACAGCTAAATTTGTCTAAAAGAAATTATTTTTCTTCATCCATACTTTTTTTGCATTAACCATTGGCGTATTAAGACTAAATCAGTTTTTTGTTGTTGTTTTTTGCTGTTTAGTTAAAGTTGCAAATTCTGATTTCCTTCATCTAGAATAATTCCATTTTTGTTTAATTGAGCATCAAGTGGTCAGGATTCTATCATTAAAAATTGTCTGCCCGCTCATACTTTGTAACGAATCTTACACGTCCTCTTACTAATCCTCTTGGAGAAACTTTGGGCTAGCGTTCATGTTTAATTCACAGCCATTCCTCTCCAGAAGAAAACGTAATATTCAGAGTCAGAGTTTTGTAATTCGAGAGAAGGAGGTAGAGAGAAATCAGCTACATTCGCTACGCAGGTGAGATTGAATAAGGTTTACTTTCGCATACAAAGATTAAAAGTGGTGTTTTGTTACTGTGTTGAATTAGTAGATTTGAGGTTAACAATCAACGATAGCTTAGGTTGAGCTAAATAAGTTAGTTGCGCATATTTGCTTAATAATCATTGCTTTCTCCGTGCTACTTATTTGATATTGACTTAGAGGATAGATTGTTGTTGGTTAGTGTGTTTAACTAAATAAATAATTGTGATTATGGAATTCTCTGTTTCTGCTTCCGTTCCTCCCACACCTCGTTTACGGGCACGAAAGTACGACGCCGCTTCTCTAGGAAACCATTACTTTAGGTAGGCAAAACGGTGAGAGAGAAATTTCGGATGCTAGTTGCTCACAACTTATCCAAACTTTATTATATATTAATTTGTATATTTATATGTATGTAACGCAGTGCAATCAATATATGTATTGTATTTAGTCTATTAAGCATAGATTACCAAAGAAATTTATTTAATGTTTTGATTTTTTTTTTCATTATATATCTAAAATATTGCACACAGATAAGTATTAATAAGTATCCTCTAACAAATTATTGGTTACTAATTGGAATTACTACAATATCAGTTAACAAATTATTAGATATTATTACAGGCGTACATGGTACAATTCTCCGAAATTTTCAGAGTGGCACTCTGAAAAGTTATCAGATAAAATTAAGTCCCCCCCCCCGTCTCTCTTCTTTGCGTCTCATACATTTTCCTTCATAGTATGAGGGAAAATGAGTATGATTTCAATCGAAAACAAAATTTAGTTTGATGCATGTCGCGCGCTATGGGTTACTTTTAACATTACAATACCCTATTAGTTTTATAGTGAAAACGTATTTTATTCGTTTAATTATTGTGATGATTCATACCTACATATTCAATCTAATGGACATTAAAATAAGAAAGTTTGATGTTCGCGGTTTTCAAGACTCTTGAACGAATGAATATGGATACGTACTACAAAAAGATCGCGCTACATGCGTATGATGTCTCGAAATAGTCGTTCAAAAAAATAGTCAATCGTCAAGAGGACTGACATTTTCAATCTAAACATCAGTCCACATTTAAGAGTTCTGATGCCAAACATGAAGTTATAAAAGCTGTTACTGGATATAAGAAACATAAGTTACTTTTCCTGGCAAACAATTGGAATACTGGTGTAGCTAGTCCTGTGTCGGTCGTGTATCAAAATTCCTTAGGTGCTTTTTGGGGGGAGGGGGCTTAGCATTTTACAATGTTTTGCTTACACATTTTGGGGGTTCTGAAGTTAAGGGGCCCCGTATCTAATATGGCTGATACGGCGGCAGCTACGCCCCATAATTGGAACTATACCTATATGACCGAATGTAGTTTCGTAATTGCTTATTAAGTAGCTCCAGATGCAAACCTTTCACAGAGGGCGAATATATAAAAGACATATAATTATAAAGTGTTGATATGTTTCTCAGAAATTTACCAAATCTACAAACAATCAGTGGTGTAACGTACACCCCGCAACCCGTGCATCACAGGAGCCCAGAGTTCTAGGGTTCACAAAGGCTTTGTTGTGTTATGGTTTTGCAAACCTGTGTAACATCCATCTTGGGGCTCAAAATCTGACTTTGCAAAGAGGCCGTTACGCCACTGCAAACAAGACTATCCCGAATTCAAGAACTATTGAAAAACGAATAACTCAAATAGCAGAAAATGTAGCACAAAATTTAAAATTCTGGTTTACAAGAAACTGTTGCAATTAGTATTATTACTGATGAAAGTACCTGTGTGTGTGTGTGTGTGTGTGTGTGTGTGTGTGTGTGTGTGTGTGTGTGTGTGTGTGTGTGTGTGTGTGTGTGTGTGTGTGTGTGTGTGTGTGTGTGTGTGTGTGTGTGTGTGTGTGTGTGTGTGTGTGTGTGTGTGTGTGTGTGTGTGTGTGTGTGTGTGTGTGTGTGTGTGTGTGTGTGTGTGTGTGAATAATGTTGCACTTCCTATCAGTGATGGAGAGATCTTATGATAAAGATTCAATATATGAAGAATTATGCAGCTTGGTTCTATGTCTGAGACAACTAAAAAGCACAGAATATTCTTTCTTCAATTATAAATTATATATTTCGAGAGTAAAAACATTAACCTAAAAATCAAATAAATTGTGTAATTACTGATGGTGTTCCTGAAATGGTTGGTAATCAAAGAGGATTTGTCAAACTTCTTGAAAATCATGTAGGACATAAAATATTGAGCTTCCATTCCATAACACATTAGAAAAGTCTAGTTGCCAAACTTTCGACACCGCGCTAAATTTCTCTAAGGAATATTGTTGTTAAAGTGTTTAATTTCATAGTGTCTCGTTCTGCATTTGTACATAGAAAATTTTTATTAGTCTTTTACAAGAAAGGGAAAGTGCATAATTGGATCTTCTGTTCTACAGCCATCTCCGTTCACGTAGTCGAGGTAATGTCTTGAATAACTTCACGCCATACGTGGAACAATATGAATTGTTATAGAAGTTGATGTCTTTTACTGATATAAGAAATTATCTTAAGGTATTCGACGACGTTCGGAACCGTGATTTTGCAAAAGCCTATAAATGGATAATATTTATGATATTTAGTGTCACTTAGATTAGAAAATGTATATAAAATTGTTTTTAGAGTATTTTTACAATAAAAAATTATTTAAGTACAATATTTTGGCAAAAAAGGAACATCGAATGACCCATTTTCAAAATATTCTCCTTTTGTGAAAAATGCTTTTATTATAATAATATTTTGCCTGTTTATACCTCACACCTCTGTACAGAGGCTCAACTAGAATATTTGAAATAAATAACTTAGAAGTGGATTTATCCGTGTGTTTAACGACAAAAGAGGGAAGAAATATTAAGAAAAAAACCGCCGATAATTATTTCAATGGGTTGTAACTCTGAAAATAATGCGAATTTTTCAAAAATCATATTTGAGCCTCTGTATAGATGTCTGAACTATATACAGGCAAAATATTATTATAATTGAAGCATTTTTCGCAAAAGGAGAACATTTTGAAAAAAATAAGCTTATTCTAATTTTTTGCCGAAATATTGTATGCAAATAATTTTTTTTGTTAAAATGTCCTTCAAACGACTTTATACATTTATTTAATCTAAGTGACACTAAATATCACGAAAATTATCCATTTATAGGCTTTTTTAAAATCACTGTTCCGAAAGTAGTCGGATACCTTAATGAACTAATAGTTTTGAGTTATATACAAGAAAAGGGCTAAACAGCACAAGAACTGTTTGAATATTGGAAAGGATTTGCTGCAAAATATTTATTTTTTGTGTAATATTAGTACTAGTACTTACAACTACTACCTCAATGTTAAAAGCGCTTGCAAATACATTAACTATAGCCTAAGGTAAATTTCAAAACTACATTGAGGTATTTAAGAAGAAATTGTTAAAAGGTACAAAGACTTTGAAGTGTATATGCCTGTATTTTCTTTCTTAATCAAGTCAGATTTAACGGACCCATTAACAATTCCATTTATTTTTTTCATTTTTAAGTGGATGGAAGTTGGAAATTTTGAAATGGAACTTATTGGATTTAACTCTTCAGAATCATAGGAAGCAAAACTTCCAGAATTACAAAAAGTCTGAAATATAACTCTAACGCTAAGCTGACTGTGTGACGGCTCTATCCACGTCCTTCTGACTAACAAATCCTCTTGGGAAATCTTTGGTCATTTAAAACTATTTTATTTGCAACGCCCCCTCTGAAGAAGAGAACGTGATTATGTAAATTTGCCCTACTATATATAGTCTAAGCTTTCAAGAGAAAGAGAGCGAGATATAGGATAGATTACTTGTGGATCAGTGATTAATTAAGTTTATAGTGTAACGCAGATATTTGATAATTAACGATTAGTCACTAGAGATTAAATGCAGATTAGATAGCTAGTATTCGCGAACCTGAAGTAAGTGTACTGGTATTTAAAGTCTTCTCATACTTCGCTCACCTCGTTATTTATCTATGTATTGCTTCAATTGGGCGCATCTCTTAGTTTGGATTGGTTAAACTTGTGTTGTTAATTGTGTTACGATAAATTATCTAATTTTGAACATAGCTAGTCTTTCTTGCCTTCCTCTCACATCTCTAGGTGAGGATCCGAGAACCTTGCAACTGTTATTTTAAATTATTGGATATCATTGCCTGAAAGATTTAATTGTTGGAAGAAAATTGCATGTACTCTGCTTTCCGCTTTTGGTTCTTCATATATATGTGAATAATTTTTTTCCCATATGAGATACATTTTAAACCAATAAAAAAGTTGTTTATCAACTGAACAGTGAGAATCGTGTGTCAAATTGAAAGTCACAAATTATACCCCTGATACTACAATATAAGTTTGAGAGATACAAGGACAAGAATCGCATTAAAATTTCTTTTTTTTTTAGTTTAACTATATTGAAGACTATTTATATACTCAGAGACATTAAGAATGACACATCAAGAAGGAAGCTTCAGATTGAAATAAAATTTTATACACATAAGGATTACAATGAGAAATTCACTTGATTTCAAAACCAAGACAAGATTAAAGATTACAAATACAATGCAGTGTGTACAATTTGACAAATACAGTGCAAATTCAGTAGCATGATGGGCCCTCAAATTTTGAACAGAGTGACACAGTGGCATCTGGCGTTTCAGATGGTCCCATAAATGTCCAATAAAAACCAAGTCCAAGGAGAGGACCGACCATGGAAGATTCTGAACATAAGGTAGAGTTTCCTGAGCTAAGTGAAAGAGCATTATCTTGCTGAAAAAATGCACATGAAAACTATTTACGCAAAGTCTCACGTTGGGTTGATAAATTTCATTAACATAACACTGACCCTTAAGGTGCCTTGCATCACAAATAGAATGAACCGCCTGTCATAAGATAAGCCCCCTCTGACTATTACACCTACAGTGCGGACAGTGTGTCCCACGACAACGTAGGTGGACTTGTCCCATTCACCAGGACGCATCCACACTCGTACGCGATTATCATCTGTCCCCAAAACAACTGTAACTCATTGCTAAGTGCCGCAATTCACTAATCTATGCCATCCACATTACTCTAACTGGGCACCATTGTAGGCGGAGTCACTGATGTCTCGATATTAAAAGCAGTACACCGAAGGTGTCAAACTCAAAAGCTAACTTCGGCCAAATAAACGATTTTTAACTTTTGGTGAGCCGCAGGAAAAAAACCAATACTCATAGAAACATAAGTTTGTTTTGAATAATACATTGCAATATTTTAATCTATCTCAGGAGAAATTTTGTTAGCAGTGATTACTTACAAAACTGACCCAAGGTGAACGTCATTAATACTATTTGTTACAAGAGACTTATTTACCTTCATAACTGCTCGCACCCAAAGTACTTCTAACCATGAATTTCACTTGCGAATTTATGAATATTTTCAAAACTGGCTGATAAATATGAAATTCTGATAAGTTCACCCCTCAGGAAAAACGGACACTTCCACTCTAATGAATTTTTCCTTCACATTTAAGTCGCACTGCATCTCGATCGCCTGCATTTGCATAAAGCTGGATACTGAGTCTATATTTATTTAGAAAATTGAAGAAAACAATCAAAATTTGTCTTTCAAAGAATTAAAATTTTAGAGAAAAAAGTATAATTAAGAAAACTTTTAGAGAATTCTGCTTTTCTATTTTTTTTATTCTGAGTCAGTTTGTTTAATTTTATTTTGTCGATATTTTGGCAGGGCCGCAAAAATGTTCGTTGCGAGTCTCATGTGGCCCGAGAAGCCGCGAGTTTGGCAACCCTGCAGTTAATAAAAAAGGCTTGGAATACGGATTGGCTTTCGTGAAGCATCTGGAAATCGTTTGTGGGACTACTGACAGCTCTCTATCTGATTGTGTCGAAGAACGAGTTATGGGATCCACGAGCTCTGCCGCATGATGCGATTCCCTATGGCAAGGGTGTCAAACTCAATAACTAACATGTGACAAACAAACAAGGTCTTACTTTAGGTAGCCTAAAAAACCAATATTCATAGAAACGTAGGTTTATTTCGAATAATACACAATGATATACATATATAAAAGAACAAGAAAATGTAATGTTTATGTTCTGACACTTGACATCTGTTTTCTGCTACAATCTTTCCTATTTTGGGAGAAATTTCAATATTTTATTACATATTAATGCATGCCGATATACTGGCCGGACGCAAAAATGTCCATTGAGGGCTGCATATGGCCCACGGGCCGCGAGTTTGTCACCACTGCTCCATGGGAATCTCTTTGAAATCAATATGTTTTGACGTTGAATCAAAATATTTGATTACAAATTATTAGCAAGGTTAATTATATTCTGGAATGAGATATTCTCTAAATAAAAAAAATGAGATATGAAAGGGTGTATAGCTGAATAGTTGAATAGTTTTGGGAGTTCCTTTTTCCGCAGGGAAACTTAACGTCCAATCGCTTGAGTTGTTGGAATAGCTTTGAACTGACTTATTTTTCAAATCTTAGCCCAGTACTGATTTAAAATGAGAATATTAGAGAAAAATTAAGAGAAGATTTGAAAAAATAATTGCATTAAAGTGGGAAAAAATTTACCTTTGTTAGAAATCTACTGAAACCAATGTTTTTATTGATAAATATTTACAGAAGATATCTGGCATCAAATCGAAAACTGATAAATTCTTTTTTTTAGTTTTATTTACATGTGTGTTTTTCATATGTGTGACGTTGACTACCGGCTCTAAGCTGACTTATCAAAAGTTGTAAACATTTAACTTTTGAAGAATTGTATATTTTAACAACATATTATAATTTTTGGACAAGCGTTTTTCAATAATTCCCTGCTATCTACTTAATCATGGGTAAGACATTTTAAATTTAAATTTGTAATTAAAATAATGTGAAATTTTTACTGTTGAGAATTATAAGCGAACCATCTGATAAAATGAAGAAATTTATATAAAATTATTTTTAAGATATTAATTTCTCTCATTTATGAATAAAAATGGGTATTTGCTTTTGATTAAATATTCTGTACACGCTTGTTATACATAATTACTGCCTGTTAACAATTTTTAAGCTAATTGTTACAAATTCTAATTTTAAATATGCTTTATTTATTCTAAAAAGTGTAGAAATTCTTGAATAATTTTCATCGTACCATTTCTTTTAAGAAGTTAAGTTGTTTTGAGTTTTTTTACATCATGAAATAAACAGTTATGTTACTATGTCTTTGTGTAATTTATCAAGATAATTGTGTGTGCGTACAGAATTTATTTAAAAAATATGATAAAAGGAAATGTATTAACCTCAGTAATAGTCATGTAAATAATAAATTATATGATGTATCAGTATTAACCATGTGTTAAAAGTATTGATATCTTACAGCATAATTGTAATTCTATATTTGTTTACTTTTGTGTCATTTTTTAAATAAATAGAAAGCAAATTTTGCTAAATACAGTGGACCACAAAAGTGTTTGTACACTTGCAATTTTCTATAATGTCTAATGTTTTCGAATAGCAAAAATTAATATATCAGAATTATAATGTTTTTATATTATTTGCAACTTGTTCTTATTGGAATACTATAATCCTTTTTTAAAACATAGTATAACTATTACTTTAAAAAATTAATGAAAAAAAACTATATATACTAAAATTATGCCACAAAAGTCTTTCTACACTTAAAAAAAGTCTTAACATAGATTTAAATATTGTATTTGTTTCTTAATATTTAGTACTTAGCAAGATATCTGTTACCATCCACAACAACTTCTAAACGTCTTGGTATAGATTTCACCAGTTTTGTGTAATTTCTACATCGATACTCATACTCATCCATTCTTCTGTAATTATTATTTTTACTTCAAATTTTGCCTTTGTATGCTTTCTGATGGGCGTGTAATAGTTTGTAGAAGAAAAAATGACGAACTTAATCCCAAGAATTTAGAAAAACACCTTCACTTGCATGCTTGAGCAGGAAGGAGTTGTTATCATGTGGGGGTGTAAGTTGGCTTCAGGATTAGGTAATTTAGTATTTTTTCATGGTATTCTGAATCATTAGCTCTATTTAAATATTTTAAAGAACAATTTGAAATTATTCCCCAAGATTTGGATATTGGAGACAACTCCAATACATTTGTTAACAAGATAATGATACCAAGGGCACTGCTCTCAATGTACGTTGATGTCTCTATAACTGTCCCCAAATTTTAAAGCACCTCCTAAATTACCTGATTTAAGCCCAGTAAAATGTATTTGATAAGAATTTGAATTTAAAGTAAGAAAGCATGACATATAAAAACAAAGTGTGAAGTAAAAACAATCGCTGAAGAATGTAGGAGCATCGATACACAGCAATTACTAAAGGCTGATTAAATCTGTGTCAAGATGTTTGACACTTTATCTACCACATTATGATTTACACCAGTTTTTTTCATGCAATATTTTTTTAATCACTATATTGAAAATTAAGGGATATGCATAAACAAAATACTCAACTTTGGGAAATTTAATCCATTACAGCTAATTAATTAAAGATACTTAACTGTAAAATTAATTATATGCACTGTTCACTTTAAATAAATAGTCAAGTCATTTTCTAAGGTCTCCATTAACATACGGAAAAAATAAGACACTTATCTTTTGACTTTAACTATGTTTTTGGAACAAAAATGACAATCTTCGTAATCCGCTGAAAACTCAATTTCTGGTATAAAACTAATCGTCTTCCCCACTTAAATACTCATCATAGAACCTGTGCTGCCATGTATTTTGGAAGAGTGGATTTAAAAAAATATTCCTGCTGAGTATCGTCAGAGTATTCGTAAAGATGGTTATTCTAAGTAATTTAAGTGTACAAAGACTTTTGTGGTGTAATTTTTGAACAGGGCAATTAAAATGATTTGGATATGTGTAAAATCTAATTATGTCTGTCAAGTATTCTAATATTCCACTCATAAGGCATTTTTGGCATGTGACTATCAAAGTGCTATTGTACTTCACTTGTCATGTATCAAAAATGGAAAGAAGCGCAATCATGCTTCTCTTGTTTTGTAGCGAACATAACTATGCATTTCATTCCACAGTTCAAGCTTGTATATAAAAAATTCTTCAGGTCTCAAATGGTTAATGCAGGTTTCTTTAAAATTGCACTAACTTTCATAATTAAGGAAATTTTGAACATGTACCTACTTATGAAGTACATATATATGTAAATGAGTAATTTTTTTCTCTTTTAGGTATTTTTAAAATAGGTTGCAAAATTGACGTAAAAGTTACCTCCCAAAAGCTATTGTCGGTACTTACATATTATTGCAACTCTATTGGTGACATTATATGAGACGAAGGATATTGTTGCCAAATCAGCGTAAACCACACATGCAAAATCAGGCAAATGTTGGCATTGTTGCAATAGTACGTTAAGATGTAAAAGATGTCAGCATCATGGTTCAAAATTAAGTTTGGCTGCCACCTTTTGATGTCCATTTAGTCTTTCAGAAATAAAAGGCTGGTAAAATGAAATGAAAATTTTAATGTCTACCTCTATTTTAGTGGTTAAAGCAGCTAAAAATTTTATGGTTAGCAGTTTTGCAAAATGATTGTCAAGAAAAGCATTGGAGACTACTATAAGGTTTTTAACGCAGAATTGTGAACCTGATACAGAATGATCAGTCTGAAAACTCATTTGGGTTTGGATTCTAAGAGAGTGGGTTGTCAGTCAGGTTGTGTGCTCATTTTATAACTAATAATTCAAACGTTCAGTTCATTGACAATATCCCTGTTTCAGTTCTATTGCTGTAGTTTCCAAAGTGGTGTACACACATTGAAACTTGGAGGAACGTCAAACAAATAAGCTTACGAAAATGTAAAAGTGGATGATTCATATCTTCAAGAACAGCTCAAGAGTAGTTAATTGGCAGATGGGACTGAAAACTGAATGTCCAGATTTAATAAAACATAGAATTGAATGCAATCTTACCATTTATTTGATTCTACATACCTGTGTAAAGTATTTTCTGCAATTTTTACAAATAAAACCTAATATAAAAATGAATTAGAATTTAAACTAGATCTTCAAGTAGCATTAACAAAGAGCATCAGACCAGAATATTTTACTAAACTAATACAGTTACATTTTTTCCCATTAGATTATTAATGTTAATTTGTAATTAAATTTGAATGTACTAGATATACTGATGGAAGTAAATTAACAAATTTGTCTTGATTACTCCTTCACTTGTGTATGTGTCGAGATTTTATATGTGGTACATACTGGTATTATTATCTAAAAATATATACTTGTGGTAATTTTTGTGGTTTGTGATTAAAAACATTTAGGGGTTACTGTTTTTTAGAGAACTGTTCATTCAAATTAAATTTCTCAGTACTTATCTCCCCCTCCCATAATAACATGTATATGAGGATTTATTATTTTTTTCTTGTATTTCTCAATGTGTTCTTTCTTTATTAATTTTATGTATGATTTCTCTTTAACTTGAAGCATATTATAATAATGTGAAATGTATTTTGAATTGATGAATCAAATTTATATTTTATGGATATTGGGGGAATTTAAGAGTCATTTTTTAAATATTTCTCAAAATTGCTTTTTGATTTATTAGGGAAAATATTAACAAGTAAATCACATGCTTGTGTTATGATCGATTTTGTTAATGTTTCAATATTTGTGCTGTATTTTTGCAATACATTTTAAACAATATTTTAATCCATAATATTAATATTTTATTTTATAGCTTTTTCAAGTGGCACCTCATGTTTGATATCTACTTCTTTATTTGTTGTTTTATTTTCTGGAATGCAAGTATACCGATGGCAATTAGCATCAAGTCAGCTAATGACAGTGCTGGGTGGATTTTTGGGGTCCTTTCTCTTCATGTTTGCTTTGACTGTATCCTTAAAATTATAATTTAGACTGCTGTTTCTGTTGTAAACATTTTTAGTATTTAAAATATATTCAATTATGTGTATGTATACATGTGTTATTGAAATAATGTTTATGTATCCATTATAATTCTGTATTTTGATTTTTTTTTGCATAGAATTGCTTTTCATGAAGAATTCAAATTTTCAAAAAAGTATACACTTTTATCTGCATATTTTCATTATTTTTTCAACTTTTAGTAACATATTTTTTTACAAAAATATTGCTTTTGATTTAATACGAAGTGCAAAGAGGAACAGCTTAAAGTTGTTGATAATGTTTTTTGAAATAAAACAAAATATAATTCAATTTTTTTCTTTCTATAATGTTCTTTCTAATTTGTAACTTTGTGTAACCTATTTTTGGTATGTTTTCTGCATATATTCATGTTGCTTAAAGTATTTTTTCATATAAAATATACATTTAGCAATCAGTTTGATGTATATATATATGTGTGTGTGTGTGTACTAATTAAATTGTATTTTGACATTAAGAATTTTTTTTAAATCCTTAACATTTAAAAGGCTATTGGCAATATTGAAACATATGCATTTGGAAAAGGTTTTCACACAAAGCTATTTCCTGAAGGTAAAAATTTACATATGTATATATAATAAACACATTACAAACTTGTTAATCTGATATGAAGTGTTATTTACCATACATTTGAAAATTTTGAACTCAAATACCTGGCAAAGTGTCTTATTCAAGTAATATCAATTTATCCAGTTTATTTAATATTGATATGCATGAGGATTCAAGGAATCTTAAAAAACACAACTTATCCAATTTATCTGTTAGCCATTAATATACATCTAATTGTAAGTAATGTTCATTTTTAATGATGTAAGTATAAGAATAGTGATTAATAAACATGCCATATAGTTAAAGGAAATGCTAAAAACCTAATATAAAATAATGTATGAGGAAACAATCCCAATCATACAATATAGTTTTCCACTTTGTTTTCTTAAATAAATCACTATTAAACAACTATTTAAAATTATTTTGTCTAATGGCTGGAAATTATTTAAAACTGCATTTGGTTCACACCTAGGAGAGCCCCCACCCTTGGCGCGAATTACTTTGGTTGGCGATAATTGCGCCGTCATGGTAACCTTGCTTTTAAATACAACATATGGCAACCCTAACTTTTCTAGAATTTTCGTCATTTGTGGGCGCGCATTTCAAATTTCATTTTGTTGTTGGGCACCGGGTTGAAAGTATGGCTGCGCTTGTAAGTGAATACACGTTAGAATTTTTTACGTTATTGAATGCTAGAGGCAAGAAAGAATTGATTGAATGGTGTATGAAAGAAGGATTAATTGCTTCAAGTTATGAATGTCCTAAATGTAATGAGCAAATGGGATTAAATGAACGAAAGAGTGTTGTTTTGGATGGATTTGAATGGAGATGTAGAAAAAAAGGTGTGAATACGCATCATGTTTGCAGAAGTATAAGAAAGAATTCGTGGTTTTCCAATAGTAAGTTAATCGGCAATAAAATGTTTTCTCCATAATCACACCAGCCACGTAGAAGGCATGTTCGACCATTACCTCGCTGAGTATTTATGGCGGCGCTCTCGCGATCACTCACTCAGCGACGAGACTTTCCAGAATTTTTTATAAGCAGTTGTTACACTTTATCAACAATAAGAAAGTAAGTGCTGTTTTTGTTATATTTTTTATCTTAAATGTTAAATTTCTGTATTGTTTACATATATTTTCATTGTGCATCCATCTTATACTGCTATATTTACTTGTCACCGTTGTCGGGTTTGCTTGGCGCCATTTCGTTTTCGCTTGGCGCCAAGGGTGGGGGCTCTCCTAGGAGTTTACCCTGCATTTTTTTTCTTCACTTGCATATCTTTCCTGGTTGGCCCTGGCCTTCCTCAAAATTTCTTGGTAACATCCTAGGAGATCCCACACCCCTGGCGACAAACCAAAAAAAGCGCCAAGCGAAACCGACAATGGCGGCAAGGAAATATAGTGGGATAAGGTGGATGCATAATGAAAATATATGTAAACAATACAGAAATTAAACATTTAAGATAAACAATACAAAAACAGCACTTACTCTCTTACTGCCAATCTTTTCTGAGTGGAGGGTACAGCATAACAACAGATTTTAAGAAAGTCTTAAAGGTCTCATCGCTAAGCGTACGATCGTGTGAGCGCCGCCATATTTATTCTGCAAGGATACATTCGGCGTGGCTGGTACGATTTCGAAGAAAGCGCTTTATTGCCGACCATGTTACATCATGCTGATCATTACATTTAGGACATTCATAACTCGAAGCAATCAATCCTTCCTTCATACACCATTCAATCAACAAAGTAAAAAATTCTAAAGTATATTCCCTCACACACGCAGCCAGCCTGTAGACCAACAACAAAATGAAATTCGAAATGTGAGCCCACAAAATACGAAAATGCTAGAAATAGTTAGGGTTGTCGTATGTAGTGTTTAAAAGTAAGGTTACCAAGATGGTGCAATTATCGCCAACCAAAGTAATTCATGCCAAGTGTGTGGGCTCTCCTAGGGGTGAACCAATTTCTTTCCAAGCCATTCTGTTCTTGGCTAAGATTTTCCAATTTGTCACCTTCGTAATTTTCAAGTCTTTTTCCATGCAGCCTATTCACTTGAGTTTTGGTCTCCTTCCTTTTCAAGTTTAGATCATTGTAGTGATTTGATAGTCGCCCAATCTTATTAAATGTTTTGCCAATTTAATCCTCTGTATTCTCTATAGCTGTGGCATTATCTGGCCTTTTCAATAGTTAGCAAATTTCTGAGTGGATTCTTCTTCAGTAATTATTTCATTTAATTCTAACAAATATGCTTCTTAAATTTCTTTCAAATGTAGCAAGAGTCTCTTTTGCAATCATTGACTATGTTTGAGAACTGAATGTGAGTATGAGCTCCCAAAATTTTGTAAATGAATAATTTTTCTGCTTAAATTAGATTTTAAGTATTTTTGTAATTGTGAATACTACATCTGCTAGCAAATGTGATTCTATTGTGAATCTTCAGCATTGAGTTGTTGACAATTTCAAATTTGTATTCTCTTATTTTAAACTAAGAATTGTTTGAACTCGTTCATGTCATATATTTGGCTTTGTTCTGGCTGATGACAGGATGCATCTTACTTGCTTCTTCTTGCAAAGGAAGGGAGGCCTATTTAAGTGCTTCCAGGGTCCCAGTAATAATATTAGTGTCATCAACAAATGCAAAAATCACCTTAGATTTATAGAAAATTCTTCCTGTAATGTTAATGTTGGAATATTTTGTAATGTTTAATATTTTGGTGAGATTAAGATAATTGGTATTTGTTTTAAAATTTTATTACATAAAACTCCAATCTAAATTTTCAAACTTAATTATCCTTTGACACTTCTGGAGTAAAGTTATAATTGCATTTTAGATTAGTTTGAAATGAAAATTTTCTAAGAATTTTATGTTAAACATAATTCACATAATTTAGTGCTGACTAAGGTTTCTAATGTTTTCTTATAGGGGAGTATCGTTTTCAAAGCTATTTTATCCTTCATTAATATTCATCCATAATGACTGATATTTCTCTTTTTGTTAATGAATATATTTATTAGATTAACAGTAGAGCATTATAATTTTTTGTGTGTATAGCTCATTTGTAGAATTATAAATTTTTTAACCAATTTCTTCTTTTATATTACCAAACATTTTGATAGACATTTTGAATGTAATATATATGTCAAAATTATAATAAGCATACATTTGATACATTTTTTTTAAGTTTGTAAAATATGAATATTGGGGAAATTGTTCATTTTAACTAGGTGTTACCAGGAGCTTAACATATAGATCTAAAACTAGTTTTCTGCATTACATTTTGTGTATCTTCGGCACATTTTACTTTAGTAAATGTATTTTTCTAAAGTTAAACTAAACTAAAGATTTATGTGTGTTACCAAATTTTATTCCTTGTTGAATTAATTTTTTTTAACCTTTGTTGTTCCTTCCTTTTTAAACACAAAAAAAGACCCACTCTTTTAAAGTTTGTGTTGAAAGTATTTTTAGTTAATGTCTTAAAGTAGTTTTTAATGCTGTTAATTATTAATACAATTCTGTCCTCTTTTTCAAATAATTACTTAATTTTTTTATAACTAACTTTTTAAAATACATAAATCTATTTATGCATTTCACAATAATGTAGTACTGATTTTTGTGCATTCTAATTGCATAGGTAGTGTTTTATATTAATGTGTTTGAAACATTTCAATAATGTAATTTTTATATATTTTATAATTATTTATAAAATATTGTCTTTTACAGTTTTGATCAGCATTCTGGTTTCAATTTTTGCTTGTGGTTTAGTTCATAGAGTCTGCATTACAACTTGGTAAGATACTATGTTGTAATTTAATGAAAAAAGTGTCATAAAGTAGATTTATTTAGCATCATTTAAATCAACTTTAAATTTTTCAAAGCACAGTTGGTCTTTTTGTGCATTATCTAAAATAATTGATTATTGTAAAATACAAAGCATTTAAATCTTTATACAGTCAGGTCTCGTTTTATGCGGTAGATACGTTCTACCGAAAAACGCATATAAAAAAATCGCATTAAAAAGACATTACTTGAATGGAAAAGTAGGGATATGTTCCTTAGTTTTCTAAAATTGCATAAAACCAAAACAACAAGTTAAAATTAACTTAAAACCGCATAAAAAAAATTGCAGAAATGAAAAGAAATAGGCTGCGTGATAAATTACTTCAAATGTCTGAAAGAAATTCATACAAAAGCTAAAAAAAAAAACTTGTATTCAAACTTTAATTCATTTTATTTTATGGAAAAGTAATACACACATAGTTTTACATTTTTAATCATTGTCGCTATCTGATAATGGTTTGCACCGTTTGCGAAGTGGTTCCAAATCACCATCATCAGAAGAGACTTGTCTCTACAATAGATATTTGCGGTAAAGGCCACGGATTTTCACAAACTTCATTCTTGTTCTGTGTAGCTCTTCCTTTTCTGACAATGTAATCAGTAATTAAACTTTGCGCTATGAGGATTCTTTTATTTTTTTATATAGTTCACGATATCCAGACATGCAGTTCTGCAGCTCACGTTGTAATTTAGAGGCTCATTCAGAATTGGGCGCATTAATAAGAAAATGATTTTCTAATTTACTGCAAAGTTGAAGACCTTCTTGAATTAATTTTCCAATGAGGGGAGTTGATTTTTCTTCCTCATCATTATCACCTTCTAGACCTACGACGCCGTCTACAGTTAGATCTAAAGTTTAAATCAATAATATCATTGTCACTTAATGCATCACCCACAACCAATTCATCTATATCATCGTGACTGAAGGTATTAAAACCATCTCCTCCAATTTCATGTGCCAAATTAATTATTTCATATGATAGTGTCGATGTTTGAGTGGTTGTATTGTCTGTCACACATGCTGGCCAAATCTTTTTTCAACAGGCATTTAAAGTTCTAGGACTTATTTGAGCGGAAGCAGATGCAAAACATAAATTAAACAATCAAAAATAGAACATTGTTTCCACACATGTTTTACTGTTAAGGACTCATTTTCTAGTTTATTCAAGATGAATTTGTATGTTGTCTTAATATAATATTTTTTATGCCTTTATCTAATGGCTGAATAAGGCTTGTTGTATTGGGCGGAAGAAATAAAAGTTGAACATTTGGATGTTCTAATTGTGGATGACTTGCTGCATTGTCAACAATTAATAAAACTTTAAAATTGAGAAATTTTTTCCTTCATATAGGCTTCCACTTCTGGTACGAAACAATTATTGAACCATTCTGTAAAAATAGCTGTTGTCATCCAGGCTTTCGGGTTAGCCATCTAATGCATGGGCAGTTGTTTTAAATCTTTACCTTTAAGGGCACGGGGTGTAAGAGATTTATTTATTAAGAGAGGTTTCAACATCCGATCTCCTGGTGCATTGCTACAAAGTAATAAGGAGACTCGATCTTTACTTGCTTTATGTCCACTTGCAATTTTTTCATCCTTTGCGATGTAAGTACGATTAGGCAATTTTTTCCAATAAAGTCCTGTTTCATCAGCATTAAATACTTGATCGACAGAATAGTCCCCATCTTCAATAATTTTCGCTAGCTCCTCTGGAAATATTTTTGCTGCTCCTTCATCTGCTGTCGCACTCTCCCCTGTTATCTTAATATTATGAAGTGCATTTCTTTTTAAGAACCCGGTTAGCCATCCTTTGCTAGCTGAAAATTCTTTTTCAGCTTGGTAAGTGGAAGTTGATTGTTCTGACTGTTTCATTGACTTATAAAACGGAAGAGCTTTTTCTTGGATTAAATAACCACTTACAGGAATCCTTCTTTAAACTTGTTCCTCTATCCAAATTGCGATGGCTCTTTCCATTCTTTCTAATAATACATCCCTTGTGTACGATGCAAATTTGGTGCTTAATTTTGTACCAGAAATGACCGATTTTCTTATTGCAGCTTCATTCTTTTTAATTGCTCTGACAGTAGATTCGCCTAAATTAAAATGTTTTCCAATAGCCGTAGATCCTTCTCCTTTTCCGAAGCGATCTAAAATTGCAATTTTCTTTTCCAACAAAATTGACTGTCTTTGATGTGTTTTTTTTCTCCATTGGGCCAAATAAAATCTTAGAAAAGAAATTTTAAAAAATTACACTTAGATTTTCTAATGAAAAATCAAACTTTACGACACTCACTTTAAATCCAGAAATCAAAATTTGCTGCTTAGTATGTTGCAACTTAAATTCGCCACTTATTAAAGTGAAACTTTTATAAAAATGAACGAGGCACCGCTAAGAGAAAATATAATTTCGAAATAATGATATTGTATCGGTATACTACTGAAATACAACTGAAATAACAAATGCGAATCTAAGACTGTCGCAGCCGAGCCACAGACGTAAGCACCAAAAAGATACGGAAATTCTCGGAATACTACAATCTACGTCTCAGTATAAAAAATAATAATAACAAAAAATCTAGAAATGTTTCAAATACAAACCGCACAACTTCAAAATCGCATAAAAACAATCTGCATAAAAAGAGACCTGACTGTATACAGATGAGAAGTCTTAAATATTTGTCTCAAAATGTACTAAATATTAATTTTGTAGTATGTCTGAAATATTAAGTGTATAAAGTATAAGTATTTAACACTTTGGTGATATTTACCTTAATACTTAAAATCTATCAAACCAATAAAAATTATTTAATTATTATTCTTATTGTAAATGTGTTAGAAATATATATATTTTATAGTTTGTTGAAAACAATTAGAAATTTATTTGCATTGTTTACTATAGCAACAAAAAAAGACAAACTACAATTTGTGTGTTCCAGATTAATGTAGCATATATAAAGCACAATGTTGTTTATCACTATTTAAATTAAATTTTACCCTTTATAACAACAAATAACTTATTTTGCTACTACTGAAGCTAAACTCTCACACCTCATTCAATTTCACTAGTTTTATCCTTCAACTCTTTCATATGCTCTCTCTCTCACTCACACACACCACTTTCTCCTCTGTTGATGATACAATTACATAACATCACTGTTGAAACTATGTGGTATCTATTTACGGAACACAGAATTTTTTTAAAAAGATATAATATAATCAAGAATATAAAGAAAAACAATTGTCGTTTCATTTATTCAAATTTACTTTTAAAGAATAAATTTCATTGTTAAAAAATCAGTATTAGCTTTAAATTAAATATTTTCCAAACATGTACAACATTTATGAAAATTTATTAAAAGCAAAAATATTTTTTCATAAATTATTTGAACAGGCTTTTTGGTTTTATTGAATTATTATATTATCTTTTTAAGATAATATCCATACTTTATAAAGCTTATTTAATATTCTAAGTAATGTTTAAGTAAAAAAGCATGTGATCATGTTTCTTATTATTTTTGTTGTTGCTTTGAATGTTATTTTTGTTGAAGTGTCTGTCTTAAACATTTTATAAATGTGCATTCAATTTAAATTTCTCTGTTAAGAATATTTTTTTGTTGTTTCTTTGAATATACTGGTGTTGTGTGGAATTATCATTTAAAAAATAACTGTACTATTTACTGCCAAGTTTAAAACTTTTGGATTGTTTAATTGTGGAATCATTTACTGAATGTAGCTTACATAATATTGAGAAAGTAGTATTATAATGTTGATTTAAGTTATAAATGTGGACACAACCGTGCTAAAAAAAGACATGTTTTTTTTATTACAAAAGTAATCAAATTTTTTTTTCTTTTTAATTTTACTCTAATTGAATTAATTCTAAAATGTATGCTTTTAAGTACCTGGAACTGTGTACCAGAACAATTTATCTGAATTTTAATTTAAAAACAACTAAGATGTTTTTTTTATCTTTTAACAGATATTTTATCCCCTCAGGGGGCTCACTTTCTTTAGGGTGAGTACGGGTTTCACGCTCCCGAGGTGCCCTAGTGATCTTTTCCTTCTCCCTAGGGGTTTACTGTCTTTGGTAAACACGGGCTTCCCGAACCCGGGGAACCCTAGTGATCCTTCTCTATTTTCGGCCCTCTTTCTTGCCATTCAAATTTCCCTTTTCTTCTTTTCCCGTCCAGACCACAGACCTACATTGGAGAATGAACATTGTCCCAACTTCATTTTTTTTCTAGTAAAAAAAAATTGATATTTTTTTACTGCCGTATCATGGTTTGCATTTTATATTATGTTCTTTTCATTTGATTTGCTTAAATTTCTTTCAATATTTTGATTTTGTTGCTTCTTTTATGTTCGATTCTTGCTTTTTTTGTGTTCCACTTCTTATCTTTATTTTTCTGCCTCGAAGTCCTGTGGCAGACCAGGACTGAGTGGAATGAAGTTGTGTCTGATGGTTTTTCACTTTTGGTATGATGACACAACGGACTACTCCCTGGGAAAACTGGCACTTGGAGCGGGGTTTTGAACTTCTGAGGATCTTTGGACTGGTGAGGTGGGGTCTTGGAGGAAGCGACCATATAGAGGGTACAGGAGAAAAGCTGAGTTTTGCGTCTCAGGCCGCCAGATAGTACAGGAGCCCGGGACAGCCTAACCAGCATGTCCCGGCTGCTCTATCAGCTGGTGTATAATCCCGCCTGTCTTGTAGCTCCAGGTGGTGCCTGGATGGGGTCCTGCATTGCAGAGCGGGGGGCTCTCCCGAGGCCACTACTGGTTGCTGAATCTAGGGCTAGCCCTGCCAAACTGATCCTCTGAAAATCACAAGGGATTCTCCTCCTCCTTTCTAAAAGAAATCAAAATTAATCCAAATAAGGAAAAAACTCAAAACGCATCTATTAAAACCCCCAACCCACTTAATCCAACTCATGATGCTCAGCCCATGGCTTCTTTAAATCAAAGTCCGGGTAAAGGCCTCATGTTACCAGACCTCGATGTTGACAAACTTTCACTCCATACAAGATTTTTAATCATTTCTCTTCCTAACAATGAAATATCAAAAGTATCACCCTTTGCCATACAAAAAGCTCTCATCGGAATAGGTGGTGAACCGAAATCCGTAAAAAGATTACGTTCCGGGGATCTGCTTGTTGAAACAAACTCTGCTCTTCAAACCAAATCCTTTTTACTTGCGAAGCATTTCCTCAATAGTCCTGTTACAATTAATCCACACAAAACTCTTAATTCCTGCTGTGGTATCATTTCTGAAACTGACCTATTGGGCACCTCTGACGGGGAAAGCACTCTGTGGGGTAGTGCGAAGACGAACCCTCGTGGCAGACAGATTGAACAGGTGCTTTCTGATCACTGTCTCTGTCTGCTTAATCACGAAGAACCAACGTACTTTCACGAACCCACACGATCCTTTCACACAATAGATTTGGCCATCTGCTCACCATCACTCTTACCTCATTTAAATTTGTCTGTTGAGAAGGACCTCTATAATAGTGACCACTTCTCCCTCTTATCCTTTCTCACGATTCTGATCCGGGTGAAAAAACCTTCCCACCTACGTATTCTTTTAGTCGTGCAGACTGGGCCCTTTTCACGCAGTTGGCTGTGATAACTGATGTAATGGTCAAGACAGACAGTGTTGATACTGCTGTACAAGAAGTCACCAATGTTTTGATTGCTGCTGCTGATTTCTCAATACCAAAGAGTTCAAGTCATTCATTCCGACATTACAAACCTTGGTGGAATGCTGATTGTCAGACAGCATATAAGAACCAGCGGAGGTTATGGGGAATCTTTCGCAGATATCCCACTACGGAGAATCTCTTGGCATTCAAAAAGGCAAAAGCAAATGCTCGCAGAGTAAGGCGTCAGAGTCAGAGGCAATCCTGGATCCGATATGTGTCCTCACTCACTTCGTCAACGTCCAGTAAACAATTATGGAAAAAGGTTAAGGCTGCTAACGGGATATATCGGGAATTTTCCTTCCCTATTTTACAAACCTCGAACTCTCTCTTTTCTTCCCAGTCGAAATTGCCAATATTCTTGGTGAAACTTTTCAGAGTGTATCGAGTGCAGCCTCTTATAATTCTCGTTTTCTCGAAATTAAAAGGCAAGCAGAACGTACCCCGATTAACTTTTCCACTTGTTCCTTTTTTCCATATAACTGTGATTTTACGATGACTGAGTTACAAAAGGCACTCACTCAAGCGCACAATACAAGCTCTGGACCGGATGGAATCACATACACAATGCTTCGTCATCTACATCCAAACTCTCTGGCCAACATTCTTTTTTTATTCAACAGAGTTTGGAAGGAGCATTGCTTTCCCTCCAGCTGGAGGGAGGCCATTGTGATTCCAATCCTTAAGCCGGGCAAGGTGGCAACAGATCCTCTGAGTTATCGTCCCATTGCTCTGACGAGCTGCTTCTGTAAGACCTTTGAACGTATGGTTAATACTCGATTGGTATATGTTTTAGAGACAGAAAAGTGTATTTCTCCTCTACAGAGTGGATTCCGTAAGGGCCGATCCACTCTTGATAACCTTGTTTTTTTTAGAATCCCAAATCAGGGATGCCTTTGTTAAGAGAAACCACTTGGTTTCCCTTTTCTTTGATATAGAAAAGGCATACGACCGAACTTGGCGTTATGGGATTCTCCGTAATATGTATGATTTTGGATTAAGGGGAAATCTTCCCATTTTTATTTTTAACTTTTTAGCTGTTCGTTATTTTAATGTACGCATTGGTCACTCATCTTCTCATAAATTCATTCAAGATCAAGGTGTTCCTCAGGGTAGCGTTTTGAGCGTTACCCTTTTTAATATTCATATGAGTAACATACTTCATCAACTTCCACCTTCAGTACGAGGAATGCTTTTTGTTGACGATCTATAGGTCTCTTGTCAAGGTTCAGATATGCGACTAATTGAGCGACAGCTGCAAACAACTGTCAATCGATTAGTTCAGTGGTGCGATCAGAATGGACACACGATATCTCCATCCAAGAGCAGCTGTGTCCATTTTTGCAGGAAACGTAATCTACACCCAGATCCTTCTATTCATATAGGACATATTCCAATACCTGTCGTCAGTGCGGTGTGCTTCCTCGGAGTAATCTTTGACTGCAAATTGACTTTCCTTCCGCATGTCCTTTACTTGCGGAAGAGGTGTGAACGATCCCTCAACATCTTAAAGGTACTATCAAATACCTTATGGGGAGCGGATAGAGTCTCGTTACTCCGAGTATACCAAGCACTAATACTTTCACGTTTGGACTATGGTTGTGTAGTTTACGGTTCTGCTCGTGCATCTGTATTAAAACGACTGGACACAATACATCACTCTGCTCTGAGAATCTGCTCTGGTGCCTTCAGAACTTCGCCTGTTACCAGCTTGTATGTGGTATGCCACCAACCACCTTTAGAACACAGACGGAGGCAATTAAGTGCCAATTATTTTATTCGTGCCATGTCTGTTCCTTCTCATCCTTTAAAACCCTTTGCTCTTGCCATTGGTCTCAACCGACTCTATGAGGCCCGTACATTTAACATCAAACCTTTTTCGGAAAAAGCAAAGGCTGTTCTAAATGACGCCCACTTAATTAACATAAATATCCAGGAAAATAATATCCTTGCATTTCCACCCTGGGACATCCAAATTTTTAACTATCACAACCCCTTTTCAGGCTATCACAAAGCAGACACTGCTGATGTTATTTATCAGCAACTCTTTTCTTTTCATCGCAGTAAGTATTCTAAGTACCTACCCGTCTACACGGACGGATCGAAGGCTGTAGGACATGTTGGGTGTGGTGTTGTTTTTAATAATACCATTTTAGGTTTTAGTCTACATCATTCCATGTCTGTCTTTAGTGCAGAATTAACTGCCATTCTTATCGCACTTCAACATATATTAATTTCCAACCACCGTCATTTTTGTGTGTACACTGACAGCATGAGTGCTCTAGAATCCTTGCACTTTTTTACAGAACGCCGACACCCCACTGTGATTGAAATACTTGTTCTTCTGCGAAAATTGGAGAGAAAAGGTTTTCATATAATTTTTTCCTGGGTACCTGGACACGTGGGTATACTTGGTAATGAACAGGCTGATACCGCTGCACGATCCATGTCTGATCACATGCAGCGGCCTGTCTGTTACCGAGATTTAAAGACTTCTACACAGAACTATATCCATCGTGTATGGCAAGAGACTTGGGATCAACAGATCCTCAACAAACTGCATAGCATTCATCCTTCCACTTCTCATTGGGCAGCACTACCAGTGCAAAGACATGATGTCCGCTTGACTCGGCTTCGCATTGGTCACACTCGTTTCACGCACAGGCACCTTCTGTTGGGTGAAAATGCCCCAGAATGTCCCTCGTGCAAGGTCCCATATTCAGTTTGTCATATTTTAATAGATTGTCCTATTTTTAACCGTCATCGCATCACCTTCTTTCATACATCTGTTTTAACCTTATCTGACTTGGTGGGGGAATCCCCCCACCAAAATCTATTTGCCTTTGTTTTAAAAATTGGATTTTTACATATGATTTGATTTGTGTGTTTCTTTATATTTTTAATATATTATATGCATGCATGCATATACATGTGTACATGTATTTTTATACATATATATTTTTAAAATATATGACATTCTTTTAACAAGTGTTTGGCGCAGCTTGGCCAAAGTTGGCCCTTGCGCCATTAAAATTAACAATCATCATCATCATCATCAACAGATATTTTATTTTGGTACATTTTTAATTGCTAGTATTTGCTACATCATCTTTCTTTATGACTATCTCTGAATTGAAATATTTTTTAATATTGAGAGGCAGTTTTATGAATAAAACATGTTGGCAATTTTGAAAAGAATTTAAATTTGTATTGAGTTTTCAATAATGCCTTAAAAAGGCAGAGTTTCCCCCTCCCTCCCCAAAGCATACTTATATATATATTACATGTTTCGAGTCAGAATCAGATTTAACTTTAAAAAGGATCTTTATTTGATGAAATCTATACAATCTCTGACACTTAGAGGCAGAGAGAAAAAGAACGCCAAAGTGAAATCTAAGTGTTTTACCACTTAAGCCAGATGTGAGAAGTACCTCTGATTTTATGAGTGTACTTGAAAGTTAATGCTGACATATAGGGCTATTAAATATAATGATCTGGAATTAGACATGCTTATTGGCCAGGCCATATGTTCGGAAGAAATAAATGGGTGATTAGTTTGATACTTGAAGATCAAATAGAAAATATGAGTTAAGTGCTAGATAGGGAATTTAATTTTTGATCTAATTTAATTATCCTTACATATATATTTATATAATCCCTAATAACAATATTATATACAAATAGCTTTAAATTCGAGTGCAACTAGACAGTGTAGTAAGAAATAGGGGGTGGGCAAAAAGTCCATAAAAACTTCAAAAATTCATAAAATCTGGAAAAATGAACAAGAAAAAAACTGTTTGAAGGATCAGCATTAGTATGTGACGAGATTTTTTTTAAGCTAGAAAAAAAAAAAAAAAGATAATTCGAAAATCATCCGGTAGGTGGCGCTGTTACAAGCGTCTGTGGTGGAAATAGGCAAATTAGACGACTATAAAAACCTTTGCTCTCAATGAATCCAAATTCATTTCACTATTACAAACAGTGAATGTGAACAAGGATGCTCAGTGCGCCGGATGAAGCCTTGTTGGTGAAGTTATTTTACATGAACGAAGAATCAGCGACCATTGCCTTGCGTAAATTCCGAGTTCAGAAAAATGTGAAGAGTGGAAAAGGCCCTTTAACACCTGCAGGTCTCTTAAAGCTTGTTAAACTTTTTGAGGAAACTGGAAAATTGGAGGATCAAGCACGAGCTGGACGACCATGCTTGAAAGAAGCACGTGCAGCCTGCATTGCTGTCGAAATGGAAGCGATTGCGTCCGAAGCAGCTTCAGGGACCAGCAGTGCTCGTGAAGCTGCCAGACGATTGGGCTTACCACCATCATCTGTCCGCAATATTCTTCGTTGAATCCTCCAGCTGTATCCATACAAATTGCAATTGTGTCATGAACTTTTGCCAGCAGATACCGCACAGAGGGAAGCATTTGCGAAGTGGGCCTTCTCTAAAATGGAACAGGATCCCACCTGGGTTTTTAACATCTTGTGGACAGATGAAGCTCATTTCTCCCTTCATGGTGACGTTAACAACCATAAGTTTCGCATTTGGGTGACCTCTAATCCACGAGAGTGCACACAGAAGCCATTGCATTCCCCAAAAGTGACAGCATGGTGTGGTTTCACAGGTTCATTTATCATATGACACTTCTTCTTTGAGACGCAGTGCCCAGTAAATGGATGGATAACGGAAACGGTAAATGCTCAGCGTTATCTAACGCTTCTGCGGGAGACTGTCGTGCCATGTTTAATTCAACGAGGTCAGATTTCGAATGTCACATTCATGCAGGATGGAGCAACCAGTCACACTGCTAACCCGGTTAAGGCATTCCTGATACAGACGTTTGGGGAAGACAGAATAGTTAGCAGGCACTGCAGGTACCCATGGCCTCCTCGGTCTCCAGATTTGACACCCGCAGACTTCTGGTTGTGGGGATATTTGAAATCTCGCTTGTATCTATCCGGTCCATCAAGTCTGTCGGAACTGAAAGATGCGATCCGCAGAGAAGTATCATCCATACATCCGGACATGTTGCACTCTGCCGTTGCTGGATTTGTCACTCGTCTCAAATGTCTTCTCCCCTGTGGTGGTGGTCATGTGGAACATATATTCTGGTGCAATAAAGTTGTGAAAGTTTTCTGCTCATTATTTATGCATTGTTTCTTTGATTTGCGTACATCAGCGCCACCTACCGGATGATTTTCGAATTATTTTTTTTCTAGCTTAAAAAAATCCCGTGACATACTAATGCTAATCCTGCAAACAGTTTTTTTTTCGTTCATTTCTCCGGATTTTACGAATTTTTAAAATTTTTATGGACTTTTTGCCCACCCGGTATTAGCCACAGTAGTTTAATAGCTAACTCTTGGGCCTTAAAAACCAAGAATGCAGGTTTAATCAATGTTTTGAAGCCTGCCAACCTTCCACCTGTATTGCCTATGCTACTGGGCTATAGGGGAAGGAGGAAGCACTGCAAATATACATTGTTAGAAGGTGAAATATACTAATGCTGTTATTAAATAAAACTATAACTGGAAAAAATAATAAAAATTGCTTACTTAATGTAGAAATTAAATGTTTTTTTTATTTCTAATGGGCTGCGGATTGGAGTTTTCCATTGCAGACCTAGTACATTTTCCGGAAACTGGTATAACTTTTTTTAGTGCTGCTCCATATAAGCAGATACCAATTGCCACATGTAATTTTGATGCCCAGTTTCTTCCCTAAAGGGAGGCACCCAAGCTCTCAGAATGCAAATCTGCACTAGTATTTAATTTTGCTGTGAGCACCCTAGCCAAACAGACACTAGGGATCTTTTACATGCCGTATAATCATACGACATGGCCGTTGTCAATTTTCTGCATCATGAAAATCCACCAACTTGGCCGGGGTCGAACCCGCAAACTTGGGTGCAGAAGGTCAGTGACTAACCAACCAACCACACTACCCAGCTAGCTGAAATTAAAAATGTTTTGAGTGAAATATTAAAATCAATATACCTTTGCAACACTTCACTATGTTAACATTTCCTGCCAAAACAGAACAAACTAAGAGCAACATCGCTTAAAAGTAAAGATTATATACATAGTATAATAGTAATATATTTTTGTGCTTTTCGATGTTTGAATTTTTGCTGAATGTGTGAAATATAATTATTATTTAATTGAGATTACTATGAAAATATAATTCTCCCTCCTCCATCTTTCAAAATATTTGATAGATGGAGGTGGATATTTGTCACTTGATATTTATGAATTTAATTTGAAAATTGTAAAAGTACAATTGTAGAGCTTCAAATATTTCTTCATATTTATGAGATAAGTATCATTTTTGAACAAGTATGTGTAATATTTCAACGAGTTATTTGCATATTAAAAAAACATTATTTATATTTTTACTGATTTCTTTTAAAAAGTCTTTGTTGTGTGAGATGTAATTATAAAAATTATTAAATAAACTTGATTGTTTTTATTTTAATCTAATAAAGAAACTAAACAAAAAAAACAGATATATGAAAGTAAAATATACACGTGCAAAATTTTTAATATTTTTTAAGTTACCAACTTTTAAAAAGAATGTTTTAATTACAGAACTTAGAACAAAAACAAAAGAGTTTGTTATAAGATATGGACTTGATTTCCTCTCCCCCCCTCCCAATTCAGTTATGTTTGTGACTAATGATTTTTTTTTAAATATGAGATTTTGTAAGCTGTTATCTTTTATTAAACTTTTCATAAATTTTTTCAAGATTTCTCAGGTCTTTGCTAACAGTGAAACATTCTAATATTTAATTACTAATATTTTTGTTTTATTCTTTTAAACATTTGTATTTGTATATGCGCATACTGCATGCAAATTATTGGAATACCTTTTTGGTTTCATTCAGATTGTAATGTACCATGCAAGCACATTGTATAATTTTGACTAAGAATATTCATATAGTTTTCTTAAACAAGTAAAACTTCTCTAACCGCTTCTATTTTTGCTTTTACCATTCTTGTTATATGAAAACATGATGCCTGATTTCAGTTATTTTAATTTTAGTTCTAAGATTTTTTTAACCAGTAAAAAATGGAATATTTTATAGCAATATAAAATTTCAATAAAAGTTAGTGCACTACTAAATCTATCGATGAACTATGATTTTAATTTTACAGTGAAAATGACCTTTTACAGTCACATTAATATCAATTAAATTTTGTAATTTAATTATATTTTTCTTTTCTTTCAGTATTTCATTTAAGATTTTAACATGTTATTCAATGTGGACAGTTTTAATTGAAAACCATAATTATATTTTTTATATAACCACCAGCATATAATTTTTTATATTCTGCTTGCATATTTCAAGAATTATTATTTGTTTTGATTTTTTTTAAAAATACATATTGCTCAGTTTTTTTATAGTACTTTAAATACAAATAGGAATAGTTTTCAAGCATTTTTTTATTTTAACTACTGATACATATTGACAAAATACTAATTATTTTTATTTGCTAAAGCTTCTAATCTGTGATATGTTGGGCAAAAATTCAATATTTACCTCATAGTATCCTAATTTAATTATGTAAGCTTAGATCACTGTATGTCTAAACTTTGAACTATAAATTGTAAATAAATATTCTTTGCACTACATATAAATTTTTAGGGATATCTTATTGTATTGAATTTCATCAGTTTTTTTTGGTACTCATATCTATGTTTGAAATTCACTACTATATTAGTAGCATACATGCATTTATGAATAGTGACACACACATAGTGATGTGATATGCATTCAAACATTTTTTGTAAAGATTTAAGATGAGTTGTAAGCAATATGCATGCGTGTATGTGTAAAATACAGTAGACAGTTAAATAAATATTTCCTATTAGAAAGTTTCAATATATATTTGGAAAATAAGATAAAATTGTAATTTATATATATATAATGAATAGTATATATATTTTTTTATTGAAAAATGTTCAGCTATGAAATCTGAGCAATTGTATACCTGTCAGTAGTTTTGTCTTCATAATGCCTTTATTTAAAACAATTACTTTGTTCATTGGCTTTGAAAAATGCCTTGCTATGAAATGCAAGCAATCATTAATTACTTTTTTTAAATTTCTTTACTTTAAGAAAAGAAATTTTTAAATAAAAATTATATTTAATTTGCTGGATATATATGAATGTTGACTTCTTGTATGCATTTCTGCCTGACTTTAAAAGATGAATGTTAATTGAAAACAAATATATATTCTTAAATCTTATTATTTATGCCTGTTATTTTCTGAATTATTTATATATCTAAAAATTCAAAGGTATTTGATTTTACATATTAAGAAATATTTTTAAGAAATGTGTGTATATTTAAAGCATGAATAACTTAGATATATATTTACAACGTTTTTCAGAACCAATTTTGTTGTCTTTCTAGTTATTCTGCTTAAAGTATTTTTCAACACTGATTATTGCTGAAATTTTCTTTACTAGTTCTGAGTATAACTATATAAAGAAAATATTTTTACTGTACATTAAATTTTGCTGTGTATTAAAGTTGCTCTATGTATACATATATACAAATATGAATGAAAATGGGTTTTTTCTCTCAAATATTTATTTTATTAAATGTTTTGCAATGTATGCAAATAAAGCATTCATATATAATGCTTTGAAGTTTTGCCTTTTTTAGAAATATTTCTTGATAAGTAAAATATAGGAATGAGTAGAATGCTAGTGAAACATTAATAGAATGCTAGTGAAACATTAAGTTATTGTATATAATTATAGAACACACTAAATGTATTATAAATTATAGACATGAACTTGGGAGAAAAAAGGATCTCTCTCTCTCTCTTTCATGAATGCCTGTATTTAGCATGCTAATTAAGTAGAGTTGCACATGGTTTTTAACTATAAGTAGAGTTGCACATGGTTTTTAACTATAACTGTATAGCCATTAAAGATCGCCATTCTATACTGTAATAATTTTGAAATAAGTCATAGTTATTCTTATTATCTCATTAAAATTTTTCATATTTTTACGAATGCTTTTACAGTATTAAATTGAACAAATAATTTTCTGCTTCAATCCATCAACAAAAAAATATACTTATTCCTCAAAAGTACATGTATTATTCTTTTAAGTATTTCAAATAATTTTAATTTGCACTTTTTGTTGTGTTTAGAATTCATTTACCAAACATAAATTACAATTGTGTTAAATCACTTTTTAAAAATTCTTTGTAATAATCTATGGAACAAGACTTTGAAATATTAATATGAGATTTAATATGAAAAAAAGTACTAATAAAAAATAAATCATTCCCCCTTCCTAAAACATATGTATTAATTCTAGCTATGCATGCTTAAAAAAAAATCTTTATAATTATAAATTTGTAATCTTTGTATTTGCATTTTATAACAAATTATTTCATTTTCTAGTATAATCTTTTCATTGGTGGTGCTGTATTACATGAACAAAATATCGAACAAAGTATATGGAGCAGCGATACCACCTGCTTTAGCCAACCCCATGCCTGAGAAGAAAAAACGAAAGTAGACTGTTTTATATTTTGTACGATAACTTTTGATATCTTTTGAATAAATTAATTTTTGTTAATGTTTCTATTATTTTATTTGTAAAGAATGATGTACTGCTATAAGTTTAAAGTATACCTCATCTTATTAAAATATAATGTTAGTATCTATACTATGAATTATTTTGGAAATGTCTTTTGCTTAAAAATTTAGAATCTGGCAATTATATGTAGTTCACATTATGAAAATATACTTTGACTGAAATCAACTATGTATTTTAATGTTTTAGGTGAAGAAATGAATTTGATTTTTAAAAGAAATAATCTTAATTTATAACTTTCTATGGGAAGTTTAATTACTTTGTGTGACATTAGTTGAATAAGTACAGTGTAAAAAATACTAATAAACTAGCATGGTTACTATTAGGATATTTTGTTTTTAACATTCTAATGCATGGCAAAGTTTGACTTGTTGTTTTTTAAATTTGTGGTAAATTTAAACACTTTTGAGTGCTGAATAACCAATGCTAATTCAACACTTATTATAACTGATTTTGTCTTGTAACAGATTTCTTTCTTGATATATATATATCAAGGAAAACAAAGTTTTGATGTGCTTTCATTTTTAAAATTTAATAAAACTTCCTTTCAAAAAGGGACATAATATTTAATAGGAAATGTTTGAAAAATATCCAGATTAGCAGATTGACTTTTTGGTATGTCTTTTTTTAGTTATAACAATTCTATTTGCTAATCTTTTCCATAAACTTTTTATTTTATTTTCTTTTATGTATATTATTGGTTGGAGTTAAATAAAAGTTTTTCAAAGAATTGTATTATTTTACAAGATTTGTAACTTAAGCCAGCATTTTGTTTTATAATTTCCATTTATTAATGATGTAAATTTTTAAAAGTATATTATTCATATGAGAGAATATTTGGTCTAACTCTTCAGTGTGAATTTCCAAATTATTTATTTTGTATTTTTAACTTACCATTTATAAGAGCTTTAATATGTAATAAAAAAAGAGCTCATTTTAGAACATTGATGCTTTATTGAAGTGCATATACAACATTTTAAATAAATCACACATATACATTTCATAATCACAAAACTGTGCTTTAAATACTGTTTATATACAACATTTACCGTAAATGTTGCACTTTTCATACAGGGTTAAAAGTATACAAAATAACAATGTTGAAAATTCTAATAATTACTCAATTTTGGTCCTTTGTTTTTCTTAAAAATCAGTTATATATATATATATATATATATATATATATATCACAATATCTGACACTTTATGAACTATTTCAAAAATATCTACATAAATAAATTTTTAAATATAGTATTGTTTTTCATAGTCAAAAAAGATTTTGATTGGTGGTTTTGGTTTCCAATATTTTCTCATTTCATCTTTTGTGTGTGTGAGTAATCAAAAGATTTTTCTTTTATTGTATAATTTTTCTTAAATGCTTTAAAAATAAAGTGTTTTTTGTTGGAATTTTTAATAGTGCCATTGTTCTGTTTGTGGTTTTAATTGAATCTATTACCATGGTTTTAAGCTACTAGGAAATATGTAAAGTTTTCTATAAACCCCTTGTATATACAAGGTTATTTATGATTTTTGTGTGAATTCAACATATGTTTTGTTACATCTTAAGTAAAGACGTAAATTAATCATGCACACATCACTTTTAATACATTTAAAGCTCATAATATATACATAAAATAAATAATAGAATATTATACTAGCTGCCACTAATATCACATTTTCTATAGGCTTCTACAGACATATATACAATATATTAAGAGAAAGTGCAATACTGAAAATGTACAAAATGTATATAGGAAGAAAAAATGTATAAACATTCATTTAGATATTTGTTATTCTTCATATATAACTTTTTGAATTTGACAAATTTTTAACATGTGTATTATAGTTCTGATGAAGAGTTTCCCCATTGATATAAATTTTTATGCAATTTAGAAAAGTAAACATTTTTAAATTGAGCATTTATTAGCACATCATATGATGAATTTATTTACCATTAAATCTGTTGTTCCAGACATTAAGGGAAATAAATAGTGAACTTTTTTTAACTTATGTGCTCATTTTGAACATAACAGGGAAATAAAATTAATGAGGTAGAAGAGAAAGAATATTTTTATAACTTGAATCTTAAAGAGAAACAAATATATTGCTCTAGGATATTTTTTTTAATTTTTTAATGTCTTTTTTAAATTTATTTTTGCTCTCCTTTTGGTCCATTCTGACTAAACATATTTTTTTTTTAAGTCTGGTTAAATTGTTTATACTTGATAATCCCAGTGCAGAATGTATGCATTAAATACAAAAACTTCACAAAAAAAGTTCAATTGAAGCAAAATAGGAATGTTTTTCAATCAAAAGATTTGTGGGCCTTATTAGTAGACGTCCATTGAAAAATTTTGAGATAAAATGTGTATAGTTTCCTTTCCACACAAATCATTTTGAGGGAGTTACCTCAATTTTTCCAACATTAAAATTGATGTTATAAGTTTGGAAATTCATCAAAGAACTGCTACAATTAATAATCTTTTTCGACTTCTGCTTTACTTAGATAACTTTGTGCATTTTTTTCCATGAAAGAAACTAAACTTTTTTTTTGGACAATGTTTGATGGATTCTGGACAATGCTACACAGATATTCTTTCATATTGGTAAGTTTTTATCTAAGAATATTTAAAATTATTTTTTAAAGGATTAAATTCTGCTCTTTTTAAGGCTGTCTTCAGCTAATGTTAAAGAATAGGGATCAAATTCGAATATTTTTTCAGATATAAGAGTACTCAACAATTATTATATTCTGGCTTCACTATCCTGTAAAGAATTACTTATTTCATCATACTACTTATTTTTATCAGAGTTGACACATTTTTTCTTTTTATTAAATGTGTTTCGCCTTTTTTCCTATCCCGTAATGCTAAATGAACTAACCCTTTACATGTTAAAAGGAAAAACTAATTATTTAGGAAATATTTTGAAATTTTAAAAACACTATTATAAACAAATGCGTGAGTTACAATGTCAAAATTTTTTATAAAAATTGAGACAGTTTTTCTGTCCGAAAATGTGCTCCGTGTCAAATTCACGCTCTCGTATGTATGGCAAAAACAGTCTTAAAGAATATTTTGCACTTCTATCTCATTACTAACTATGGTAAACCCTTCTTAAATCTGGTTAGGCATTTTAAAAAAATTTATAATTGATAAATTTAAATAAGAATGACTTTTTTGGAGCAAATGCATATGTAAATGTATTGAAGTAAAGCAAAATGATATGTTATTTTTAGCATATAGTGTTTAGCTATGTATCTTGGCTCACTTTATTATCTTTATCTGGATCTTAGAATCCCAATTAAGTCTGGATTGTAGAGGTTGTATTATACTGTAAGTATTTACGGCCATTATTAATAATCTAAAAACTCTCAATCCCATTTTTTTCTTCATAATTTAAGTATAGTTAGAGTCCAATAGAACTTAACTTCTTTATCAAATATATAAATATCTTATAATAAAAATGCAAAGTTTTTCCTCTTTTATTTCTATTTAAACAGAATTAGTTATTCTGATTGAAAACATTTGTTAGTAGTGTGCAAAACTGTGGGAGCAATTATTACTGTATTTACATCATTGTATGTTCAATAGAAATAGCTAAACCAATTTATATCAGAACAATTTATAAATTGGATAAAAACCATGCTAACAACTGATTTGATTCTATTTTACCAATGAGCTTAGAACATTCATAATATCTAGTTTTGAATGATCGATGAAGAAATACCCTTCTGGTTTACCACGAAAGGAAAAAGTCTGTCCATATTTTGTCAATTTTTATATACTAAAAATTATCAATTCAAAAAAACTTTGCCAAGCTTGTAAAAAAAAGAATTAATGTTTGTGTACACCAATTTATTTAAAATTTTAATATCTTGTTCCCTCATGTTCTGTAGATCTTAAGTCCAATAGACTTTATTTAATAATTGATAAAAATCAATTTTATTTGTTAATACCTATTTGCAAAAATAAATTTTGAAAGTGATTATAATTTTTACCAGCTTAGACAGTCCTTATTCATTTGGATTATCTTTGGCATTTTATAAATCCTTAAAATTGTACTTTATTGCTGTTTTAAAATAAAAGCCAATTACGACTATTAATTACTTATCTTCTATTCAGAATTTAAGAGGTATTTTTAATATTCAATTAAGTTTTAACTGCTTATATTTAGGATGCTGTTGAAATCCACCAATTACAAAATTTTTAATCCATGAGAGAAGTATTTTTCAAAATTCTCTTATCATATAGAAAAATGTCCAATTAAGAATAATTTTAGGAACCTCAAAAATGTTTGATTAGTCAATGAACGTTTATATAATATCAGTTTTTTTTTCCCCAAAATCTCGAATTTAACTTTTCCTGAAAATCTGTTACATTGTCCAGTATCCATCTAAAATATTTTTTAGAATTTCTTTATACAGCAGTTAAAAGACCATTCAGTAGACATATATATTTAACCATTCAGGAAACTAACCTAACACCAAACATACAATTTTTTGTTTAAAAAGAAGTATATGGTGCATGTCAAACTTGACGATTTTTCGGTTCGATCTATTTTCTTTATCCTTGCAAACTTTTGGGGTGTTAATCTTTTAAGATTGGTAGCTTTTTCTTAAGCTTACCAAAATCGCCAACCAGCACTTTCATTTTAACCAGATTAATTAGACCGCCTACACTTCATTCAAAACTTCCAATGGCAAGAAATCTACCCAATGTTTTTTGGGCTTGAACTTTAACTCCAAAGATTCAAGATTGTCAAATTCGGCTTCTGTTACTCTTAGAAGTTTATGGAATGAAATCGAAATTGTTCACGATTTGTTCCCGTAATTATGCAAATAAGCATACACTGCAATGGCAACGATGACTGCGCAAAGGGCCCCGAAGAGACCGTAAACCCTTCTTGTGTACGTTCTGAAGACTTCGTCCTCTTCTGTTTTGGTCAATTGACGGCTGAGACAGCTAATTGGTGGGTTGTCAGTACAGAAGGACAGAGAACGGCTGAATCTTCGTGTGGGAGCCGTGCCAGGTGCTGTAGGTCCATTCAGTACGGACATGGAACGCGAGCGAAGGGCTGGAGCTCGAACTCTACCCGTGGGAGTATGGTTTGGAGACGTTGAAGAGGAAGAACTTCTAGGGCGGGCACCAGGTTGACCACTAGTGGCGGCATTGGTAGCGCCGGTTCGGGTCTGTGCCCCTTTGCGATGGAAGAATCGTCGCATGTCTGATTCTGGATTTCAAATCTAAAAAAGAAATTATTTTTTAAATGATGGAGAAAGTCATATATTGGTTCAAAGGCTATATTAAACTAAACTGCGCTAAACACTCATCTTATAAAACTGTTATCGTTCGTTACTGCGATCTGGATCCAAGAAAAATTTATAAGAAATATTAATTCTAAAACAATAAACCCATCAGAATCGAAAATTCAGAATTTACCAGAAGAATGTGAGGTCTTGAGTTAATTTAGGTAAGTTCGCTTGAAACCGCATATTGTAATCTCTAAAAAAATTGGTTTTATTGTTTGAAAATGGAAGGTTATGTTAAGATTATCATGTCCATTTGTGAATTCTTAAATTGAAAAAGATTTTAGTACCTTAATTGCGTTCTAGGTGTATCGATGCTTTGTAAATGAAGCTGGCACGACACATTAAAACCTCCATTCAAAAGAAATAGACTAAAAAAACGGAGTGATAATTAACTATATACCTTGTAACCTGGATCGTTTCTAACAAGTCCCACATAAGGCACTAAATTCGATGCTTGTTTTATCTGTGACTTAATATTTTCACACGCGGTGCTTGTGTGGTGCAGCCACCTCGTTCATCGTTAATGACCAATTTACTCATATTTTAGTGTACTCGCTGCACTTTCAAATTAAGAGAACCAGGAACCCGCTACCTGGCCTCCCCAATGTCCGAGCAATTGACCAATACGATAACGGAGGCTTGATGGTCTGAGCAGGCATCACGTCGGATGGCCGCACACACAACCATGTCTTTGAAAAAGGCACTATATGAAATCCTGGAGCGCTATATTCGCCTTTTCACGAGTGCAGTTGGCCCTGATTTTAATTTAATAGATGATAGCGTGAGGCCACATAGAGCGCACATCGTCAACGAATTTCTGAAAAGTGAGAATATTCGCCGAATGGATTGGTCAGTCAGATGTCGAGACCTCAACCCCTTGCAGAGCATGCCTTGGATACTCTGGGGAAGGCAATTACAACTCGCAATCCTCCTCTGAGAACCATCTAAAGCCTGAAAACAGAGTTTCTGAACGCGAGAGGGATTAATTGCAACTCAAACTCGTACATTCCCTTATTTCCAGGATTATATCATGATAGCCTTTGTAGGAGGGAACCTTACCCCTTATTAACCAATTTTTTTCTATTCTGCAACTGCTGTTTTATATCTTCCTACTCCAATACGTGTGTATTATAACTGTTGAGTGATTATTTTTTTTATCAAATTTCATTAAAATATGTCCAGTGTTTCAGAGATAATGGACCAAATCTGAAAATTATCTTAATTTTGAACACCACTGTGAAAAACTCTGTCAAGATCACTGAAGCTTTTTTAAAAAAGTGCGTTTGTTGTAGCTTGGGTAAAAAGTCTCTCCCCGCCAATAAAATCATCCAGTCAACCTTAAAACTGTTGTTATTGTTGCACATCCCCTGAGATCAGCAAGGGTCCATGACTTTATATATCCTAAGGAAATCCAAAACCAACAATGGATTGGCTGTAAGATCCTGTTTCGAAACCTTCAGGCACTCTTAAGATATGTTCTGGGAAGCAAGCCTAATTTTTCACTGGCATAGCTCTTGTTACCATCACTTTGGGACAAAGATCTAATAAGATGGCCATTAAGAAATCGAATAAGTAATTTTCTTCTGCCTCTTGCAATCAAGCATCAGAGAATTACCTGGACGATTGCTCTGATGTCATTAGTGCCTTGGTGAAGCAAATCATGAGGTTTTGTTGTTGCACTTTGCCTTGGAGAAGAGCTCCAAATAGATAAAAGGTGCAAATGATATCGAAGTATCACTAGCACCAGCTTTAGCAATAGCATTGCCTTCAACGTGTGAAGGGTCCATCTGAAAGTGAATCCGATGAGACGTGGAGAGTAGTTTTAGTTTTTTCACAATAGTCGCTCCAATCTTGTCTCTCACACTGTGCCAAAGGGCCAAGTATTGGATAGAACTTTTACAGTCAAACAAAATCCAAATTTTATTTTCATCTTTAAGTGACAAGACTGTCAGTGCCTTCATTGCGGAAAACAAAGGTCAGTATTCCTCTTCTGGGTCTTTCACGCTATTTTTTTTTATAATTATCTTAAGTTAAAAGTCCTAGGCATGTACGTAAAATGTAGAATACTCTATTTTCATACAAATAATGAGTGATTTGTTGGAGTAATATTTATCCTTATTGCATTACTATTTCATCAGTTTTAATAAACGGGACATTTCTCTTAAAAAAAATTAACATTCTATTACAAATTTTAAAAAATACATTTCTTAAAAATAAATTTGATTTGTTTCATCAGTTGATAGGAATTAAAGCCATAGAGTTAAACAAAATGTAAAAAAATTAGTTGAGCAGTTATTTTTTTTTAAAAAAACCATAACACTGCGCAACAATGAAATTTCTCTTCTAAGGTGTAAATACCCAATCCTCAATGAATTTAACATGCTGAACACGAATATCGCACTGAAAAAAA
Organism: Trichonephila clavipes; assembly: GCA_019973935.1. Classification (NCBI taxonomy): domain Eukaryota; kingdom Metazoa; phylum Arthropoda; class Arachnida; order Araneae; family Nephilidae; genus Trichonephila; species Trichonephila clavipes. The sequence goes on along the minus strand of BMAU01009796.1, from coordinate 128,780 downwards.
CTGGCTCTGATTCCAGAGATGTTTGCGTTTCTTGTGGGGTAAGGGTGGTCAAATGTATATTGCAATATTTGCTTTATATTAGATTTTATTATACTTTATTATGTATTATTACATATTTAGGTACATCATATATATATATATCCCAATGCAAGATTGTAATATATTCAGTTAATATAATGGATTGGATGTTTTAGAAGGAGCCTACTATAATCACATTGATTACTGTTATTTCTGCACGGTACCGCCAACTTCTGAAGGCTTCAACAACAAAAAAAAGACAGTTAAATAAGCTAGCGTACCATTTATGCTCTGCAATCTTTCACATAGCAAAGGATTTCCTTGTGTCACAATTCTCTTCAGCTTGTGATGGCAAACATAATTACTTGTGGTGCTTTTATGAAACATCTTCTCCACGTGAAATTGCCTCGGTTGAACTGATTCGCGAATGTGATCTTAAGAAAAAGCGGGTCTCAAGAATTTGGAATCAAGGTCAGTCGGGGACAAGAATTTCAACAGTGGAATATTTTCGAAGAAATTGCACTCGTCATCTTCTGCTTGAATTTTTCTTTGAAAAAGAAAGTGATGTGTTCTGCTGCAACACTAATGGCTTATAAAAAAGAATTCTACATTGCACATGAAATTGAATGGTGGATGTTCATAGATGCTTCAAAACTGAATATCAGGGCTATTTTTCTCAGTGATTGGAACAAGCTTCCATTCATACATGAAATACAATCTTTTGATGGGTTTGTAGTTAGTATATACAAAATATTGCTGTTTTCTTTGTCTGCAGAACAACAAAGAAATCGTTTTGCACTACTCATCGAGAGACTGGCCTTGGAGAAAATTAAAAATCTTTTTGCACGTCCAGTTTGGCCTTATCAAAAACTAGGTAAAAGCGATGGATAAGAATGGACTAGAATTTAAGTACTGGCATCAAAAATTAATAAAAGTGTTTGTGTGAGCCCTCAGATTAAACAGGTTTTTGGAGACCTCAAGTTTGAAAAACTTCTTCAAAGTAAAGAAAAACAGGTTTGGGATACGTTTTATCAAGCGCCAATAAATTTCTTAGGAGCCTAGGTCAAAAATTACATGGATCTGTGGTTGAGGTTATGTTGGCTTTATTTAGGATTTCGGATGCAAAATGTCCTTGAAGATGCACTTTCTCAACCCCCGCTTTAATTTCTTCCCCGATTACTGAACAAGTTAGTTATGAACATGGCGAACGTTTTCATCAGGAGACATGTCAACATATAAAAACGATCCCAGGATGATTGTTCCACGGCAATGTTGGCTGACAATTGCTGGAAGCTCATCAGGGATGCTTCTAACATTCATTGCTAAAGAAGTCGAAAGTAAATTAAGATATTCTTAACACATACACTTAATCTTTGAATATAAAGAGAATATTTCATACATACGTATATACATTTTTCTAAAAAAGGTGTACACATTATAAAGAAAAACCGTATCCAATTTATTGTCATATTCGTGCTCAGCATATTGAATTCGTTATAAATAGACCATACTCATCTTGGAAGTTGAAACTTTTTGAAAATTTATTGCCCAGTGTTATCAATAAGTTATATAAGAGACATCAAAATTTCAGTGAAGTATAATCAAATTATAACGAATTTGCCACAAAAAAATCTTCATGCGCACGTTGATATATTTTTAAAAGAATCGTCACAGCATCTTATATTTAATAGAATGTGTGCATAATAATGGATTTACAGACTAAGTATTTAATTACTTGCATGTAAGAAACAGATTTACACACAAACCACTTGTTAAAGAGTATTTTTTTCCCTGCCAAAATTGATGTGTGGAAGAAATCAACAAAAATAAGAAACATCACAATTTAATTAATTCAATGAAAGCTGTTGACAAACTACAACATCTCAAAATAACGAAATTATAAATCAGTTCGTGTTCTTGAAGAAAATAACTTGAAAGTCAAAAATCAAATCAAAAGTAAAGTAAGAAAAAAAGTAAAGAATATATAAAAAATATTTAAACAGCGCAATTTCGTAGTTTAATTACTTTATTGAAAGCTAGTGATGAGAAGTAGTACACCTCAAAAAGCGAACAAATTAATTTTACTTCCGACATTTTCGAATGAAAAGAAAATTCTTTAAAAAACTTTTTTGTTTCAGTATTCTTTCTTCGTTATTGCATCCAACCAAAGTGAAGTGGTTCGTTAATCAGCTTCAAAAAGGAAAGAAAAAATGCTTCAACAAAACACATTCAAAGGGGCACTTTTTTTTAATGTAAAGAGGAGAATAATTACTTTTTTAAAAAATATTCAGTCCTTGTTAGTATAATTTTTTAAATATATCATTCTAGACCGATGAGTAGAAAATAATACAGGCATTTTTACTTTTGAAAGTATTGCGGGTTAATATTAATTTAATCATGTTTTCACAGAAAACTAATTTCATTAAATGGATAAATATCTTGTCAGTTGTGTCTTTAACAAAATAAACAAACTGACTCTTTAACTGTGACTGCAAAGCTTATAGTTTCGAATATTTTCTTTAAAACTGACGTATAATTTTTTTTATCCTATAAAGTATTGATTTCACTTCGCTGGTATTTTTTTAAAGTTTTAATTGTCTTGTTCCATTATTTAAATTCACATTTTTCTTTTATGGTGTCTATAAATATTATATGCGTAGAAAAGTTGACTTCCAAGAAGTGTTACCGGGGTTGAAAGGGGCGTTATGGATAAAAACCAAAACACTCCCGCTTTTGAACTATTAGACGTATAGACTTGCTTCTTTTGTTATGAGATTCGATAAGAACGAATTTTACAGAATTCAACTCCTATAGGGGTTTGAGGTGAGTTATTAATGTGTATAGATAAAAGAAATTCCTGTTTTCGAACTAGTAGACCTACAGCAGGGGTGTCCAACCCAAATGACCTTGTGGGCCACTTCGGAAAAACATTACAATCTCGTTGGCCGCACATAAAAATATGTACATTTTTATCAGATTTGGAAGCAAAACATCTATTGGAGTGAAAATATAAAACAAAATGGATTATTATTATTTTCATTATTTTTCATGTATACACAGACAATATAATAATGTTTATATAATATACTAATGCAATGATCAAATATTGTTTAAAATATTACAGTTGCCATTTTCTTGAAAATTACGGAGTTCCTTTTGAACTGATCTTTCGTTACTCATTTTTAAAATTTTATTGTGCTGTTATTCTCAAACCATTTAGTATGCATTGCCCTTACTCTTAACCGTTCTGAATATTTTTTTCCCTTTAAAAAACATCTGACTGCCTCTTGGAAAAAGAGGAGGAAAAACGAAAGTACCACACACAGAGAATTTAGTACCATCCATAGTAAAGGATATGCATAATGCAATTCGGAATTTACAAGAACAGGTAATAGGCAAATACATTGCAGATTTATATATAAATTTCCCCTCAAATAAATTTCGAAATGAAAAAACTTTAAAAACCTGATATCTAAAAATTTTGAAAAAAAGAGTCGGTGGGCCGCAATTTACGTATTAGAGTGCCACATGCGGGCCGCGTGTTGGACTGACCTACAGTAATGAAATTTGGCATGCATATTACTGTTGAATTAAAATCCGCTCCGCTACGATCGGGTCTTACGGAAATGGACTCCCAAAGAGGATTACGGAGCATGTTGAAAAAAAGTTAACGTTTTTGAATTGTTAGACTTGAAATTTGGCAAGCTTGTTTATTTTGTTGAGTAGAGATCCACTAAAAATGGGTTTTGCAGAAATCCATTTTGAGAAAGGAGGTTACGGGAGCGAAAAATATTAATTCACTTTAAATTCAAGCCCTGTCCTAAAACAAGAGGTGAGGGTTATGTTTTTCAGTAAAATCTATCATGTTGGGACTTATATAAAAGATAAATTATTTATATGCATAAACAGTATATATTGATACAACATCATGAAATACCCTAAGAAGCGAGCGGGTAATAGCTAGTATATATATGCACTCCTGGCCATTAAAATTGCTATACCAAGAAGGCGACATGCTACAGACGTGAAATTTTAACGACAGGAAGAAAGTGCTGTGATATACAAACGATTAGCTTTTCAGACAACGCAGGCGCCGGTCGTGACACCTACTATGTGTTTAAATGAGGAAATTGTTCAGCCGGTTTCTCATACACAAATTGCATTTGAACATTGTTGCGTGGTGAAAAGTTGTTGTGATGCCTCGTGTAAGGAGCAGAAATGCGTATCAGCACGTTTCTGACTTTGATAACGGTCGAATTGTAGCATACCGAATTGCGGTTTAATCTATCTCAGTATTTCTCCTCGCGTCGGTCGAGATCCAGTGACTGTTAGCAGAATATGAAATCGATGGGCTCAGGACGGTAGTACGGAACGCCGATCTCAACGGCCCCCTATCATTAGCAGCCGAAAATGCCGGCATGTTACCCGCATGACCTTAAGGGATCTTGCAGCCATGTCACGGGTCCTGAATTGGGTTCGTTTGCAAGACGACAAGTGCCTGCACGAACAGTTCGACGACGTTTGCACTTGCAGGGACTCTACTCGGAAACCATGACTGCGGCTACCCTTGACACTGCATTACAGACAGGAGCGTCTTCAGTGGTGTGATCAACTTTGAACCTGGGGGTATGAATGGTGAGACGTATTTTTTTTTCAGATGAATCCAGGTTTTGTTTACAGCATCAAGATGGTGGCATCATGGTGAACACTCATTGGCAGCGTGTATTCGTCATCGTCATACTGGGGTATTATTGGATACACGTCTCGGTCACATCTTTTCCGCATTAACGGCACTTTGAACAGTGCACGTTTCATTCCTGGTGACTTACGACCCGTGGATCTACCCTTTAATCGAGCTCTGTGAAACCCTACGTTTCCGCCGGATAACGTAGTGGCATGTGGCCGGCATTGTATAGATCTTCCTTAATATGGAAAATGTTCGGTTGTTGCTCCTGGCCTGCATGTTTACCTGATCTCTCGTCAGTAGAAAATGTCTGGTCCATGGTTGCCGAGCGACTAGCTCGTCACCATTCGCCATCAGTACGGTTGAGGAGCTGTGACATCGTGCTGAAGTTGTATGGGCATCTGTACTTGTACATGCTATCCAATCTCTGACTTAATCCCCAGACAGGTGGCATTAACATGTTTTTAATGATATCTACTAGAAACAATGGCTTGAACATTAAAAGTAAGAAGGTATTGGAAACTTAACAATATGGGATGCTGCAGTATCGTGAACAATGCTGATAGTGAACAGCATCAATTTTACATAAAGGTGGGGATTAACTAGTTTTATGTGGCTAGAGTCAATCTTCCACAATACTACTTAATATAAAATAAACCATAGTCTGTAAATTTTAGCAGAATTATTTCCCTTCCCCCTCCTTTAATGGCCTGCATTTTAGCAACTTAGCCTTGCAGACATGGCAAGTCACCAAATGTGAGAGCCATTTCATGGTGGCATTATCTTGTGGAGGCTTCCCAACCAATTTTGGACGCTTGAATTAATTTTTAATTGAAGCTTTCGTCGGATGCGAAATACTGCCGTGGTAGCATTATGAACATGTTATATGAAATCACGAAGCGACTGGATCTCAGTAAGTTTTCACTTCTATTTTTAGTATACTTTTCTTATTGTAGGCAAGTTCTTAAAGGGTAATGTTCTTTCCCTGTTTTTAGGTGTTTTGAGATTTGCTTAGAATTACAAACGGAATACTTAAAATAGCCACAATATTAATCAATTACATAACTCAATCCCATTCCTATTATATTATCTTACAAAGTTCAGTTACGGTGAAAGTTATCATAAAGTAGCAAATAATTCTTTTTCAAATACAAATAATAATCTTGTGCAAAAAATATAATGATTTTTTGAGAAAGTTATCATAAATCAAAATTTCTAAGGGCTGCATATTTTCTTGGCATATAAGTAGTATCCGAGTGTCAATGTCAAAAAGTCACTGTTAACCACCTTGAAAACGTGACTAATGCATCGTTTAAAGTATATTTTAAACTTTAAACTCCGATACTTTCAGAGAAGTATATATTCCGAGAGCTAAATTAACAGAACACAAATTCAAATACTCATTTAACGTATCGTAAACGATCCTTACTGCCACTCCATCGGATCTCATTTTGGGCAATTAAAAATCTTCATTCTCTGGGGTTCGCTTTCCAACATTTTTCGAAACTGAAATGAGTTGAGCAACGAGTGGCGTCTTGTAATTAAAGTGAGCAGAACGCAGGAAGGCGCCAAATGGCGACAGTTCTGCAGGAAATTCAATTAGATGCCATTTAAACGAAAAAGCCTCTGCAGCAATAGAAAGGAAAGAAGTTTCTATTCGGAGCAACCCCCTAATGAAAGTTTTTCCTTGCTTTTCTCTGAGAGGTTTCCATTAAGTTAAACTATTATTTTTTTTTCCTTCCGAAAAGCAATGCTTAATTAGGTAGACTGAAATAAAATGATTCCATTAAACTAAATGAGAATAAAAGATGTGAGAAAGAAATTCTGATTTCTTTGCGTTGATTTATTTTAACGCGTGTAATGTATTTTCTATTATTAAGAAACGTTCCTATTTCCATAAATTTAAAATATATCATTAAAACAATTGCTGGAGGAATTATGACACTTAAAGAAAAATGATGGATTTTTTTTAAAAAATAATTATGCGATGGTATTAGAAAATATGTCATCTTATGCGCGGGGGTTAGACTTTATTATTGTCCCGTTTAAAAAGTATTATAGATAATAGATTTGTAATGAAACTAACTTTCTGTAGTTAGAACCAAATGTATCGCCTTATTTTAACGCATTCACTGCTGCAAATTTAGAACTTGCCAAGGTTTTATTTAAATAAAAACATAATATTTTACAAAATATATTAAGTTACTAATATCATAATGACATTTATGGTAATTTCTATTGAAAAAAACACTACGAGATAACTCGTGGCTGGAATCACCGAATAAGATCTCTGTGCTGAGTGCCACTTACGAGTTATCTCAAGTGGTTTTTTCAATAAAAGTCTTCATATACAAATATTTCCGTTTCGTTTTGTTTGATTTTACAAGATCACCTTATTTCATGCGGTGACAGTCAGATGTTCATACAGACGTGTAAGGATTCTCGATGGGAAACCCTATAAGGCGATGGTAGTTATAAAGAATTCACTGGCGTAGCTTGTTCTGATGGGCCCCGTTTCATGATTGATTGAATATTAACATCGCACTGTTCAGCTACACGAGGGCTTTTGACAACGGACCACGTAATTTTAAACCATGGTCAAGTGACGTGGACGACACCTGAGCTGGCACCCCCTTCTATCTACCACACCAACGGGAGGACGTTTCAGCTCTCGACAGATTTAACGTGCATCGCTGCCCTACACGGCGGGTCTTTAATGGTAATGGGCTCGAACTCGTGACAAGGCAAGCCACGATCAGATACCTATACCACTCGGCTACCGCGGCCGGGCCCCCGTTTCAAAACTCCTTCGTGGGCCCTTTTTTAGAAAAGAAAGCCCTGTTAGTGGTACTGTAGTTACACATGTTGGGGCCCCGTACCATTGATACGGCGGTAGTTACGCTCCTGAAAGGATCGTAAATTAATAAAAATGAACTGAAAAGTAATAATCAGCAGACCACAGGAAAACCATCTGTTGATACAAGAAAATCACTCTACCCTACTTCGGAAGCTTCCTGCGGAATACAAGTTCTATAATAAAAAAAAATCGAGGGAATAAGATGAGGGTGCGTTAATTTCAGGAATCAGTTACTAGGCATTTTTACTAGATGGTGTTGGCAGCTGTTGAAAATGTATTATTTATTTTTAATTATATATTACAAACTTTAAATTTCAGATGACAACATAAGTAATGAAATTGCATTATTTTTCAATTACTATTTAGTATTTTGCGAAGGGCAACACTGGTTTTTTTGTTCGACTGTTTATGTTTTGAATAAAGTTCTTTTTTGATCGGTAATCTTCGAAAAGATTTATCTCTTTTATTTCAAATTGTTGGTCACCGTAGCACGAGTTTTAATTAAAACTACGATTTAAAAGTGTGGAAAAAATGATTTGGTGTCCTTATAATATTTTTGAAAGCTAAGAAAATTAGATTTTCTTTTGGAAGCTTTAACAGCAGGAGAAAGCAACAACTATAATTCAAATACAACCGATTCCCTTTACTTAGAACATCTTCCTCCCACAGAAAAAAAAAGGATGTCTACAAAGCCATGTCAAATGTGTACAAAGCAAAAAAAAAAAATTGTAAGGAGACTAAGTATTTTTGTCCATTGTGTTGTAACGTCGTGAGTAGCTATCCATCAGTAAACAAATCTTTACAGCTTAATATACAAATAAAAGCAAACTTTATTTGCTAACAATTTGTAAATGAAGTAATATAAATCCAGATTAAATGCCAAGCCGGTGTGGTCAGTTCATATACTCATGCTCAACGCCACCGGCGTTCATCGTCTTTTTCACTCTCTCTCGGGGATTTTTTCTTTTCTCCGGTCTTTTTCTCTCTCTCTCTCCGGGTCTCTTCTCTCTTACTCTCTCTCCAGGTTTTTTCCAGTCTTTTCTTTTTCGTGTCCTCAAAAACAACCCTTTTAAACAACAGGGGTGTGTTCACAACACGCCCCTCGCTCCTTCTTATTCGCAGGTCAACAAAGTCTCTCTTGACCTCCCTCGTCCTATTGGTGCATAACACGCCAAAATACACCCGAGCTGTCTGGTCCAAGGTGCCATAGTTCCTTGTCCGCAGCTGGACACACTGGCCCATCACGCCACCTGTTTCTAGTATTCCCTTTCATACAACACTAGAAAAAGACAACATGGTTATTTTTAAGATAGGCTTCGCCTATTGTCAATGGGGCGCCGAACTCTTAAGTCTTATGCCGACCCGTCTGCTAACTCCACTCCCTGAGTTCAGACAATAAACAATGGCCACGTGCACCGGTCATTCCACAGCTGGTTAATCGTAAAACATTCAGGGACAATCGATGGGTGAGGCACTTGTCCTTGACCAGCTGGTAAAACCATAAAACCTATTGTGACTTGGAAGATGGGGGTTCACTCCCATCGAAGATGTCACAGTGTCGATACTTGCTTTAAAGTTCAACATACAAAGCTACAATAATAAAAGTATATATATTTTATTTTTGAAATACATTCATACATATAGAATTATTATATTAGAAGATCAAATTTTAAATTATGATTTTAATACTAAAAATTGATAATATGAATTTTTTATTCATTTTTTCTAATTCCTAACTCAAATGAAGATATGTAATCAATCTAAAATTTCAACTCACACTATGAAATATCGCGTAGTTGGCAGTGAATGGATTAACTAAAAATTAAATGCCTTTTTGTGAATTTTGTATTGTAATATACTACAGGTTCTGATTCCAAACTGCTCGTGGCTGAGGGTTCATAGTCACGAACTCGTGGTCAGCATTGATTCTATTGAATTATGGGTTCGAGTCCTAATACCATTAAATACGTGTACAGGGGATGCCTGTTTAGGTATCGTCACTTTACCTTGGTTCAAAATTATGAGGATGAGTCCTTGCATTGTGTTTGAGATATTGAGTGTTTATTAACGTCACACACTAAGTAAATCGGAAAAACGTCACACACTATCATTTTTTACGAATTGTTGGCAATTATCGTTTTGAAATAAATTGGTAATATGTAAACTGTATCTTCCGCAGAGGAGTACACAGACTACTTCATTGAGAAGGTTTTATATTTTTAATAATACGTAGATGAAAGCTCCGAGGTGTGATCTTTATGCAAAAAATTAAAATCTTTTGGGATAAGGGAGGGGTTCCAAACCCCATCACTTGTGCACGCCACTGATCTTCAATATACCTTAAAACTTATCACATACTCACACTGGCCAATGAATTAGAAACCCAAGATCAATATTTTATTAGATCACCTTTTACACGGATATAGTTGCCGATGTTCGTTTGGGCATCTGGTCTACATGCTTTTGGACTGCATTTGCATCGAGAGAATACCAGGCATTGGCTGTGCAGCATTTTAGATCTTGTAAATTAGATGGAAGAGGAGAATGCTGTGCCGGATGTGTGTGTGTGCGTCTTTTATTCATATCCCACACTTTTTTTTCTATATAGTTAAGATCTGTGGTTAGGGAAAGTGTTGGAAGTCAGATTGCTGTTTAACAAACCAATTTTGAACACTTATAGGAAGATGTATAGTTGCATTATCGTCCATGACGTATTCGTCATCATCAGGGTAAAAATTCAAAATGCACTTGATCTGCCAGTATATGTAGGTATCTCTTTGCTTACCTTCGAGGAACATCAGGTCACCACTTCCATGCCACCAGAACATGTCCCATATCATGATACTCAAGACCTTTTTCTGTCGGCAAGAGCTTTTGTTGACGATTTGTGTCAGTTGAAGCACAACAGAGTCTCCGTTCTACAGTACATTCCATCGGAGACGACTCCGATCACGTTCTTGGAAAACTGTGCTCGAACCGCAGTTACATCCTTTAGAATCAGAACCCACAATTCTCTAACTTTTCAAAACCTTTCATATGGCTAATTTTGAGAACCCAGCGAGATTTGCTGTCTTCGAAATCGAGGCTCCTGCTAAACGGGCACCAATTATTAGCCCCTTTTTCAATTGGGGAATGATCTTTTGTTATTGCAAAGTTACCTACCTCATTTATCGTGAAAAGCCCCCGTACCCCTTATTGGCATTCTAACCTCCTGTATTGCATCTCTAAGAGGTGCTTTACTATTGTGTTATGAAGCACCTCTTAGCATTCTAAAAACGTGTAACCCACGTCATGAAAAATTTTGCATACTTCATCTTCAGCACGCAATCTCAAAGGTTTCTATTTCATTAGCCACTGAGTGTATATGCATGCATTAAAATATTCAATAACTTCTATTTTCCACAGGCATCCTCAGTCTTATTAGAAAGTTTTGAAACATTTTATTTAAAAATGAAAATAAATAACATAATTGTCTCCCTTTTGTTTGACAAGTAGGAATCTTTGTTATAAGTGGTATCAGTAGCTCACGCAGGAATTTTTCAAGGGGGGGCGGTCCAGGGTTGAATGTCAACTATTCTTGTATTATGCTCCAATACGCCGCCAACACACATTCTTTTAATTTTATCGATTTTCGAGAACACAAGACAGTAAAAAACCAATTATTGAATTAGTAAATAATTAATTTTACTAATTAATGCTAATAACAACAAATACTTACATTTTACGTACTATATACATAGGATTATAATCAATCGAGAAAAAAAGTCAAGGGCTTAGGGGGAATCCCTGACCCGAGCCCTCCCCCTTGTGTGCGCCACTGTGGGGAATACTTGCCTCGCCACTATTTCATTTATCGAATTTTCCAAATGGTTGGTGGATCGAAAACATGAAACCACATGCTCAGAATATTCTAGACTAACACTTGTTGCTGCAGCAAACAGTGAACTGAATCTAAAACCCCCATCCTTTGATTTGTAAAACGAGGGGTGGGGTCGATAGGTTGGGTGTGTGGGTGGTGGACGTTACTATGGCGACGGCGAGGCACAGGATGCTACAAGAAACAGCTTTCTGAGGAAACCGACATGAAACGAGGCTTTTCCAGGAGATCGTTAGAGAGGCGGTTTGGATTTCCGGAGACTTAAATTGGATTCCTTCATTGTATACAAAAACGCACCCTGTGTTTAAATGAAAAGAATATAAATTGGATTTCTCACTGCAATTTTTCAGGGGAGGTTTCGGAAAATTCAAGCCGATTCCTGGTTTTTCGCGAGAAGTATACGGAGTTTATTTGTAACGTTTTACATTTCGTTCGATCACGTAGTTGCGTAAATGTCTCTCCCTTTTTAATTTAATTATAGATTTTAATTGGTTACATTAACGACAAAAACTCGTTCTAAATTGTTTAACTTCCTGATTTTTTTTTTTTTTTTTTTTTTTTTTTTTTTTTTTTTTTTGCTGGGATATTTTGACTGTAAATTAAACAAATTCCATTTGTAAAGAAGAATGTTTAAAATCGATATTTCTTTGCTTAATTCGCCATTCATATATCTAAAATTAATTGATTTGGAACAGCGCGGGCGTATACAGCATTTTTATATTGTATCCTTTTTTTATAACAGAATAAGTTGTCGGCTCGGTAGCATGCCCGCCTCGTAAGCCTAAGGTTGCGGGTTCGATCCCAGCTGGTCGTAGAAAAGCATGTCAATATGTGGTATGTAAACAATCATTTGAGAATCAATTTGCCTCTGGCACTCTTAGCAAAATTTAGCAAGAGCTTCAATTGAATAAATTCAAGTGTCAAAATTTTGGTAGCGGGAGCCGCCACTAGGTGATGCCACCAATGAAATGTCTCTCACAATTGAGAATTTGCCATGCCTGCTAAGGCTATACTACCAAAACGCAGCCCATTTGAAAGAAAAAATAATGGAAGAAATTTCCTAAAATATATCATTAAAAAGAAATTCCGGCTGTAAAATTCGACTCCACGATTTTCAATAAAACAAATTAATCAGCTGGTAAATTGTTCTAAAAAGTTTCTGAGAAGTTAACTTGCTCCTTTAGACGACCGCCTACGATCAAGAACTTCGGCATGTAACGTCTATCTTCCAAACAAAGCAGTTAAAATCATATTCTTGAATATTATTTACAAAGCGAAGTGCCTCAAATTTCATCTCAAATGAATGAGAGTTGTATTGACGGCGCGCTATAAAGCTACACAAATGCTATTTGAACCATAGTTAAGTGACGAGAACGACATCTGAGTTAGCACACCCTCTCCTAACTTCCACACCACACCAACAATTGGACGCGCGTTTGAGCTTTGGCAGATTTAACGTGTATCGCCCCATACACGGCGGGCCAGCGGTTCTGTGCTCGTTATCATGACACGACGGTCACGAGTCCGTTACCTTGACCACTAGGCAACCGCGGCCACCCGTGTAGAGGGTGTGAAGATTCAAAGACCTAGAGGCGTGGAGTGGTAGTTTACAGAGAGGGGGTTCCAATTCAGATCCACTCAACTCTCCTTGCTATTTGACCATGGTTCAAAATTACGAGGTCCGTCGCCAATAGCTTTCGCGTTGATGTATAGTGTGACGTTAATAAACACTCACTCACCAGCCCAGCAACCAGACATTTTAAATCATGACCTCGTTAAGAGGCCTGCTCTCGTTCTCGATTTGGCGTGAATAAGATCATGATCTGAACAATTTTAATCGTCAAATGCTATTCCCGGACATTCTACGGTAAAAAATAGGAATTTCAAACTATAGGCCAGCTGGCAACAGTGGCAAGACTGCATTATTGTGTAATATCCGTCATCTGTGCCACCACAATACGCTATCATTTCTCATTTAGTCATAAGGAGGCAGTCTACGGTGCTGTTACTGGACATATGGGCCGCTAGCGGCCCTCCGTACCATATTTGAAGATAGATGTTGGACGATTGTGAAACTTCTCATGCTGGGAGAAGGACGCTTTTGATTGGCTGTGCCAATCCCAGCCCCTTTTCTTTTTTTAGCTTTTCGAGTGCATGGGAGAGAGCTGAGTGATCGCTGTCTGATTGGATCATGGAGTGTGAGGAAATTGACTGTCATTGGCTGCTCAAATCTCTAGTAAAAAGGAGGTAGTCGGATTGTGAGTCATGCCCATTTGTTACGGGTTACTGTAACAAGTGAATGGGCTTTGGTCACGTGTGCTATATACTGTCTTCTAGCACCCCCTATACAAATTACCCCATGACATCGACAAATTTAACGTGCATAGGCATTCTGTACACAGCGGTTTTTCAGTGCAATTTTCGTCTCGAAATAAAATAATAAATCTCAAAGAAAAGATAACTTGGGAAATCAAAATTTATATGGTGAAATACAGTTTTAAAAAGATAGTGAAAACGTATGTACCTACACGTTGTATAATAATTAAAAATTATATTTTTACATCTTGAGAACACACCAAAGTCTTGATTGTATTTGGTATTCCAGCATTACATTGTTTCATTCATAAATTAACAATTTTAAAAAAATACATAAAAAAAAAATATTTTTAGAAAAATTAAAGAATCGTGTGTTTTAAAATTTTTACATTTTTCTAAATTTTTTTATTTGATATAAGTTATTGTACTGAAAAATTATGCATTGCTTCAGTTATTCGATTACCAGCATTCGCATTTGAAATTTTTAAGCCTCACGTAAATTTGTTCCGTGACTTCAGGTCATACACGAACGAGGTTTCGAAAAAGTAGGGTCGATGACCGATGATGTATCCAATAAATCGTTGGTTTGAGTCTCGGTGCCAACTAAAGACCCGTCTTGAAGAAAGGATGATTAACTTGAACCCTCCCCCCAAGTCTCACAGTTCTCACGTTGGCGTGGAAGTCTGGAGAAAAGGAATATAACTGAGGTATCATCCTCGTCATTTTACCGACGTTCAAAATTCTGAGGCTCGTCGCCAATAATCCTCTTATTTCTTCAGAGATACTTGTGGCAAACACACACAATATGTCAATAAATATCCAATCAGTAGCCCTCATATAGCTTTAAAGTGCGGTGTCTATAGAAAATCAAAGTTAAACTGCGAAAATGATTAAATCACAAGTAAATCTCAACTCAAAAACAAAACAAAAAAGTTTATTTTCGGTCAAGTGAGTGAAGGAATATTAACGTCGCATTGTTCAGCTACACGAGGGTTTTTGGCGACGAATCTCGTAATTTTGAATCATGGTCAAGTGACGAGGATGACACTGAGCTGGCACCCCCTTCTCCAACTACCACACCAACGGGAGAACGTTTCATCTCTCGACAGATTTAACGTGCATCGCTGTCCTACACGGCGGGTCTTTAGGGGTACTGGGCTCGAACTCATGACATGCCGGCCATGATCCGATACCTTGACCACTAGGCTACCGCAGCCCCTTATTTTCGGTCAAACTTTTCCTTCCGTTCAGTGTTTAAATACAGTTGGACCTCCCTTTTACAAACTCTTATTTTGAGAGTTTCTCTATTCTGCAAACTTTCATCAATCAAGAACGTTTTACGATTTTCTTTGTTAAATAAACTCCAAATAACGAAATGCATTTTCAGATTAACAAACTTTTTCTCTAGTGTAATTCTTTTTTTTTTTTGTCCCTATTTGAAAAATCTTTCTGGACATTTCAAATTATTCTCTTTTATAGTATTTTATCATGGTAAATTGACCATGAACTGGTTTTATCAGGTGCATAACTCACCTAGAGAAATAAAATTGCCTCAATTCTAAGCATTTCATTTTTTCCAAACCGAAATTAACAGACTTTATCAGTAATTAAACTTAAGAACGCATGTGGTGATGTATGATTAAAATATCTGCTTATAACGTAGCGCATGTGTAAAATTACTTGTAGGCTTAAAATAAGAAAATGCTATTAAAACTCATTAGTTTTTACATTATTTTTCTTAAAGTTGAAAATAAAAAGGAGTTCCTGGACGAAGTATTTTTTTTTCCCTTGCCGATTTCTTTTTGATGGGTAAGATATATAAAACAAGTAATATAAAAAAAAATTAAGTTAATTGCTACTTTGAACGGATGAATAGAAAGTATGTTATTAACGATTGAAAATTTGAATAAGATATACACATATAAATAAATATATATATAGGGAAAGAGTGAATTAATAGTAGTAGAGAACTAATAGAAAAATTAGCATGAAATTTGTCTGCATTGTTGTGTCAATGCACCCGATTTGCCTGGTTTGGCTGAAAAACACGTTTTCGACGCCAACTTTTGTCTTTAACAGTTACATTGTTACAGAAATAGAGACTAATCTAAGCTAGCGTCAAAAATCGGTAATTAATTAAATTAAATTAATTAATATTTGAAAAAACTGTATTAACATCAAGTGCTATCCATTACAAGTTTTAAAAAATTCATTTGAACTTGATTGGATGTATAGAAAGTATTTTATTAACGATTGAAATTTTGAACAAGATAAATATGTAGAGAGAGAGAGTAGGAATTGTATAAATAAATATTTTACACACAAAAAAATGATATGAATAATTACTTTTTTAATAATATTTAGTGTTTGTTTTTATATTAAAATTTGTTTTATGTGGTTTATAAAGTATATTGAAAGATAAATGTCTTTTTAATGAATTTTTCCACATAAAAATCTTATGCTCGGAATTTAGCGACTCCGTTAAATAGAGATCTGACTGTGTGTATTTAAACATAAAAGCTTATGATTTTACAAAGAAAAGCATTTCATAAAAAATTACAAAACTATTTTATGAGTACATTCTTAGCATTTTAAGAGTTATAATAATAACGCTAAGAAATTTTCAAAGACCTTTTTCACAGTTCCACGAACAAAATAAATCCCCAACTGAAACCCTTTAGCTAAAACCCATAAACAGTGGGCGAATGCTACGTCATTTCATTTTTTACAAAAACCAAACCTACGTCAACAGGTAATTGCTTGAAAGCTTTATCGGAATTCTCGATTCTGAATACATTTAAACTACCTCTCTCTATGTTGCATTAGAGGAAAGGGGGGGAGATTACAGACGTTTCCATGGTAACTATTGGCGTAGAATAAATTGTCCCTTTTTCATCCCCCTTATTTAGAAACGCCTACGTATATTTTTCAAAACATTTGACTCCGAAGTATTTACAGCAAATACTGGAAATTAAGCTTCCTTATTGGGGTGAGTTTTTAATGGTGTGGTGTAATTTTTTTTTACGTTAAGTTAAATGGTGCATTATTTACCAGCATATTATGGCTCGAAAGTATCCATCACAAAAGAAAAGGCAAAATATTAAAATACTAAAATGATTCTTGGTAAACTGAAAATCCATTTTTAGATTTTTCATTATAGGGATAAAAAGACAATGGTAGAAGTTTTTAGAAGTACTGTCATAAAGATTGATTTAAAAAGATACGTTTCCCCAATACGAATTTTTTGCATATTAACTTGTGCTACTTATACCAAAGAAAAACTATTTTATCAATTCAAGCTCTTAAACATATACCACTAAACTCATTGGCGCAAAAGCCCAAGAGAGCCAAGGCCTGCTTTGCCCATCTCAGTTTTATGACTTTGGGCACTGAGGTGCATGAGCAGATATTCCGGTCAGGTGGTCAGTCTGACGTGAACTTCCCAGTGTTTAGTCCTCAAGAGAGTTGGTTCTCATTTATTGACACACTTAAGGGAGGAAAGGCTGAGTCGACCTTACCCAGCCCGAGGCCTGACCCCCCCGAACCTGTGGCGTGGAAACGCAAACTCTCAGTCACTGACTGGGCTTCTCTTAAACATATAAAACGTTAAATTAATAAATTTTTATTGGATTAAATTCTTATAAAATTCATATTGTTGTTCACAGATATTTCAGTTAGGCAGTATGCTTATTTTAGGATTTGGGAGTGAGCCGAGATTGTGAATGGGTAATTAACAAAAAAAGATTTCTAATACTAAAAAAGTATGTATTCACATAGTGTTTTCCATCTTCTTAACAAGTAGCCACGGTAGCTTAGTGCTCATGATCACGATTTCATGGCTGGCGTGTCGAGTTCCAGCCCTAGTGCGTTGTAGACACACCGTGCAGAGGGGGACGATGCACGTTAAATGTGTCATGACTCTAAGTCCATCCCGTTGACGTGGCGCTGAGGTTATGTCAGCTTAGATCCACTCGGTTCTCCTCGCTATTGGACCGTGGTTCAAAATTACGAGGTCCGTCACCAATAGCTCTCCGGTTACTTTATAGTGCAACGTTAATAAACACTCGCCCACCTTCCCAACAACCCGAAACATTTTAAATCATGACTCTGAGGGTCTAAGGCAGCGATACTCGACCTACAGGCCGCATGTGGCCCACTGGGCCTTTTTGAGTGGCCCGCTCATTGTTCTTAAATAATTGAATTTTTGGGGCAATGTATTAAAAATTTATCGGGAAATACTCTCAATCAAGCAATCAAAACATCAATTTTGCTAACTGGAGTAGTGACTATTTTATGGGTGAAAACTGAGTTTAAAATATAAACGAATAATATACTGATTTCAAACTGGAATTCTGTCAAGACTTCTTTTTGCCCGCCATTCTCTGGTGGATAAATTAATGTTCGAAATAAAAATGAGAGGGGTTTTATCAACAAAAAAAAAAATTCAAATGGTTTGTTTGTACGACAGTCAGTCATGGGTGGAATGAAACCAAAACTACTTCACAACTCAATAAAATTGCATAAAATCGAACAAAAAATTATGTTTGTTTGATAAGAGATTAATACAGTATTAAAAACAAAAATCCCCAAAAAGTTTTAATATTTTGATCAACTTTATACATTTTAAGAGTCAAATATTGGCTTGGTCTTATAATATTTTTTCCATTAATCCGCGTGTTGCGGCCTGCGTGAAATATCTGCCATCTGTATGCGGCCCGGCGGGGAAAAAAGGTTGAGTACCCCCGGTCTAGGGGCTTGGTAGGGGGTCATGATTCGTTCCACAAATCATAGCATGATTTGATTCTGATTTGAAACATGATTCGTTCTGCTCTCGTTCTCGAATTGACCTGAATAGGATCATGATCTGAACAATTTTAAACATCAAATGTTATTTCCGGATTTTCTACAATAAAAAAATAGGAATTTCGAACTATATCCCAACAAGCAACAGTGGTTGCTACTTTTAGTTTTTTCACTTTTTCTCCATAGCATAATTCTTTGCCATTAGGTACGGTTTTTTTAAAAAAAAAAAAAAAACGATAGCTGTATATGGTTACAAATTTTTTTATACTTCCATACTGGATACCTGTTTGCCTATAGTGAACCTACTATTTTTTAAATCTAAGTAGTACATAGTTTTTAAAAAGGGGAAATGTAGAAATTTTCAAAGCTACAAAGTTTTATAATTTTTTTAAAAAAAACTATCTCAATTATTTTACTACAAAAATAGGTTCATTATGTTTTGTGTATTGTTTTATATATGTCCAAAAAATATTTACCTAAACAGAAGCATGTACTATGAGATATCAAATGAATGATTGAATATTAACGTTGTTCACTGTTCAGCTACACGAGGGCTTTTGGTGACGAACCACGTAATTTTGAACCATGGTCAAGTGACGTAGACAACACCCCCTTCCTAATTACCGCACCACACCAACGGGAGGACGTTTCAGCTCTCGACAGATTTAACGTGCATCGCTGCCCTACACGGCGGGTCTTTAGTGGTACTGGGCTCGAACTCGTGAAAAGGCAAGCCACGATCCGATACCTATACCACTCGGCTATCGCGGCCTCCTATGAGATCTCAAAAATTATGTCGAACATAAACAAAACAGAAAAAAAAATTTTGAACAAAAAGAATATTTGTATTTCTACAGAATGTTTAAGATATATTTATTAAGATCACAAAAAAATCTAAGCTGTATTGGAAGTTTTTAAATATATATGTCCCATAAACAAAGAGTCTTAATTTTGGCATTGTAATCCTTCGAGTATGTCCTGGTACCCGTGTGTTTCAAAAATAACGAGGTGTATTGATTGCAATTAGCGAAACTTGTGTCCGGAAGGGAAAAAAAAATTGTCAACCGAAAAACTTTCAAATAAATAAACAAAGTTAAAACTGTTCCACCTTTGCTCAATTTGTAACACAGTAATGTTTCACTGTTGTCTTCAGAAACAGCCCCGACGAGGTTTTGAAAATTGTAATTTTAAAACTTTTGGTCAAGTCTGTTATTTTCCCCTTAACCACAATTTAGTGTTTCGTGGTCCCATTAGGATTAACGGGCCGTAGTGTCTATTATTTAAAAGGATGGTCTGCGGTGAAATGAAGAGTTCTCCAAGACGCAATTCTCCAAGGTATTAAGGCATTACTCTGCTGTTCAGTTATCTAGGGTTTTCTATTTTACGAAGCTCTATCGAAAATTAAGTACTGCTGGTAAAGCGAAGTAAATTGCGATTGCCTTCGAAGGGAATTGATTTTATACATGCGAGAAGATTTAAAATGAAATATGTTTTAGATCCTACAAAATCAGTCATTGCTCGATAATGACCCATTCCACAGTTTTAGATTTTTATATATTTTTATAGATTCTATTTTTGATTATCTATGTTCAATCGAAAACCAACTCCCACACCTGGATCTCCTTCATACACATATCAGGTAATTTATAAATAAACCATCGGAAATCGTTAGATACATTAATTGTGAAGAATAAAAAGCTTAGTTTAAGAATTCTAATTATTTCATATCTACGAGTTATGTCGAATTTCTCTGGACAGTGAAAATTGAATTAATTTTTTATTCCATTGTTGACCCTTTAGATACTGAGTGTAAGCACATTTAAGTTACATTTTTTGATAGTAAAAAATACAATAAACTGAGTGTGCCGCCCAGCCAGTATGGTGGATATGACCCTCGGCTTGTAACCGAGTGGGTTCGGGGTCAAATCCCGAGTAAGATATGGATGTATTTTCTTCGGGAAAAGAAGTCGGACTTTTTTTCGTCTAAAAGGGATTCTCGAATGGAAATCAGCGCACCCCTTCCGTTGTATTCTGGGATCATCATTTGTAATAAATGTCTATATCCTTCTGTTTGTATTGTATGTTTCTTTTCTTCCACTTGTATTTCATATGTATCCCAGGATAAAAACACACGGTAACAACTGAAGAGTGTTTATTAACGTCATTCTATAAAGCAACACAAGGGCTATTGGCGACGGACATCGTGATTTTTAACCACGGTCAAGTGAAGAAAACGACACCTAAAATTATAAACTGAAAGGTTTAAACATAAAAAAAAGCTACCCGTTCAAAATCACCGCACGTGACAAAATTGTTACAAAATTTCTATTCAGCTATCGATTAGTTTTCACAATATATATGTATTGATCAGTGGCGCACACGGGGGGAGAGTCCGGACCCTCCCCCAAAGCCCTTGATTTTTTTTTCCGATTAATTATAATTCTAAGTATATAGTCCGTAAAATTTTATTAATTACTTGTTATTAATGATTAATTTTATTAATTAATGCTAATTATTTATTAAAAAATTAGTTTTTAACTGTGTTTTGTTCCCGAAAATCGACAAAATCAAAAGTAGCATGATACAAGAATGGTGAACTTTCGACCCCGGACACCCCTCCCTTGAAAAATTCCTGTGTGCGCTACTGGTATTGATTCTTTATAGATATAACTTATTTGTGACTATATACCGCGGCAACCCACAGAATTGGTAAAGACTCTTAAAACACTGTGAACGAAGACTCTTTTACCTAAGTATTTCAGAAATTCCTAATGATGATACGTTAAAATCTTTCTAATCAAAATAATTCAATGGTTCTCTTAAATTCTGATTTGGGGGATTCGAAAGGAAAGTTGTCTCATTTGAAAAGGAATTCTTCTAACTTAAAGCAGTTTCTAGCCTTCTTTGCGAACCCAAATTCTGATTGTTGATTGTTACCAGTCCATCTCTTCTTGAAGCTCTTACTTGTTCCCGCCTCTTCACTTCCACTCTTTGTTTACAATGGGACCCAAATTGCTGAGACTCATTTCCGTTTCCGACGTTAAGCATTTCTTTTCTTTGGACCTCAAGTTTTGTTACGAATTGTTTTGTCTTCGAGAATCCTCTTTGAGCTTTTATTGGGATTTAATATCCGCAGGGAAAACCACAATGGGTACCGTCAGAGGGAACTTATTTCCTCCAGTTTGGATAGAACGAAGATTAAATGAATCAATGAAAAAGAAACTTTTAAATGCTACACATGGGGCTGAATTCCATGCCGTATTGGTGCGCTTTGTGTGTGTATTATTTCAGAAAATTCCTAAACCTAGAACTTAATTTATGTAAGAACTTTTTCTTTCTTTAATAAAACGTTAAATGACGTTTCATAAAAAGTAATGGTGTGTTGGTGGGCATACGAAGACATTTTGTCTCTGAATGAGGACATTTTTTAAGCGAAATGAAAGTTAAATAAATTCGAATATTCTTTTGTCGATAAAAGAAAAGAATTTTTATTCCATTTTATCATTTTGTATCTGATATAATTATGGGATTTACATTTTAGAAGGACATATTGTGTTAAAAAAAACTTTTCTCTGTTAAATTTAAAAAGAAAATCATTTCATCGTCTATTAATTTCAGAGATAGGATTCTTCATTAAAATACATTCGGTTAGATTTTCCTAAAGGTTATATTTCTGAACGTTATAGCCTTAATCTAAATATAAGGCTTATATATATATATATATATATATATATATATATATATATATATATATATATATATATATATATATACTTAAGAATATTTCTCCATTCTTTCAACAAAACGGTTACTGTCGTTTTGTGTGGGAGGGGGGGACGTTCTACCGATCACAGAAAAATTTTTTAAAATTTTTTCTTCTGAAGTAAAATGAAAAACGAAATAAATCCGAATATTCGTCATTCGATAAAAATTAAGTAACTGTCTTTCTTCTGAAATTATTTTTTTTTTCATTTTTAGCGTTTCGTGTCTAACATAATTTATTGAAGTAATCAAATTGAAATGAGAATGGATGGAATAAGAAAAAAAAAGGATAAAACAAAGATAAAGACTTATTTAAAAGGTAGAAGAAAAAAATATATTTTCTTAAATGAAATGTAATACAGTTCATTACAATATATTTTAAAATGTCATGTTATTAATATATATATATATATACACATATATGCATATATATATATACACATATGCATATATATATATACACACATATGCATATATATATACACATATGCATATATATATACACATATGCATATATATATATACACATATGCATATATATACACATATGCATATATATACATATGCATATATATATACATATGCATATATATATACATATGCATATATATACATATGCGCATATATACATATGCGCATATACACACATATGCATATATATACATATGCATATATATACATATGCATATATATATATACATATGCATATATATATACATATGCATATATATATACATATGCATATATATACACATATGCATATATATACATATACATATATATACATATATATATACATATATATATACATATGCATAGCATATATATACATATGCATATATATACATATGCATATATATACATATGCATATATATACATATGCATATATATACATATGCATATATATACATATGCATATATATACATATGCATATATATACATATGCATATATATACACACACATATGCATATATATACACACACATATATGCATATATATACACACATATATATGCATATATATACACACATATATATGCATATATATACACACATATATATGCATATATATACACACATATATATGCATATATATACACACATATATATGCATATATATACACACATATATATGCATATATACACACATATATATGCATATATACACACATATATATGCATATATACACACATATATATGCATATATATACACACATATATATGCATATATATACACATATATATGCATATATATACACACATATATATGCATATATATACACACATATATATGCATATATATACACACATATATATGTGTATATATATGCATATATATACACACATATATATGCATATATATACACACATATATGCATATATATACACACATATATATACACACATATATATGCATATATATATATAATTTTTGAATAAAAATAATATACTAAGCCTTAAAGTATCTCCTTTTTAACATAACAGTGTGCATGTGTGTGTGATTTAAATATAAGAGGGTCATTTTTTTTAATCCCTTACAAAACCTAAAAGAGGAAAGTTAAAGAAGAATTTATGATCAAAAGTTAGGTGCATAAACATGGCCATTTTCGTATATAATCATCATGAATCATTGAGCGAGGTTTCCAATACTCTCTTCAAAGAACGTTGCTGCCAATAAGGCGAGATGCCCCTGAACGTTGCTTTAAAGTTTCACGCCAATTCTTTAGTTCATGGAAGGGTGGGGAAAAACACTCGAGGCTAAAACATGTCTTGAAAGTAAACCCGTTGCGATTTCATAGATACTCACTCTTAGCCCAGCATGTGGCCGCGGTAGCCGAGTGGTATAGGCATCGGATCGTGGCTGGCTTTGTCACGAGTTCGAGCCCAGTACCACTAAAGACCCGCCGTGTAGGGCAGCGATGCACGCTAAATCTGTCGAGAGCTGAAACGTCCTCCCGTTGGTGTGGTGTGGTAGTTAGGAGAGGGGGGTGCCAGCTCAGGTGTCGTCCACGTCACTTGACCATGGTTCAAAATTACGTGGTCCGTCGCCAAAAGCCCTCGTGTAGCTGAACAGTGCGACGTTAATCTTCACTCACTCACTCACTTAGCCCAGCATTCCTTCCACTGCCGAAAACACCTCTGGAAGGATTCTTTTGCAAAGGTGTTCAAATGCGCGTTCTGCTTTATCTCACCTCTACTCTGAAAACGGGATCCTTTCAATGGTATTTTAATTTTCGGGAATAGCCAGATGTCACATGAAGCCAGATTCAGCGTGGATAGTGTCTAATAGGTCATGTGCAATTGCAAGACAGTTCTTTCTGTTCCATCGACAGAAGCTTAGTAACAAATTTCGTAGCCGCTCTGCGCATGACAACTTAAAATTGCACATATGTGAAGAACCTGTACTGATCTCAACTTGTTCAGCAAGGTTACATGACGGGCTTTCATTGTCAGATTTTTCACCTTCACAATAACATTTGCATTTCGTATGGTTTGGGGTCTGACGTGCGGCTAATTTGAATCAGACAAACATCATTTATTTTTTACTTGCATAATATAGTCTCCAAACACTTGCTGAATCTTACAAATTGTTTTACTAAGAAAATCACCAAGCTTTTGACAAAAAATTTAAGGCTGTATCTCTGTTCAAGTGGTTCAGTCATCTTTAGAGAAGTAAAACTCCAAACACTTATAAAAGCCCATCACTCAGCTACCGGCACGAAACGACTGATACACTGGAAGGAAGCGAAAAAATTAAAGCATGTGCATTAAGCTGTCACCTCCCATTGTGCGCATTAGCTTCGCTTTTGAATCTCTACTGTGCCCGTGAAAATTCAAGGTCGGACATTTATTTAGTAAACCTTGAAGACACCGGGTAATTAAACACTTCCCATTAAAACTATTTCAAAAACAGGCTACATCAACACTTTGAATGCGAGCACTGTTACAAATGAGGACAATTTCAGAAGTTAGCATTCATCTTCTTTTGTTTTGAAACACCTCAGTTAAATAAGGAATTTCATTCCTACGTCCGACTCATCCCATTTCACCAAAGACAGCATTTTTTGAAGAGGGCATCGGGTAGCTCGTCCACTGATAAATCAAATGCCCGAATCTTCGTGGCGATTTTGTCGAAAGTTACCTTATTTGTACGTAATTTTTGGTCATAAAATATTTTTATTTTCTTTACTCTTATTTTCTTTTATGGTTCACCACCAGAGTTCGCGATAGAAACAGCTCTCGCACAATTGCAGTTTTTGACCAAAAAGTATATTTGTATTTTTTATCTCAAACTCAAACTTAGTGCCCATGAAGGCCAGGGGCAACTGTTTCCATCCCAGTATACGTGACCTTTGGGCGTTGATAAGACGCCGAGATATCCCGATCAGGAGGTCAGTCTGAAGCGAGACCCCCCATTGTTTTAAGTCCCCAAGCAAACTTGGTACTCATTTATCGGCTCACTACAGTAAGGATGAAAGGCTGAGTCGACCTTGCCCAACCCGGGAATAGAAACCCGACCTGTGGAAGCGCGATACACGACCACTTGACCTATTGTAGTTTTTATCTACTTTTACATAATGTGCATCATAAAATCTACTTGTTTCATCATCTACACGTAAGAAGTAGTCCCGTGTTTACTTGACTACGTTTATTAAAATGTTTAAAAAAATAAAACTTCAATAAGCTATTGAATTTTCAATATATTCAATAAGTAAATCCTACCATAAACTAATCCAAAAGAGAATATGCAAAAGACTGCTTATTTTTTTAAGAAAAACAATCTAGTTTCTACCCGTCAAAATTAGTGTTAATTTCAAAATACAACGTCAGGTTTCAATCAACAAATGTGTTACTTGAGCTCATTTTTAATGAAATCAACGCACAAGTCAACATAGAAAGTGAATTGAAGAAAACATGTTTGGAATAAAAAGATTTAGAAATACACAAGTAGAGAGTATAAATTTCTTCCCATAAGGGAAAAAAATGACAGGGGGATGGGGGATTCTGATTCTTCTATACCATTTTGATTCTAAAATACAATTGTCATGTAAATGCGAAATACTGCACGTGGTGTCAGATGAAAAACAATTAAACACTTTCAGCAAATTTTTTTTTTTTACAAAATTATTCCCATCTTTTTATATAGTGCTCCTACCTCATGTACACAAAACATTTTCAGAAGATAAAAATTTTAAGATTGGGATCTAGGACTTAATGCATGTTATCACAAAATTCTTTAAGACATTTTTAAGATATTAAACCAAAACTTTTACAAAATCATTTCGGCATAAAAATGTCTTTAGAGGAATCATTACAATACAAGATAAAAGTTTAACTTTTCATTCTTTGTTTACAATATCTCACTTTTATTTCAGATTTTTAAAAGTTTATTTCATCAAAATATTTATTACACGAATCACTCATTTCTGTGCCTGTAGCAGGGGTGGCGAACGTATATGGATTAACGTGCCATTTTTTTCTAAAGTGTTTATAACATTATAAGAACATATTTCTAAAGAAGTGAGGCATAAACGTGCCGTCAAATAATTTTGACTTGTAATTATTAAGAAAATAATAAAAAACTTAATACTCTAAATACTGACAGCTAAAAAACTCTTTATTTGCAAAGAAAAAAATACCTTTTGCACTGTATCGTTGTAAATGTTTTAGTTATACGTGTAATTCAAATTAAAGTAACATTAGTGTGACTTCTATTGTTGCAGATTGGATGACAAATAATTTATATTTGGATTGTAAGATGTTACTTTTAGTAGAATGCATGCTAAATTGGAGTCATCTGCCAAATGATATCTAAGCAATTAATTATTTTCGTTGTGGTTTACTTTTTTGAGAAGAGGATTTGTGATTTGTTTCAAAATGCCGTTTTACAGACTATGTTCTGTATACCATTGTTCCAGAACACTTACTGCCTTGCACTTTGTTCTTTTGCTGAATTAGCTATGCTAAATAACTGTTAAAAATAGTAAATATAGCACAAATAAACTTTAAAATACAGTTGTGTCAGCTAAATTGAGTTTGCTATGCTAGGACAAATTATGCATCATAAACAACCGTAGTCTACGAAGAAACTAAGGCAAGACAATAACAAAATAGAGTGTGCTCCCAGCCACCCCGAGACCGATCATTCGTGTGTTTGTTCGTAATCCTTCATAGTGAACTTTGTTATTTTAAAATAAAATGTAAACTATTTTGATCCCTGGCGTGCCCAAAATATTGTGTCACGTGCCATTGATGGCACGCCATCTCTAGCCTATAGCAATATTTGGTTTGTCTGCCAGGTAGCATGCGAATGGTAATGCATGCACAGGTAAAAAAAGGCGATTAAATCGAACTAATATATATATATATATATATATATATATTAGCCGTTACCCACCCACTTCACTGGGTATTTCACGATGTTGTATATATCTGTACTGTTTACATATATATTAATTATTGATATCTAGCATTAAGAATTCGATTGTATTGAAAAATATATTTATAGCTGTTACACTCTCCCCCCTTGATATAAAAAGAAGATATATTATAATATCTGATATTTCTATTTATATCTAAAATAGAAGGAGAAAGATTTTTTTTCTCACTTAATCTAATAATCAAGTGGATTTCCACCAAAGCAACTTTCAGTGGATCTCTACTCCATAAAATAAACATGCGTGCTAAATTTCAAGTGTAAATCTAACAGAGCAAAAACGGAATTTTTATCATCAATACCTCGTTGAGAGCACTCTTAGCGGATTCCAATTCAACAAAAGAAGCATGCAAACCAAATTTTATTATTGTAGTCTTAGCAGTTCGAAAACGGGAATTTTGTCTATCAATACGCCGCAATAACTCTCCCCGCTTCCCCCTGGAGTTGATTTCCGTAAAATCCATTCTTAGTGGAACTCTATTCAACTAAAGAAAAGTGCTCAACAAATTTCAAGTAAATGAGTTAAATTCAAAAACAGGAATTTTTCTATAACACGCCTTAATCCCAAGCAACCCCACTCCTTTGGGGGTCCGTTTTCGCAAAAATCTTTGTAAAAGGAAATTTATTCCATGACCGGAACATACCTTCTAATTTTCAAGCAGGTGTTTCTATTAGTTAAAAAGCGGAAATATTTATCTATTACGCTCCTTAATCCCCTCAGTGACAATTGGGGATCAAATTTCCCCAAAACTATTTTGTAGCGGATCTCTACACCATGAAAGGAATTCGCTTACCAAATTTTAAGACTACGTCTAATAGTTTAAAAATGGAAATAATTATCTATAACGCCCCTTAAGCCACTTAGGAAACGATATTCATTAAACCCATCTTACGGCATATCTCTACTCAGTGAATGGAATCTTCTTACTAAATTTCGAGATTTTACGTCTAATAGTTTAAAAAAGGAGTTAATTGTCTATAACGCCACTTAATTCTCTACAACGCCACTTGGGAGTCGATTTTCACAAAACCCATTCTGTAGGGGAATGAAAGGAATCCGCTTACCAAATTTTTCAAGACTGTACATCTAATAGGTTAAAAATGGAAATAATTATGTATAACGCCCCTTAAGCACCCTTGGAGGTCGATTTTCGTAAAAAATCATTATGTAGTGAATCTCTACTTTATGAAAGAAATCTGTGTACCAAGTTTTTTTCACGACTGTACATCTAATAGTTTAGTAATGGAAATAATTATCTATAACGCCCCTTAAACCCCCGTAACGCCCCTTGGGGTTCGAACTTTGCAAAATCCGTTTTTAGCTGACGTCTAGTCCATGAAGGGAACCTACCTACCAAATTTCAAGTCTGTAGGTTTAATAGTTCCGGAGATATCGTGATTAGTCAGTGAGTGAGTGAGTCGCTTTTCTCCTTTATATATATATAGATAGATAGATAGATAGATATAGATATAGATATTTTAAGCCTCTTCTTAATTCCTAGAATCTTTTTTCATGAATACAAATTTTTCTATATGCTTTATATGTTCAATTATATATACTGCATTGCTAGTGTTTCCTCCTAAAAAGATTGAATGCAATTTATTTTCCAATGTATATATAACACAATAAATATTTCATTTTAATATATATTATCAACTTCCGGCGTTATACAAGTAAAAAAAAGTATTTTGCACTTTTCTTATTACTCAGTACCCCCTTTTTCTAGTCCTGCTTTTTGCGTTCATTTATCTATATCACTTAAAGAATGACTCATTTTACAAATCAGTTTTAACTTAGAAATATTATCCATTTTTAATCGTTAAATATCCAGAACATTTTCGATTTTCATTAAAATTTCTGAAACTTAAAGAACAAAAAAATTGACAGGTTAGTACATTTTTAAAGCTACAGATGAATGCTAAAACTTCAGGATTTAAAACACGGGACTAAAAAACAAACCCATTTCAAAATGTTTAAAATAATTCCAGTACGTTTCAAATAAACTTGCGGCGTTTGTACAAACGCTCAGAAAATTCCAGAAGAGAATACAAAAAACAAAATAAACAACGCGGTTCGCAGTGAATTCTAATTTTCTTCATCAAATAGATTTTGACTTACTTATGGTGCTACCATTCCGTTTTAAAAAGCATCTAATCGAATATTATCGTCAAATATTAACTGCCAATCGTTTTCTATTTGAGCAATTTCAAAGAGCTAATAAAATACGTTTATCTAAGAATCCTTTGACTCACAATCTTTTAAGGGAAAGTAAAAAGAAGCCAAGATCTTTTCAAAACAATTAAACACGCTCAAGATTAAAAATCGTTCTAGCTCTGCTTTACCCGTTGTATTAAAAACGCATCTTGAATTTTCATATTTATTGGATCGAATATTTTCTGTTTATTCTCAATTTTAAGACTCCCCGGCCATTTTGAATTCGCCAACACATAATGTTTATCCTATAGTAGTTCTATTATCTTCTTCAAATATTGACTAATGTATTTTTATGAATATTATAGATGTAGAAGAGTAAAATGTATTGAAGTTTTCTAAATAATTATATTTCTTCCCCTTTAAATTTATATTCAAGGCTAAAAACTCAGACTAATCATTTAAATAAAAATACAGTCGGACCTCCATTTTACAAACCTCTATTTTAAAAACTTTTTCCTGGAACCAAGAATAGAAGAATATTGAAAGAGATAAATCCTTTATTTGACGCATTTTCCACAAATCGGACCTTTTCTTGGGATTTAGTGACTTCGTTAAATAGAGGGTATGAGAGGTCTTCTCAAAAATGAGAAACGAAAAATGTTGTTCATATAGAAAACTTAATTCTTTGTTGCATTTAATTGCATTACAATAATCTAGATGTTGCAATCTGAATTTGATGGAAAAAAGTAAAAACTCCGTAGAGCAATGGTTCCCAAACTGAGTTCACCGGAACCCTGGGGCTCCATGAGAAATACCCAAGGGTTCCACGAGTCAGAATGAAAAAGTCGAGAAGAAATAAATATGTATTCAAAATGAATTCACGTTCTTCATCAAGTTTATTTAGTTACAAGTATCAATAGCTCGTCCTACTCATTAAAACTGAAAATTTTATTTGTATATAATAATTTTTTTATGCAACACTTTTTAAACTTTTACTATAACATAATAAATTAATATTAAAATGCTTTAACTTTACTATATACAGTGATACAAACAATTGAGGATGCACCTTACTTTTACTTGATAAATCCAACTTTCAATCGAAATAACACATTAACTAGAAGTGTAAACGTGTTTTTTATTTTCACACGTAACAAAAGGGTTAATTTACAGTAAAAATAACGAAAATCAACAAAAAATATCTAAAATTAAAAATTTCACAAGTATTTGAAATAAACTTAGGCAGACCTTTACCTCAAAAAATTGAGGATACACCAATGAAATTTGTGTGACAGATCACATACAAAGACAGTGTCCTTTGGCTTTTATAATGTCCTCCAAACGTCTTGGTACCGATTTTTTGGTGGTATCTGGAGATATTTTATCCCATTCTTCTTGTAACACTTGCTTTAAATGGGTTGTTCCTAATTTGGTGTTTTTGGACCGCTGTTTCGAGTGTGGTCCACAAATTTTCTATGACATTGATGTCAAGGGACTGTGTTGGTGTGTGCAACTGCTGTTTACAATGAAAAAGACACCACATTTTGACATTACGTGCCGTATGTTTGGGGTCGTTGTCTTGCTGGAAAATAAAATTTCTATCTAAACCCAATTTTTTTGCAGTTTCTTTAAGATTGTTGTTGAGTATATCTATATAAAGCTTATGACCTATTATGCCATCTATAAAAACTAAATTTCCAACCCTATTTGAAGCCATACAACCCCAAACCATGACGGAGCCACCACCATGCTTAACTGTAGGATGTAAATTTTTTGGATCCAAAGCGGTGTTCGGCTTTCTCCAAACGGTGCGACGGCCATCACTTCCAAAAATGTTGAATTTACTTTCGTCACTAAATATAACTTTCTTCCAAAAGTTATCTGCCTTCAATTGATGAGCTTTTGCAAACTCCAAATGCTTTTTCTGATTTTGTAAGCTTATGAAAGGTTTCTTTCTAGCTACTCGACTGCTATATCCAGCATGTCTAATCACTTTTCTCAGTTTCAGCACTTACACTTCTGCCCATTATTCGAGGTTTCTGCAGCTAGTTTGACTGCACTTAGTTTAGGATCAATCTTGATATCTTTCAAAACTTTCCTTTTGGCTACATCACTCAGAATACTTTTCCTTCCTCTCTCTCTCTCTCTTCCACTTTTATTTTCAATTAAACCATCGCTTTTAAATCTTCCAATGATTTTCTGGACACACGAGTGGCTTCTACCGACAATTTTAGCTATATATATTTCACGATAAGATTTTCTCCTTTCTTAAATAACCTTAATATAAATTTTCTTACATCTCAATACTGGTCTCTCTCTGAGAACCCATTTTTACTTGCGCCAAAAAACCCCAAACTCACTCACTCACTCACTGAGAACCCATTTTCCATTTAAAATTGCGACTTTAAATTCACATAACCAACTTCAAAAGACAAAAGTAGCAGTCGAAAAAGTTTAAGATAAAATTGGCCAAACTTAGGCTATTATAGTAGCAAGCAGAAAAAAATCTAGTTGTAGTTAAACATTTCATTGGTGTATCCTCAATTTTTTGAGGTAAAGATCTGCCTATGTTTACTTCAAATACTTGTGAAATTTTTAATTTTAGATATTTTTTTGTTGATTTTCGTTATTTTTACTGTAAATTAACCCTTTTATTACGTGTGAAAATAAAAACACGTTTGCACTTCTAGTTAATGTGTTATTTCGATTGAAAGTTGGATTTATCAAGTAAAAGTAAGTTGTATCCTCAATTGTTTGTCCCACTGTACTTCCTATTTGATTGAGAATATTCTACTGTTTGCTTTCTCGAGTTCCACGCGATAGTTTCTACTCGTTTATTAACAAAATGCCTTGCAAAACTAAATAGTTCTCAAGTGGAAAATTCACCTTTTTGTATTTGTAAAAACACCAATAATGAAGGAGAAGAAACAACTTATCTCTCTCTCTCAACAGATTTGATGTTATAATCTAAATCTAACAAGAACATCATCTAAATTTTAGGTTGAAAATTCATACAAAATACACGGGTTTTCTCATACAGCTATAAATATTTTAATGCCATTCAGTGAGTGAGTGAAGATTAACGTCGCACTGTTCAGCTACACGAGGGCTTTTGGCGACGGACCACGTAATTTTGAACCATGGTCAAGTGACGTGGACGACACCTGAGCTGGCACCCCCCCTCTCCTAACTACCACACCACACCAACGGGAGGACGTTTCAGCTCTCGACAGATTTAGCGTGCATCGCTGCCCTACACGGCGGGTCTTTAGTGGTACTGGGCTCGAACTCGTGACAAAGCCAGCCACGATCCGATGCCTATACCACTCGGCTACCGCGGCCACTTAATGCCATTCAGAGCATTGTGTTTAAGTGAAAAATATTTCTCAATGTGAGTGGCTACAAAAACAAAGTGTAAAATAAATTAAACTCTGAAGAATAATGCGATTGCATTTAATCTCAATAGACCTAGACTTCGACAGTTTGAGTGAAAAAATAAGTAAGAACGTATCCCAGTTAAATGCATGGATAAGTGACACTTGGATTACAAATTAATATTATTAATGAGTAAAATTATACCAAAATAATTAGATTCTAATTTAATAATAAATGCAATATTTTTTTAAGTGTCTTTACATAAAGTGCCTATAACATGTTGATCTACTTTAAATATTATTTTGAGATACAATCATCAAAGTATGTGTATGGAATGGGATTCCACGAAAACACTTTCTAGTTCTAGAGATTCCACGTTCAAGTTCTAGGGGTTCCATGAGTTGAAAAGGTTATGAAGCCACTGCCGTAGAGAATTAGCTCACTACTTTCACGAACTCAAAATGACAGGTAGAAGGGAAACTTCAACCTATCCTCTAACGGCCATTTTGAATTTGTGAAATTCCACTTTAATTCTATGGAATTTCTACTTTCCCTTTCAATCCTAAACTAATATATCTATTTGAATTCAATTAAAAACATCCAAAAGAGCAGAAATTAAGGAAGATTTCTCGTGAATTACACTTTAGCTTTTGAGGAGAAAAGTAGAAAATGTCCGCACGATTAATAAAACGTTCACGAATTAAAAATGGCCATTACATTTCACCTACGATTTCTAAAAATGTTTTAGGAATTTTTTCCAAGGATTCTTCTGCGGATGTTCGGATATTTAAGACATAATTAGAAATTTCAAATATCGGAGGAAGGAATTTGATTCCAAAGACACTTCATGTACTTTGTTGCATTCAAATTGATATTCTAGTCTAAGTTTGAGGAAGAAAGTAGGATTAACAGGGCGTTCAGGACTTGAAACGGATAGTTGCTGTTGCTAATGCCACTTCCGACGGTGTCAGAGGGCCCTCGAAATTCATCACGACAAAGGGCTAGATGTACGCCTGTCGTTAGCCGTAGATTTGAGCATAATACATGTGTCAGTACAATTGGCTTGGTTTCACCCCAATTTTGAGAGAGAACCTGGAGATGTACAGGGGCCTCTACCACCTCTCTTCCTCTTCCACCAACCTCGCAAGAGGACTTGTGGCTCGATGACTATTTAGAGTGCCCCCTGCTGCAAAGGTACTCTACATTTACAGACACCCATGCCTACTCAGGGATTCAAACACAGGATTGATTTGATTTGATTTACGTTTACAGTCAAAAGCAACACGAACCATATAATTTTGAACGAAGGTCAAGTGACGAAAACAACACAGGAGCTGATACCCCCTCTTCAAACGACCACACCATACAAACGGGAGGATTTTGAGCCTCGACAGATTTCACACATCAGCCCTCTACACGGAAAGTCTTCAGTGGAACTGGGGCTCGAACTCAAGACACGCTGGCCAAGACACCATGACCATTAGACTACTGCGGCCTACCAATAGGCAGTAGTCCACTGGTGTTACGGAGAATATTATGGCCTCCCTGCCGCGCGCGAGTCAGGTTTTGGTCCCTAAGCTGCACTTGTCTGTCAGGCCTTGGGTCCCCTAGAATCCTGCCCCTCACCCACGTTGCGAGGGTGTACGTTACGCCACTGGGATAGCTTCAATATCATTACTTAACTCAGTGGCGCAACAGCCTATAAGGGCCATGGCTTTCTGTGCCCAACTCAGTATATGCAACCTTGCATCCTGAGGCGCATGAGCAGATGTTCCGGTCAGGTGGTCAGTTTGACGCGAAACCTCCCAGTGTTAAGTTCCCAAACAAGCTTGGTACTCATTTATCAACCCACTGAAGGGATGAAAGGCTGAGTCAACGATGCCCAGCCCGAGGTTTGAACCTCGGACCAGTGGAGTGGAAGCGCGATGCACTAACCAATTAGCCACTGGGCTTCATATCACTACTTAACGAAAGCATTTTTCAGACATTTTGATACCTTTTTCAGTATAAATAAACTCACCATAGATTATTTTAGTTGAAAAGATACACGGTTCCAGAAAAGACCAAACAGAAGTTTTAATCTCGATATCACAGAAAAATGCACCAAAGAAAAAGGATTCTTTTTAGAAAAAAGTCAACCGGTAACTATCTTTTTCTTTCTTACCTTCAAATAGGTAATCGAATGAGGCCCGTTGCTATTTTGAGCAACTTTTCGAAGGAAAAGATATAAGTTCCAGTGAAAGTAATGAACGTCACCGTTAGGTGAAGATCTCTCCATCACCGAGGGGATATCTCGAGGTAGAAAAAAAAATATTTTTCTTTTTTTCGCGGAAACGGGAATAACCTTGTGATCTAGATCATTTTATGCTGCAAAAGTGTAAAAACCTAAAACTTTCCCTACCAGAGTATAAATATTAAGGGGCTTTGTGCAAAATATAAATGCATTCTATACAAGATTTTATCAACAAATTTTAAAAAGGCTATGCCTTAGAG
The DNA here is from genome assembly GCA_019973935.1 of Trichonephila clavipes. Taxonomy (NCBI): domain Eukaryota; kingdom Metazoa; phylum Arthropoda; class Arachnida; order Araneae; family Nephilidae; genus Trichonephila; species Trichonephila clavipes. The sequence goes on along the minus strand of BMAU01009796.1, from coordinate 93,000 downwards.
ATAATCTGTGTTTTGAAAAACTGGTTTGTATGTAGAATTTTTCCAATATGAAGAGAAGGATACATTTGGTTCGCGTCAGACTGACCACCTGATCGGAACATCTGCTCATGCACCTCAGTGCCCAAGGTCACGAAAACTGAGATGGGCACAATAGGCCTTGGCCCTCATGGCCTATTTTGCTCCACTAAGTTAAGTTCTCACAAAAATTTATACATTGTCTCCGAATAAAGTACAATACTTCTTGACTTTCAAATATTCTACAATCAAAAAGTAAACGAAGCTTACTGATTGAATAAAGTGTTCTGGGATGAAAAAAGTCCGTCTTTTTCAAGCTAAATATTTAAAATTCTTCAATAACATAAAATTGCGTAGTATACACAACAATAAAAATATTTATTTAGTATATTATTGTTTGCTCAAATAAGTTTTCTCTGTAAAATCATTTTTAATTTAATTTACGTCCCACTTTGAATCAACACCAGAGCTATTAGAGACGGATCTCGTAATTTTTAGTGGCCGCGGTAGCCGAGTGGTATAGGTATCGGACTGTGGCTTTGCTTTGTCTTCGAGCCCAGTACCACTAAAGACCCCGTGTACAGCGATGAGCTAAATCTGTCGAGAGAAACGTCCTCCCGTTGGTGTGGTGTGGTAGTTAGGAGAGGGGATGCCAGCTCATCCATCCAAATTACGTGGTCCGTCGCCAAAAGCCCTTGTTGCTGAACAGTGCGACGTTAATATTCAATCAATCAAGCTCGTAATTTTTAACTATGATCAAGTGACGAGGAAGACACCTGAGCTGGCACCCCCTCTCTTCTAACTTCCACATTAGACCAACGAAAGCACGTTTGAGCCTCGACATTTTTTACGTTCATCGGCCACCTGTGCATGGCGGTTTTTCAGCGATACTAGGCTCGAAGGCAAGAAAGGCCAGCCACTAGTCCGTTACCTTGACCACTAGGCTACCGCGACCACGATAAATATTTAAAAGTAGGGACAAAGCGAAAGAACTCTATAGAACATTTGACAAAGAATGATTTCCCTACAGCGTTTACTGACTTACAGCTATTGAACATATATTTTGTAAATACTTTATGCCATTTCTTTTTTGATTATGTTCATAAAACACACAAGCTCAAATCTAAAGGAAGAAAGATGTGTGATATGCTTTATCTTCCTTTTTTTTCAGAATTTTTAAAAAGAATAAATATGTTATTTTCCCACAAATGTTTATTTCCCCCCTCTTTTTTCAAACCTTTCTGTGAGATATTCAACACAGCCAAGGAATTTCAAATTACATATGGAATTTCACGAGGAAGATAACCTTAATGATCTAACCGGCTACTAAAATACGGAGATGGATTTCCTGATGTGTGTTGACTCAAATTCATGCCGTCGTGTATCATTTGTTTTAGATGCACGCGATTTTTTCATCTGTGCCATGTTTATATGAAAAGTTCTAAATTTATCGCTGTTTTACATCATAGATGAGCTTACCACGTTTACATGGAATTATGATTATTCACAAAACACGTTTCAGATGTTATTTTACTCAATTATATTTAAATTTCATTTCAATATTTTATTCTCAAAATAGTACCTTTTTTCCTTCATTTTTTAATTTTTCTTTTTGTGAATTTACCTATAAAACTAAAAGACTTCATTTGAAAGTTTAAAAAATTTATATCGTAAAAGAGTGAGTGAGTGAATGTTAACGTCACCTGATTCAAGTAACGAAGGTGACACCCCCTCTCCTAACTTCCACAAGACACCAATGGGAGGAGCTCCGAGTTTGAGTTTCGATAAATTTAATGAGCATCGGCCTCCTCTGCACGGCAGATCTTCAGCGGTACTAAGCTCCAACTCATGACACTGTGGCCACGAGTCCGTTACCGGATCCCTTTACCAATTTTTAAATTTATAAAGATATTTCATAGTTAATGTATTTCCAACTCAAAAATTGTTTTACGTGATTCGTAGGTTACAAGAGCAAAAAAATTGTTGTTGATACTTATGTCACCTAATCGACAGCAACATCAAATCAAGGCCCACGAAATTCATCGCGGCTAAGGGCTAGATTTTTACACCTGTCCTTAGCCTTAGCTTTGAGCACCATGTAGGTGACAGTATGATTTTGCTCGGTTCTACTTACATTTTGAGGAAGTGGTCAGGAGCCTCCCACCTCTCTTTCCCCTACACCAACCTCAATAGAGGACTTGCGGCTCGACGGCTATTTAAAGTACCCCCCTGCCGTGAAGGCGCTATACATTTACAAACATCCATGCCTTTTTGGGGTTTCGAACCCAGTCCCTACAGTAGCACAGCCAGCATCACTAACCACTATACTGGATGGGTGGCAAAATTATAAAACCATCAAATCAAAGTGTTGTTGTTTGTTAAATTACTTCCACTCAGCACATTCATTTATATACATTGTGTTTTTTTTCTCCAGGTATAGAAGTTTAAGTTGGCATTACTTTCCAAGATGGCGACCGATTTAACAGCTGTCAAGTGATTTATTCTCAGTTTGGTTGGGCAATTCATCATGAATAGACTCACGCCTGAACAACGCTTTCAAATTGTGCAATTTTTATTTCGAAAATAATGGTCGATTTTCATAAGCGAATTTTGTTTAGCGATGAAGCGCACTTCTGGTTCAATGGCTACGTCAACAAACAAAACTGCCGCATTTGGAGTGAAGCTAATCCACAAGTGTATGTCGAAACACCGTTACATCCAGAAAAACTGACTGGTGTGCTTTGTGGGCTGGTGGAATCCTTCAAAAACGATGAAGGCCACAACGTTACGCTCAATGGTGATCGGTATAGAGCCATGATTACTAACTTTTTCATTCCTGAATTGAACAATCATGATGTCCAGGAGCTGTGGTTCCAACAAGACGGCGCAACATGTCACACAGCTCGTGCCACAATCGATTTATTGAAAGACACGTTTGGTGACCGCCTAATTTCACGTTTTGGACCCGTGAATTGGCCTCCAAGATTTTGTGATTTAACACCGCTAGACTATTTTCTGTGGGGCTATGTACAGTCATTGGTCTATGCGGATAAGCCACAAACGCTTGACCATTTGGAAGACAACATTCGCCGTGCTATTGCCGATATACGGCCACAAATGTTGGAAAAAGTCATCGAAAATTGGACGTCAGATTGGACTACATCCGAGCCAGCCGTGGCAGTCCTATGCCAGAAATCCTATTTAAAATGTAATGCCACAAGATTATCTTTCGAATAAAAAAATTCATGTCAATCGAATAATACATCGTTGTTTTATTGCAATTTAAAGTTCTATACCTCTCAAAAAAACACCCTTTACAAATACGAAAAACGATCACGGAAACTGCACACAATAAGTCTGGCCAAAAGCACACAGCAACCGGTCAGCCAGTGAACCCCGTAGAAGGAATGCGGGGGAGTGAAGCGGGAAAACCACGCGTGGGCGGGTCACACAGTTATCCTTCTGCCAGAAAAAAAATAGTTCACTCACTTCACCCCAACGAAAGATTTTTTATTAATCGTTCCCAGTAGCGCACACAAAATATTTTCAAGGGGGGGTGTCCAGGGTCTAAAGTCCACCATTTTGGTATTATGCTCCAATACGCCACCCAGCATATTATTTTGATCTTATCGATTTTCGGGAACAAAAACAATACAAAATTAACTGTTGATTAAATAATTAGCATTAATTAGTAAAATTAATTATTAATAACAAATACATAATTAAATTTTACGTAATATATACATAGCATAATGACCAATCGAAAAAATATATCAAGTGCTATGGGGGGTGTCCGGACCCCTAGGACACCCCCCCTTGTGGGCGCTATTGAATGTACCAGATCCCCTTGATTAAGAAAAATAGAATTTTCTTAAACTTGGTCAAATTAAAATATATTTACCACTATTATATTTTATTTTTCTTCGAAAAGAATAGAACATGAAAGAAACATTAATTGGTTGGAAAAAAGTTACGACTTCCTCGAAAAGTGAATTCGTTTTATCAAATCACGTGAAAAGAAAACAGATTTATATTCCACATAGAATCGAACGAAAGAACATTCGACTGACGGAACATGTGGTACAAGCACGCACTGTTTCCTGCCACATTTAGGTTAACATTTTCACCCCGTTCGTTTGCAGCAAGATAACATTTTAGTCACCTCACCGTAAACATTTCCAGCCCTGATGAAGTGTGCCTTTTTTCATGGTAGTCGAAAGGGTCGTGTGTGATACCAACAAGGAAGCAGAGCAATATTTCAAAAAAGGCCCAAGTGGAAAGCGAAATTAATCTGTCCACATGAATTGTTGTTCGATTGTCTTCATCTTGACAACTAAGCGATGGGGATGTACAAACGATTTCGATGAGGAATCAACAACCGGTATCGATTGAAGAAGCAGAAGCTTTTATAAACAGGGAGTTACAGCATTTCTCGTTGTTCAGGGTGAGCTATATTAAAGAGAAACTCCGATGCCAAAAAGATATTAATTAGATGAGTTTTTTTTTAATCCTATATATTACTTTTCTAAATTTTGACATTTGTCACTTAAGATAAATTATATTTTCCGTCATTACAATAAATATACATTGTATTCATTATAAAATACATTTGCAAATTTCTTTACATGTAACCAGACCTGTAAGCTCACCCTGCATTTGTCAAGAAAAGCTTTGACTGATAATTGACAACAATTGCAAAAATTATAGAAATATTAATGATTCGATTTTTTAATTTACATCATACTCAGAAGCGCCCCAAGTCAATTAATTGACGATGGACCTCATCATTTTGAACCACGGTCAAATGACAAGGACAACGCCTCAGCTAGCCCGCTACTATCTAAACTTCCACACCATGCCAATATGATGTCTTTGAACCTCGACAGATTAAATGTTCTTTCTCAGGACTTCGAACCGTTATTTTTTTTCGCTACGGTTCTTCAATTATATATATATATATATATATATATATATATATATATATATATATATATATATATATATATATATATTGGTTCAGGTTCGGTTTTCACCCCGGTAAAGTAACGGTTTCCGGTTCAGTTTCGAATGAATAATTTTATTTTATGAATATTCTTATTTGTGCTGAAAATTTAATTCTATCACAGACAAAGAATGTAATTTTATAAAAAATAAGAGAGAAAATTTTATTCTCTTTTAATTGGTACACTATGTGAATTGATACAATTGACCAACATGTACGATACGAGTGGCGAGCATTGGTATTGTTACCCATTATCAAAATCACATTTGACAACTAGGTTTAGGTTTCTGATTTGTATATCTAAACAGTCTAAACAAAAATTCGGGTATGATCGCATGCTGAGATGCAAAAAATATCAGTCCGAGTTATAACCGACATTTTTATTAAAAAGAATCGTCCAAAGATCGAAATTTTTGCTTTCATTTTCGGTGCTTGCACCGCTTTTGAAGCTATATATCTTTCTTGCTCTTTATTATTTTTAATTTTTTTATAGTTTCTTGTTCTCCTTTAAGTATATTTTAACTTTCAAGTATTTTAAATTAATGAAGGGCAAGAGTCAATATGTTACAGTCACTCAAAATCCTGACAATGTAAGGTTATAGCTCGGAAGAGTTGGGTACTCAGGTCATCCACCCAACGATATATTATAATGAATCAACTATATTTCTAGTTCATTCAACTAAATTAAATCTGCCTTCTGCAAGTACTTTTATGTGAAACTGAAATAAAAAATGCACTATTAAACATCAAAACAGGAAATCGAGAAGCAATTTACATGTAATGATGATAATTATATGATTAACGTTAAATTAGAAACTATTGAGAAGCTGGTTACAGAAACAAAATGGTTGAACATAATATCAAACCGAAATAAACCGATATCTTTTTTCGGTTCGGTTCAAGTTTTCGTTCCGATCAAAACAATGGTTTTTTTCCGGTTTTCGGTTCAATTCTGGTTCAAAGAGCCCTCTCTCTCTACTACAAATATTACTAAAAAATCACGGCAAGTCTTCAAAGGCACCAAGATTCGAACTCTGACTACCCAATTTTGTGACCATGACCAATCGGCTATAATGGTCATGAAATATTATTGAATACTAAGTTAAAAATACAATTATAAAATCAGTGAAATATCAACAAAAAAAGTGTAAGTGGAGATCATTCATGTAATAAATTTCTTTATAAATTTATATTATGTTCGTTATAATTTTCCACATTAATCAAGAAATTGCTATGATTTAAACTTTTTTTAATATCCACGAAGAAGATTAATATTTATTTCTATGTTTGTTTTTAAAGTCCCGGGTCTTAAAACATTGAGTACATTAAAGTCAAGTCTTGAGCCGTACCGGAAAAAAAAATCCGAGAAGCAATATTTTTCATGTTTTGGTATCTAAATCTGGAAAAGGAGAAAAATTGTCATTTAAGGATATTCAATTAATGTTTAAAATCAATTATTTTTTTTCTTTTTGAAATATGCCATGAAAATTTAGATAAACTTTAAAAACATTTAACTGGCTGAATAAGTGAGTATTAACGACACCCTGTGCAGCTATTCAAGCTATGCGACGGACCTCGTCATTATGAGCCATGGTCAAGTGACGCGGTTGACGCCTGAGCCGTTACTCAGCTCTCCTAACTACCACACCAACGGGAGGACGTTTAAGCTCTCGACAGATTTAACGTGCATCGCGCCCCTACACGGCGGGTCTTTAGTCTTAAAAAACACGAGGGCTATTGCCGACGGATCTTGTAAATTTGAACCATAGTCAATGGACGGAAAAGATATACCCGAGATGACACCCTCTTTCCACACCACACCAACAGAAGGGCATTCGAGCCTCGACATATTTAACGTGCATCATCCCTTCTGTTCGGTGAGTCTTTAGCAGTACTAGGCTCGAACTCATGACATGTCGGTCACGAGTCCGTGACCTTATCCACTAGGCTACCACGGCCATAAAACATTTGAGTGATAACTTTAAACGAAGTTCAATTCTGTTTCCATCTCAAAGAACAGATCTCAAGGAACACGTTTTTGTTTCATAGAAACACGTTCTAAAAAAAGCAGATATATACAGCTACTTCCAAAATTGAGGGTACACCTACTTTTAAAACGGGAATCAATGTTTAGAATGAAAAAATTATATTAAATTAGGGAAATAATTAAAACCTTTAAGCATAGATGAGTTTATTAGATCATAATTCATTATTTTGAATGATAAAACAAAATATTTCTTAGTTTAAACATACATATAATAACTTATAAAAGAAAATTAACAGAAATTAATAGCCACAAAATTGAGAGTACATGTGCATCTATTTTCCTGCATAAATCATGAATAATAAAGAGTTAATATTTAGTAGCATAACCTTTTGCTGATATGACAGCTTCCAATCGCCGAGGCATCGATTCCACAAGATGTCTAGTGGTCTCGGGAGCAATATTCAGCCTTTCTTCTTGCAATACCGTTTTCAATTGTTCCTTGCTTGTAATTTGATGTTTTTGCACAGATCTCTCAAGGTGGGACCACAGATTCTCGATAACATTTAAGTCGGGAGACTGTGGAGGTGTATTAAGTTGATTCCGACAATGATAAAGCAGCCATTCTTTTACAACAAACGCAGTGTGCTTGGGGTCATTGTCTTGTTGGAATATAAAATTCGACCCCAGTGTGTGTCCCAATTTATCAGCACTTTCTTTCAAATTATTTTGCAGTTTATTAAGATAAGCCATCTTGTGCATGATTCCATCAAGCTTACTAGCTTTCCTACCCCCGACGTAGCCTTACACCCCCAAACCATCACCGACCCACCTCCGTGCTTCACAGTAGGAATTGTGTGTTTTGGGTGGTGTGAGGTATTTGGTTTACGCGACACCATACGACGACCGTCACTGCCGAAGATGTTGAACTTACTCTCATCACTGAAAATGACTTCGTTCCAAAACTGTTGAGGCTTTAAAATGTGTTCTTTAGCGAATTTCAATCGCTTGACTCTCTATTCCTCTTACCAATTAAGGGCTTTTTTCGAGCTACTCTACCATTATAGCCAGCCTTTCTTAGGACTCTTCGTACCGTTTCTGCAGAAACCAATCGACCTAAGGCAGTGCTTCTCAAACTTTCAATACTGGCGCCCCCCTTATCAATCACAATTTTTATCGCGCCCCCCTTATACATTAATAATGTACTGAATGCAATAATAATGCACTTTCTTTTACGTTAAAGCAATAATCTTAATTATATACCGTACAAATTCATGACATAAGTATTAAATTTTGTATATGTTGCTTTTAAGCAAATATATATATATATATATATATATATATATATATATATATATATTAAGAAATAGGATAATTATTACGTTATTTTTCTTTCTCTAATTTTTAAATTGGAACATATTGCAAAATGCGGTGGCTGCTTAGAAGACAAAATATAGATATCGGCTTTTTTTTAGAAAGAACTCAGTGGGTCAATTTCTAATCATATATATAAGCATTCCTTTGAAAAATTTGCTCTGTAAGACAAGCCCATGGAAGTCGCTAATACTTATTAAACTTGTTCTTAATTTAGCATTAATTAGTTATAAAATATCCTGTGCAGCACTGGTAAATTAAAAGTATACCGGCTGCAGTACCCGCTATTTGCACGAGTTCATTTATAAGAAAATAAAACTTTATTGATATAATCGCTGAATTTTAAGGAGAGTAAAGCCAAGTGCGCAACAACGTTTACAAAAATGTAAAATGATTTTTTTAAATCATTGCTCAAATTATAATTAGTTTTAAGCGAACTGTAATTTTAAGCCTCACAGAATTAGCATTTAGAATTGATGTTGAATAATGAACAATAATATAAAATTCCTATGAGAAATAATTGTATTATTTTTAATACTTAAATGTGAAAAGACTTCAACATGTTTTAAACCTGGAGCAGGCACGCACTCGATACTAATGGTCGAGTGGGGTTATTGAGCCACCCTCATATTTTTTTTAATTATTTTTATAGTACACAATAAAAATCGCAATTCTAGTGAATAATTTAATTAAGAGAAAATATACTCACCCCTACTTTCAAGAACACAGAAAATATTTCGGAAAAAAAGTTATCAAACCGGGAACTCAGTCAAAACAAGTACCTCAAGATTGTAAAAAAACGTTTGTCACTCCCAAAAAAGAGGGAGATATGTGACAAATATATTTTAGTTCACACGTTAAGACTGTCAAACAGGAGGATAGTGTCGGAGCCATTGGTAACAATTAAACAGTTTTGCCAGAATTACCGATTTCGTGCACTTAGTGTTCGGCGTGACAGCTCCAGAATAAAAGTGTATTAATTACAATATGGATGTTCAAAAAAAATTATGTAAAACGTTTTTCATTATGCTTTTTTATATGTTTGGGAATAACTCATAGAGATAAATCTTGGCCAAGTAATCCTTCAAAGAGCTAGCTCTCTGTGCTTTCCATAAATCATAAAAATATTTTACAAGAAAAAATCGCAGCAGAAATAGTTTGTTTGCAACTTCCCTAAATGAAAAACAAATACATAAGAGCAGGGATGTAACTAACCGTAGAAGTAAGTTCGAAGGTCAAACCGCAGCAACTACATTCTGCTGCCTACAGCTGATGACAATAATATAACAGTAATGAATTTTTTTTCCTAAAAAATTTTTCGATTATGGGTCTGGGTTTTGTTTTTTCTCATTTTGGTTTGTAAAGAAACCGTAATAGAAGTAGAAGCTTTAATTTTTTTATGACGTAATATCGCAGATATATAAATTATATCGGTGTAAATGTGTATTTTTTTATTTTGTCAGAAAGTATTTTGTTTTACTTCATTCCAGTAAATAAATTTTTTTAAATCTTTTATTTTCGATATGCTCGCGCCCCCCTTGTACGTTTATCGCGCGCCCCCCAGGGGGCGCGCCCCACAGTTTGAGAAACACTGACCTAAGGTATTAGAGGTACTGGCTGCAATTTTAGGAGCACTAATTTTAGGATCAATCTTCACTTGATGTATAACTCTTCGCTCGGTTATGGAGTTCATAATTTTCTTTCTCCCTCTTCCTTCGTTATTTGCCAGCATACCAGTCTTCTTAAATTTTTGCAGGATTTTTTGGATACAGTTAACATTTCGTCCAACTACTTTAGCAATATTCAGCTGGGATTTACCTTCATTTGACAGTTTAATAACAAGTTTTCTCTCTTCGATCGTCGTTTCCTTCCGATTCTCCATTTTAATCAAGACATCAAATCACAAACATAAATTTGTTATCAGATAGCCTTTGTGTGTGTGTGTGTGTGAAAGCCTTCCTTTATTATAGATCTATTATCAAATTTATATTTAAAAAATTACTGGTAGTTTTGCATAGTGATTAAAGAAGTGTACCCCCAATTTTGTGACATTAAAATGGTGTAGTTTTTCTTTCAAACCTTCATATTTTTGTTTCTCAATCAATTTCCACATCTTACATTTAATGTTATTTGGAAGAGTAATGTATGCATTTTGAATGTACAAAAGTGCGTTAACATAGCGTATTAATTTCTACACCTGGTGATCCGATGGTGAATTCGGAATTAAGTGTACTCTCAATTTTGGGAGTCACTGTATATATAAATAATTATCCCTTTCTTCTTGAAATACGTTATTTTTGTTCGAACAATACCCCCCCTCCCTCTAAGTATGCTGTTTGTTTGAAACCAATATAAATAAATAATACTTTGGGTAATATTCTTATACATGGGAAACTTAATAACGGGGTTTGCGATTTATATTTTTTCAATAAAATCAATAACTTTCAGTATTTCATTTTTATTATATGTCATGAATATCATTTAATCTGTTCTTTTATCGATATAAACCTACAAAAATACCAATGTAAATCCTCGAAAATGCAAAAATCGATAAGGTTTCGGGGCTGGGAATTCTGCCTTACTTTTCCAATGGCCATTCTATCTTCAATGAAATCTCAGTTGTTGAACTAAAAATTCATCCGCCTAAATGCATGTCTTTATACAATATAAATTTATATATATATATTATTTAATTCCAGAAACGTTAGTATGATAACAGTGTTTTGAAAAAAAATATATATACATCCAAGTTTTTAATATATTTGATATCAAGTAGCACACACAGGAATTTTACAAGGAGGGCGGTGGGTCGAAAGTCCACCATTCTTGTATCGTGCTCCTTTTGATTTTGTCGATTTTCGGGATCAAAAAACAGTAAGAAATAATTATTGCATAAATAATTAGCATTAATTAATAAAATTAATCATTAATAACAAATATTTAAATTTTACGTACTACATATTTAAATTATAGTCAATTGGGAAAAAAATCAAGGGCTTTGGGGAAGGCCCGGACCCCTAGCACTCTTGTGTGCGTCCACTGTGCTTTGATATAAATCACATGTAAATCTTAAAAGTTTTAAGTGTGCTAAGACCTTTGTAATAAAATCAGCGGTTTCAAAGAATAATAGAAGTAAATAAAATTGACGAATGGAATATTTCTGTGTAAAGATGATACAAATCAAAGAAAAGGAAAAAGTTGTTATTCTAAATTTCGGTGTGAACATTTATTTTAGTAAATGATTGAGTGAGTGTTAACGTCGTACAACAAAACATGAGGGCAATTGGGGACGGACCTCATCATTTTGAACCATGATCGAGGACGACACCCGAGCTCTGGCACCCCTTCTCCTAACTTCCATATCACACCAACGAAAGCACGTTTGAGCCTCGACATATTTAGCGTGCATCGACCCCCTGTGCACGGCGTTTTTCAGCGATACTAGTCTCGAACTCGTGACACGCCAGCAACGATTCCATTACCTACAGCGGCCTCACGCCAAAGGGAGGACTTTGAATCTCTACAAGGCGGGTCTTCCATGGAAACAGGACTCAAACTCCCGACACAAAGGCTACGAGTCCGTGGCCATAACAACTTGGCTTCTGCGTGAGTGAGTGAATATTAGCGTTGCACTGTTCAGCTACACGAGGGCTTTCGGCGACTGACCTCGTAATTTTGAGCCACGGTCAAGTGACGAGGACAATACTCGAGTTGGCACCACCTCTCCTAACTACCACACCACACCAGCGGGAGGACGTTTGAGCTCTCTACAGATTTAATGTGCATCGCTCCCCTACTCGGCGGATCTTTAGTGGCACTGAGCTCGAACTCGTGACATGCCAGCCTCGATCCGACACCTTGACCGCTAGGCTACCGTCGTCTCAAAACTTGGCTTCTGTAACTATTTATTTTAATGGGGGTATTTTACAGTTTATTCTCAAAATTATATAACAACCGAAAAATTAATATGAGTTTAATTACAATATATACTTAAAATACGATTATATTTAGCGATATAAAATTTCGTCGATCCTAAATATCAAATGTTGTGTACTAAAATAAAAGGATATACCTAGAAATCTTACTTAAAACAGAATTTCAAGAAAACACTGTTTTATTCAGCACTATAAAAAAAACTCAATTACTCGTGCTTAAAATTTATGGGTCCAGCACACGCGTACCAACTGTGTTGACAGCTACAACACGACTTTTGCTTACAATTACATATTTCACATAGGGTACATTGCACGCGATTTCTTTTTAAAACAACGCATAAAAAATTCAGACACGGTTGACGTATTTTCCTCATTCTTTCTTCCTTCGCAAAAAAAAAAATCACAAAACATATAATTTATCGAAATTTGCTTCACCTAAGACTACTCACATCTAATTCGACGACCCAGAGGTTTCTTTTATAGGCTTACCCGAAATTTCGCGAGTATAAAAAAGGTTTTACATGTCTTAAATCTATTTTTATTACAATTCATCCCAGGTTTTCTCTTCACATTTCGAGTCTTTTAGGAAACAAAAAGAACTATCAGCTCTTTATATAGAAATGTTTATTTTTTTTATCATCTATTTCTGTTAGGAATACCTGAAATATATTTCATGTGTTTTCTTTTTTTAAAAACCAGTATTACTCGTAAATATCAAATGGAAGAAAACATTTTCTTATAAATCTTAGTTTGTAAGTGAGTGGTTGAATTTTAACGTCACACTGTTACACGAGGGCTTTTGGCGACAGAACTCGGAATTTTGAACCATGGTCAAGTGACCAGGATGACACTTGAGCAGCCCCCCTCTCCTAACTACCACACCAACGGGAGGACGTTGAAGCTCTCGACAGATTTAACGCGCAATTCTCCCCTACACGCCGGGTCCTTAGTGGTACTGGACTCGAACTCGTGACATACCAGCCACGATCCGATGCCTTGACCACTAAGTTACCGCGGCCACTCTGAGTTTCTAAAGTGAGTGAGTGAGTGAATATTAAGTAGCACTATTAAGTTACTTGAGGTTACTGGCGACGGACCTCGTATTTTTGAACCATATTAAAGTAATGAAGATGACACCTGAGCGCGCTAACACCCCCTTCTCCTAACTTCCACGTCACACCAATGGGATGACGTTTGAGCTTGGACATATTTAACGTGCATATTCCCGGCCCTCTCTGCACGGCGGGTCTTCAGCAACACAAGACTCGAACTCATGGCACGCAAGCCACGACCCCGTGACCTTGAATACTCGGCTAATGTAACCATTCGAGTTCTATTTTTTTTTTTTTTAAAATAGAAGATAAACAGTGGAATTTCTGGTTATTTAAACCTTTTACTTTCTTAAAAAAAATGCGAGATAAAAATGAAAGTGCAATAAAAATAGGATATAAATAAATGCCATAAAAACCGATACGAGATGATATAAAACAAAAAAGTACTAAAGCTTTTCATCTTCATATTATCGTATTGTTTTTGAATAATGCAGGCCGAAGTTTCAGAAAACTCAGAATTTTAAGAAAATCAATTTTATACAAGACATTTTTGTTCGAATAAATCAAAATATGTCTTGCATCCGCTTTTCCCCCGTGGCCGCGGTAGCCGAGTGGTATAGGTATCGGACTGTGGCTTGCTTTGTCACAGGTTCGAACCCAGTACCACTAAAGACCCGCCGTGTAGGGCAGCGATGCACGTTAAATCTGTCGAGAGCTGAAACGTCCTCCCGTTGGTGTGGTGTGGTAGTTAGGAGAGGGGGTGCCAGCTCAGGTGTCGTCCACGTCACTTGACCATGGTTCAAAATTACGTGGTCCGTCGCCAAAAGCCCTCGTGTAGCTGAACAGTGCGACGTTAATATTCAATCAATCAATCAACCGCTTTTCCCCCATTTCTCTATTCTCTCGTCTTTAAATCAAGTTTATTTTCTAAAAAAAATTTCTAGTTCAACCAAATTCAAATTTCAGTGAATACCTGAAGACTGAAAATATCTTTCAGTAAAAGTTTCAGAATAAAGTTTATCTTTCCTTAAATTTTTTTTAAAAAATTAACATATGATTTTAAATGAATAATTTGGACAGAAAAAAAATTCCACGAACTTCAACATTTAAATTATTATTGCTTTACAGAAAATAAAAAAATTGTATCACTATAAAATGTGCAAAACTCAGTATATATTTTTGATAATGATCTTATATGTCTGCATATTTATAAGTGATAGGCTTGCTTTTTACTTGCAAATACCTGTTTAATAGATACATGATAAATCACCATTGAATTTTTAAATGTCTTCAAAGTACCGAACAAAGTGTATTGCAAATAAGTATTTAAATACTTTTCCCTAATTTTAAAGTGTATTGCATGCGGAAAGAGATATTATTAATTGTGGCATAAAATACTATCATTACAATTAAGCTATTTAAGAAAACATGGTAGGGGGAAACAATGATTTTAAGTTAAAAACTCTTTAAATATAAGTCATTTTTGAAAAAATATATCAAGAACACCATTTAGAATAAAAAAACAGTTTTCATGTAATTGGTAATAAAAAAACACTTATAAATGCTTAAAATTTCAATGGGTAAATTTTAGATACGAGTAACACTGTGGGGAAATTATTAAAACATAACAAAAATTATTCAATGGATTAAAATTCAAATGAAAAATTAATTATATTTTTTAAAAAAATAAAAAAACACGCTTTTATAGGAATCTAACTAAAAAGCAAAAAAATAAATCTTAATATAACAATAAAATGATTAACGAGAAAATTAATGCCATTGGGATAAAAATGTGGGGTGCTCTATATTAATTGTTATAATTTCTTACTAGTTCTGTTCCGAAATGCTGAGTTAGTGTAAAAATGTAGTACAAAGCACACCCCACGCTTTTACCACAATGACAAATTTTCTCGTTAATCATTTTATTCTTATATTAAGATTTATTTTTTTACTTCGATTCCCTACAAAAGCGGGGTTTTTTTTAGTTTTTTGTTAAACTGTAATTTATTTTTCATTTTTTAGTTCGATATACAATGAAAGCCTGTTTTTTTTTAGTTTTTAAAACTATCATTCTTTGTTGAATTTTTATCCTTGAGTTTGATATTTGGAGCCGGAATTACGTGGCTGTTTGAACTAGTCTTGCTCTTCAATGGATATTAAATAACGAGTTTGAAGGGTATTTATTCTCTCCGTTTACGGGGCTTCGGATGAGTCCCATATCGTTATATTTCAAAGATTCCATCTCCGTAGATACAGGTCTAACAAAGAAAAGTGTGTTAAGAAGAAATATTAAATGTCAATCGTATTATCACTTTTTAAACGTATTGCTATAATGTTAATTCGTATCATCACTTCTTAACGTATTGCTTTACAAAAATAAAAAATATTTAGCAGTTAGAGCATAAATTATTTTTATTCACATGTTTGCAGTTTCAGGGTTGCAACTTAATATTTTAGTCGCCAAATCTAGAAATGGCATATTGAATTAGTCGCCAAATCTGAAAATGGTTTATGCAATTAGTCACCAAATCTGGAAACGATATAATGAATTAGTCGCCAAACCTATAAATCCTTATATGCCTTATTAGGATCATATATGATCAGGATAATTAAACAAAATTATGAAATTATTGAATTGTCATCGATCCTTGACAATTGCGCGAAATTTCGAATTAATCTGACCTTTTAAAGTGGGTAAAAATCGAGTTCAAAGATACCATTACATACAAGTAAAACTTATAAAAGCGTGTCGGAGGGAAGGTTCGTTCTGGGTACCTTCCGTTCCGAACGTACGAATGAAATGCAAGTACGTTAACCATCACGCCAAAACAATCGCCTTCGCGGGACGTTGCTACAAGTTCATATAGATATCACACCACTGCATACTCCCCTGACAGTGTTTCGGCGAATAGGCGAACGCACGATACCATATTCGTGGCGAGCATGTAAGCAGTTGCGTCACTTGTGTGAGACGGCTTAGAGAAGTAACAGCTTATTTGCGCCAATGTTTGACGGTTTAATTGAGTCAATGTTTGACGGTTTGGTTGCTTTTGCAGTGGATAGATGGCGCCACGACTGCGGCGCGCGAAGGGTGCGGGTCATATCACGTCCGGGTCACCAATGTCGGAGGGAAGGCTCGTTCTGGGTACCTTCCGTTCCGAACGTACGAATGAAATGCAAGTACGCTAACCATCACGCCAAAACGATCGCCTTCGCGGGATGTTGGTACAAGTTCATATAGATATCACACCGCTGCAAGCGTGTTAACAACGGCAGGATTCGCGATTTTTGGGACCTGTTCTATATAAATTAAAATAAGCGACTTAAAAAAAGGACATGAAATATAGAATTCGATGCAATGACTGATTTATTAATGTCACACGATAAAGCAACGAGAGGGCAAAGGCAACGGAACTCATCATTTTGAACCATGGTCAGGAGACGAGGATGATACTTGCCCTGGCATCACCTCCGAACTTCCACACTGCGTCAAAGGAAAGGACTGAGCCTAGACATATTTAACATGCATCAGCCCCTTTTTAAGGCGTATCTTCGATGGCACAAGGCTCGAACTCATGACACCCCCGCTACGAGTCTGTGACCATAAGGCTGCCACGGCAAATACCACAACGGAAAAGACAGAAAAATATTTTTATATTTTCTATTCAAAACAACCGACAATACGACATAATTTTGACTTACGACTTAAATGCGAGCTGTTGGGTTCACAAAAGTTATTTTCGATTCCTACTATTAGCTCACACTCTATATATTTATTTATCTTGTTTGAATTTTCAATCGTTAATAAAATACATCTTAAAGCGCTCAATTGAGCTGAAATTTTATATACAGTCAGGTCTCTTTTTATGCGGATTGTTTTTATGCGATTTTGAAGTTGTGCGGTTTGTATTTCAAACATTTACAGTTTGTATTCCAAACATTTCTAGATTTTTGTTATTATTATTTATACTGAGACGTAGATCGTAGTATTCCGAGAATTTCCATATCTTTTTGGTGCTTACGTCTGCGGCTCGGCTGCGACAGTCTTAGATTCGCATTCGTTATTTCAGTAGTATTTCAGTAGTATAACAATACGATATCATTATTTCAAAATTATATTTTCTCTTAGCGATGCCTCATTCATTTTTATAAAAGTTTTACTTTAATAAGTGGCGAATTTAAGTTGCAATATAATAAGCAGCAAATTTTGATTTCTGGATTTAAAGTGAGTGTCGTAAAGTTTGATTTTTCATTAGAAAATCGTAAGTGTAATTTATTTTAAATTTCTTTTCTAAGATTTTGTTTGGCCCAATGGAGAAAAAAAACATCAAAGACAGTCAATTTCGTTGGAAACGAAAATTGCATTTTTAGATCGCTTAGGAAAAGGAGAAGGATCTACGGCTATTGGAAAACATTTTAATTTAGGCGAATCTACTGTCAGAGCAATTAAAAAGAATGAAGCTGCAATAAGAAAATCGGTCATTTCTGGTACAAAATTAAGCACCAAATTTGCATCGTACACAAGGGATGTATTAATAGAAAGAACGGAAAGAGCCATCGCAATTTGGATTGAGGAACAAGTTCAAAGAAGGATTCCTGTAAGTGGTTGTTTAATCCAAGGAAAAGCTCTTCAGTTTTATAAGTCAATGAAACAGTCAGAACCATCAACTTCCACTTCCCAAGCTGGAAAAGAATTTTCAGCTAGCAAAGGATGGCTAACCGGGTTCTTAAAAAGAAATGCACTTCATAATATTAAGATAACAGGGGAGAGTGCGACAGTAGAACAAGGAGCAGTAAAAATATTTCCAGAGGAGCTAGCGAAAATTATTGAGGATGGGGACTATTCTGCCGACCAAGTATTTAACGCTGATGAAACAGGACTTTATTGGAAAAAATTGCCTAACCGTACTTACATCGCAAAGGATGAAAAAACTGCAAGTGGACATAAAGCAAGTAAAGATCGAGTCTCCTTATTACTTTGTAGCAATGCATCAGGAGATCGGATGTTGAAACCTCTCTTAATAAATAAATCTCTTAGACCATGCGCCCTTAAAGGTAAAGATTTTAAACAACTGCCCGTGCATTGGATGGCTAACCCAAAAGCCTGGATGACAACAGCTATTTTTACAGAATGGTTCAATAATTGTTTCGTACCAGAAGTGGAAGCCTATATGAAGGAAAAATCTCTCGATTTTAAAGTTTTATTAATTGTTGACAATGCAGCAAGTCATCTACAATTAGAACATCCAAATGTTCAGCTAGTATTTCTTCCGCCCAATACAACAAGCCTTATTCAGCCATTAGATCAAGGCATAATTGCAACTTTTAAAAAATATTATATTAAGACAAGGTACAAATTCATCTGGAATAAACTAGAAAAGGAGTCCTTAACAGTAAAAGATGTGCGGAAACAATTTTCTATTTTTGATTGTTTAATTCATGTTGCATCTGCTTCCGCTCAAATAAGACCTAGAACTTTAAATGCCTGTAGGAAATAGATTTGACCAGCCTGTGTGACAGACAATACAACCACTCAAACATCGACACTGTCAGGATGAAATAATTAATTTGGCACATGAAATTAGAGGAGATGGTTTTAATACCTTCAGCCACGATGATATAGATGAATTGCTTGTGGATGATGCATTAAGTGACAATGATATTATTGATTTAACTTTAGATCTAACTGTAGACGGCGTCGTAGGTCTAGAAGGTGATAATAATGAGGAAGAAAAATCAACTCCCCTCACTGGAAAATTAATTCAAGAAGGTCTTCAACTTTGCAGTAATTCTGAACGAGCCTCTAAATTACAACGTGAGCTGCAGAACTGCATGTCTGGATATCGTGAACTATATAAAAAAAATGAAATATTCCTCATCGCAAAGTTTAATTACTGATTACATTGTCAGAAAAGGAAGAGCTACACAGAACGAGAATGAAGTTTGTGAAAATCCGTGGCCTTTACCGCAAATATCTATTGCAGAGACAGTCTCTTCTGATGAAGGTGATTTGGAACCACTTCGCAAACGGTGCAAACCATTATCAGATAGCGATAATGATTCAAAATGTGTGTGTAAAACTATGTGCATTACTTTTCCATAAAATAAAATGAATTAAGGTTTGAATACAAGTTTTTTTTAGCTTTTGTATGAATTTCAGACATTCGAAGTAATTTATCATCAGCCTATTTCTTTTCATTTCTGCAATTTTTTTTATGCGGTTTTAAGTTAATTTTAACTAGTTGTTTTGGTTTTATGCGATTTTAGAAAAAACTAAGGAACGTATCCCTACTTTTTCCATTCAAGTAATGTCTTTTTTAATGCGATTTTTTATATGCGTTTTTCGTTAGAACGTATCTACCGCATAAAACGAGACCTGACTGTACATGATTATTTTGGATACCAATACAATGATTTAATTATAATTAATAAAAATTAATTGATTAAAACTAATTATTTAAAGAATTACAAATACAGCCACGTTGGCATCATTTTTAGCGACCCTTTTGGCGTTTTGACACACGTTTTAAAGCACTCAGTTGAACTAAAATTTTATAGACACGATTGTTTTGGATACATTGATACTTTAATATTAACGTCGCACTGTTCAGCTAATTAATTTTTATTAATTATCATTAATGCTGGACGACACCTTCTGTCAACTATGTATATAACATGTTTTCAGCTATTTAATGCATCGTAACTATTTAATAAAACGATAGCTATAAAATACGATACTTTAAGGGGTAATTAATTTTTTTATTATCTAAGTAGTGAATTGACTTAAAATTTTTTTTAATTGTAACTATTTAATAAAAAGTAGCTATAAAATAAAACTTTTCCTTTTGATCTAAGTATATATATTTTTTTTTATTTATATTTTTATTTTGTCATTACTCACATCAACTGAAATAATTTTAAAAAATATAGTTTAATAAAAGCATTTCCCCAAATCAGTTTCAGTTTTAAAAATCTGGGAAATAGGCTATAAAATAAACATATGTATAAAACAAAGATTAACTTTCGTCCAAATCAAATTATGATAATCACAAAAAAATTAAGTTTTATATTTGTTTGTAAAATATGTACCAAATCACTTTTTATAAATGTGAAATATCTTTCAAATTTGATATGCGTAACATGTCTTACCAGATATTTTAGAAGAAATAAAGTATATTTTTATGCACATTTAGGTAAAGAGTTGAGCATGATTGTGAAAGCCCGAATCCTTAAAATAAAGTTTTCTGAGGTCTTTGTCATTTTATATCAGCCAAACACTTGTGCTCAATAGATTCCGAGAAGAATTTCCGAAAATTATGCCAATTTTTACATTGTCAAGATCAGATCTAACTCTTCTTTTTATCGAGGCAACCACAATGGTTTCCCATGAAAAATATCTTCTATTGCATGCATTTTTAAGGAATATATATATCTTTTTCGAAAAATGACTGACAGGTCGTAGAAACCCCATTTCTCCACTAACAGGCCATCTGTCTTCTCAACTCATAAAATATATATTTCTCGTGGTTGTTCAAACATACGTGCACTGCTTTTTCAGAAAAATAAAAATATATTTTCTACGTGTGAGCGAATGTTGCGGGTGAAAGTTGTTACCCAAAATAAATTCTGCTTCCACTCTACAAAATATTCTAGTGAATGAAGTTCTTTTACAAGTTTGAAGAATATTTCGCATTTGTAGGTTTTAAGCTATTTTAAGAGCTTTTAAAGAAACTTGTTTGTTTAACGTGCTGCATATTCTTTATTTTAACTTAATTACTTTAAAAAAATTATTTAAAAAGGTTTGTATTGTTTTCGCCTAAAATTTGTAGCCACAAAGCAAAATAAACATATTTGTAATCCTCAATTAAAGGCAACAATATCAAGAAAAAAATGACAATGCATTTTTCATAGTTGTGTTAGATCAATACTATAAACATTTTCAATTTATCTTTCACTAGCCGTTACCCACCCGCATCACTGGGTATTTCACGATGTTGTATATATGTATACTGTTTACATATATATTAATTGATATCTAGCATTAAGAATTCGATTGTATTGAAAAATATATTTATAGCTGTTACACTCTCGCCCCTTGATATAAAAAGAACATAAATTATAACTTATTTCTATTTATATCTAAAATAGAAGTAGAAAGATTTTTTGCGTTCACTTAACCTATTAATCAAGTGGATTTCCACCAAAGCAACTTTCAGTGGACCTCTACTCCATAAAATAAACATGCGTGCTAAATTTTATGCCTAAATCTAACAGAGCAAAAACGGAATTTTTATCATCAATACCTCGTTGATACCTCGTCATCAATACCTTCCCTTAGCGGATTCCAATTCAACAAAAGCATACAAACCAAATTTTATTATTGTAGTCTTAGCAGTTCAAAAACGGGAATTTTGTCAATCAATACCTCCCAATAACTCTCCCCGCTTCCCCCTGGAGTTGATTTCCGTAAAATCCATTCTTAGTGGAACTCTATTCAACTAAAGAAAAGTGCTCAACAAATTTCAAGTAAATGAGTTAAATTCAAAAACAGGAATTTTTCTATAACACGCCTTAATCCCTCGCAACCCCACTCCTTTGGGGGTACGTTTTCGCAAAAATCTTTGTAAAAGGAACTTTATTCCATGAACAGAACATACCTTCTAATTTTCAAGCAGATGTTTCTATTAATTGAAAAGCGGAAATATTTATCTATTACGCCCCTTAATCCCCCTCAGTGACCCTTGGGGATCAATTTTCCCTAAAACTATTTTGTTGCAGATCTCTACACCATGAAAGGAATTCGCTTACCAAATTTTAAGACTGTACGTCTAATAGTTTAAAAATAGAAATAATTATTTATAACGCCTCTAAAGCCTCCGCAACGCCACTTAGGAAACGATATTCACAAAACCCATCTTACGGCAGATCTCTACTCAGTGAATGGAATCTGCTTACTCAATTTCAAGATTTTACGTCTAATAGTTTAAAAAAGGAGTTAATTGCCTATAACGCCCCTTAATTTACCACAACACCACTTGGGAGTCGATTTTAACAAAACACATTTTGCAGCGGATCTGTACTCTATGAAAGGAATCCGCTTACCAAATTTCAAGACTGTACGTCTAATAGGTTAAAAATGGAAATAATTATGTATAACGCCCCCTTGGAGGTCGATTTTCGTAAAAATCATTATGTAGGGAATCTCTACTTTATGAAAGAAATCAGTGTACCAAGTTTCACGAATGTACATCTAATTGTTTATTAATGGAAATAATTATCTCTAACGCCCCTCAAACCTCCGTAACGCCCCTTGGGGTTCGAACTTTGCAAAATCCTTTCTTAGCTGATGTCTACTCCATGAAGGGAACCTACCTACCAAATTTCAAATCTGTAGGTTTAATAGTACCGGAGATATCGTGATTAGTCAGTGAGTGAGTTGCTTTTCTCCTTTATATATATAGATAGCCCTATCAGCATGAAATTATAACCGGAAAAGCAGTTAGAGAGGGATCGAATGGACTGTGAGGCTCGTGATTAGTCAGCCAGTCAGTGAGTGAGTGAGTCGCTTTTCTCCTTTATAAAGAGTGTTTTTTTTCTCCAGGTATAGAAATTTAAGTTGGCATTACTTTCCAAGATGGCGACCGATTTAACAGCTGTCAAGTGATTTATTCTCAGTTTGGTTTGGCAATTCATCAAAACGATCAAGCAAGGCGTAGATTCGTCGAATGGGCCCAAAAAGAGATTGCCGTTGTTCCCGATTTTCATAAGCGAATTTTTGTTTAGCGATGAAGCGCACTTCTGGTTGAATGGCTACGTCAACAAACAAAACTGCCGCATTTCGAGTGAAGTTAATCCACAAGTGTGTCGAAACACCGTTACATCCAGAAAAACTGACTGTTTGCTGCGCTTTATGGGCTGGTGGAATCCTTCTTCAAAAACGATGAAGGCCACAACGTTGCAGTCAATGGTGATCGGTATAGAGCCATGATTACTAACTTTTTCATTCCTGAATTGAACAATCATGATGTCCAGGAGCTGTGGTTCCAACAAGACGGCACAACATGTCACACAGCTCGTGCCACAATCGATTTATTGAAAGACACGTTTGGTGACCGCCTAATTTCACGTCGGACCTGTGAATTGGCCTCCAAGATCTTGTGATTTAACACCGCTAGACTATTTTTTGTGGGGCTATGTAAAGTCATTGGTCTATACGGATAAGCCACAAACGCTTGACCATTTGGAAGACAACATTCGCCGTGTTATTGCCGATATACGGCCACAAATGTTGGAAAAAGTCATCGAAAATTGGACGTCCAGATTGGACTACATCCGAGCCAGCCGTGGCAGTCCTATGCCAGAAATCATTTTTAAAATGTAATGCCACAAGATTATCTTTCGAATAAAAAAAATTCATGTCAATCGAATAATACATCGTTGTTTTATTGCAATTTAAAGTTCTATACCTGTAAAAAACACCCTTTATATATAGATTAACTGATTAAATAAAAAAATTAGCCAAAAAACACTAAAAAACACATTAAATAAATTATTTCTGAACGTGAAATTTTGTCGTAAAGGTAAGAATTTCGTAAATTCTAGTTAATGTTTACTTTTTCAAAATAGCGCGTTTGGTAGATTAATTTTATATCTTTCATGAAATCATTTGCTATTTTATAATCAACTGCTTCCGTAACTGGGTCCCTTAAAAATAATAACAGAATAGACTTTAGTCAATAGCATTGAATGTTCTACATTTTTAACAGTATTAGTTCATTATTAATTTTCAGTATATTAAGCTCACACAAATTTTGAAGTACGATAAAATACATGCGTTGTTTCGTTATGAGATTCATTTTATTTAGAGACGAAAAAAACTACTTCATCGTTGATGAACTGGATGGAGTGCCTAGGCCTGTCGGCCTCTAACCTCCTATCAGGTAATTTTTGATATGCCTTTGACGAGTTCTACCATTGCCCAGTTTTAGGAATAAATCAGTTTAGTAATAAGAAAGTTCCGTAGATTTTAAAAATATAAATTACTTGGATGTGAGATTAAAATAACTATTAAAAATTTAACTTTAAAAACAGTGAAAAAATCATTGAAAAATGCGAGAAAAGTGGGCGGAGTTATCCTAGCCAATCCGAGTGCAGCAAAAAACTGTCTACCAGAAAGCGCGGGAAAGTGATCTTGGTTTTTGATCCAAGTCAGAAAATAAAAGAGGAGGTGATCTGATTGGCCGAGCAAAAGTTCGGCTAATGTGATATAGGGGGAATAGCCAATCAGAGAGCATCTGCAGTTCAACGAATTTGGACTGCAGTGAGAAAAAAATAAAAAATTAAAGAATAAAATAAAAAGCATAAAATAAATAAAGTAAATAAATTAAATGAAATCTGGATTGACCAAGATGTCTCTTGGTCTTTTCACAGAAAAGTGGGAGAAGTAGGGGAGATATCATTAATAGAAGCATTTCTGAGTCGTCTATATTATTGAAAAAGTTGATAGCTAGTTTTCGTATGGTCTGTCGAATAGTTGGTATATTGCAAGCTATTCTTAGATCTTTATTTCGCATATACCAATGAGCATTGCAAATTTGTCTTATTATTAAATTTTGAGCAGTTTCGAGTAAATTTATATTAGTTTTTGCTGCATGTCCCCAAACAGGGGAGGCATAGGTAAGTAATGGTTTCATGATCAGAGTGTAGATAAGCAGTTTGTTATGTCTATTCAATTTAGACTTTCTGCAGATAAGGGAGTAAAGTTTACGCGTAGTATTTTTAAATTTATCTCTAATATATGTTATGTGTTGTCGGAAAGAGGTTTTTATCAACGATTACACCAAGATACTTGGTGTGTTGAGACCAGGGTATTCTTTGATTTTGTAGAATAATTTCAGGTGGAGGTTTCCTTTTTGAAAAGAAAACCGCTTCCGTTTTGGAAGAGTTTAAAGCAATTTTCCACACGGAGAACCAGGTCTCCAGGTGAGCTAGGTGTTCATTGATATTTTCGACTAGTGTGTCGAGGTTTCTGTGTCTGCTGAGTATGGCTGTATCATCTGCATACATGCATATTATGGTATTAGAATTTTTAATAATATCATTAACGTAGAGGTTAAAGAGAGTTGGTGCCAGAATTGACCCTTGGGCCACCCCAGCGTTAATCTTTTTAAGTTGCGAGAAGGTACGATTAATTTTTACAGTGAAGGAGCGATCAGAGATATAAGAATTTAACAGGTAAATAAGAGGGGCGGGATTTTATAGGTGATTAATTTAAAGAGTAGGCCAGTATGCCATACTCTATCAAAGGCTTTTTGAATATCAAGGAAGACCGCGGCCGTGCATTCATCTTTGTTGTTTCCTTCCTTAATAAATTCAACGACTCTGAGAAGTTGATGTGAGGTGGAGAGACGAGGTCGGAACCCGTGCTGCTCCGGAATCAGGATATTTTCTCTTTCGAGATGGTCGTTGAGTCTGGCTAAAATCACTTTTTCAGCCAGTTTACTAAGGACAGGAAGTAGACTTATTGGTCTGTAGGATTCGGCCAAAGCCGAATTTTTATCTGGTTTTAGGATCGGAATAACAACCGCAGTCTTCCAAGACATAGGAAAGTATCTTAAAGTTAGCATATTATTAATGATGTTAGTAATCTTGAAAATAGTGAGGCGCGGTAATTTTTTAAGCATTTTGTTAGTGATCCCATCTCTCCC
The DNA here is from genome assembly GCA_019973935.1 of Trichonephila clavipes. Classification (NCBI taxonomy): domain Eukaryota; kingdom Metazoa; phylum Arthropoda; class Arachnida; order Araneae; family Nephilidae; genus Trichonephila; species Trichonephila clavipes. Next base: position 66,931 of record BMAU01009796.1, on the reverse strand, counting down.
CGGACACTTTTTGATTTTAATCTTTTTAATGATCTGAATAATTTCAGATGGGAGAGTGGGGGGATGATATCAGTATTGTTAATATTCGAGTCCATGTATGCATCAACAACGCTGGTGATGATCTCGTCTTTGCGTGGGTTGTGAATGTCATTGAGGTGAAATTGCTTCTCAAGCGAATGAGCAATTACTTCAGTTTTGTTTGTATCGCTGAGAGCAATACCAGTGGGGCCATTAAGGGCGGAAATCGGGGAGGTTTTCTTCCTGAACGCTTTCGCAATTCCCCAAAGGGAATTGTCCTCAGCATTCAGGGTAGAAAGATTATCCTCCCATGCCTGTTGTCTGTAATGATAAATTTTTCTTTTAATAGCATTTTGTAATCTGTTTAATTCTGTTTTATGTTGTGGGTGTCTTGTATGTTGCCAGGTTTTCCTGGCTTTGTTTCGTTCCTTGAATAGCTCTTTTAGCTCACCCTGCACGTACGGTTGTTCCGTGTGGTAGAAAGGACGAGAGGCACTTGCGTGCGCATTTAGGATCTCATCAGTGAGGTTGCTGACTTGGGAGTCGATCTCGTGGGTAGAATTTGCAGTCGGGAGAAAAAGTTATCAGGATTTGCGAGTATTTTAGTGAAGATGCTCAGGTAGTATTTAATTGGGGAGGGGGGATAGCAAAATTGGAAGTTCTTGGAAAGTGAAATCTGACCGGATTATGGTCAGAACTGAGTTCCGGAATGGAATCAGCAGTACAGGGCCAAATTAAATTTTTAATCAGTGCATAGTCTAGAGTGGAAGCGGAGTCCGTTCCATATCTAGTTGGGGTGGGGAGCAATTAGATCTAAGTTATTATTTGTTATATATCTTAGTAGATAATTACCTCTGGGGTCGCTGTAATTACAGCCCCAAGAGGTGTGCTTAGCATTGTAGTCACCGGCTAAAAATGCCGATTTAAAAATTTTGAAAATACCGTCGAGGTCGGCTCCCAAGTTTCTGTAATTTGGACCTGGTGGGGCATAGATAGAGGCAACCAAGAAAGGTTCCTGATCTGAGGGGGTGAGCGCAACGAGAGTTGCTTCAACACCAGTAAGGGGAGGGTGGGAACATGAAAATGGGGAATCGATCTTTTAATGAGGATCGCAGTACCGCCCCAACCTCTGGTTGAGCCGGTCCTGTCGTTCCTGTAACAAATATAGTTCGGAATATTGAAAGAGTATTCTGGTCTCAGATGAGTTTCTTGTATCAAAAATAAATCAGGTGAGTGCTTATCAATGAAATCGCGCATCTCAACAATGCGCGATCTCACTCCGTCAGCGTTCAGGAGAATATTGATAGGCCGAAAAAAGAATTAGACATTATTAAGATCTATTGAGGATATTGAGGTACAGATACCTTTAAGCAGACATTGAAGTTTGTCTGTGGGGTCAGTGCATTTTGAAGATTTCTTCATCTCCGAGATAAGATTAGGAAAAGATCAAAGATCTTTTTCATTTCAAATATTGCCTCGAGGAAGGAGAAATCTCCGCCCTGGCAATTGATATGATTAAGAGTTTCCGAGTTAAAACTCTTATTTTTGTTTTTATTATCTGAGTTGGACGTCGAGGAGTCACTTCCTCGTGCTGCCCTCTGTTGAGAATTATGGCCCGAAGTAACAGGCGAAGCTCAAGCCGGGGGTAATAAAAGCGGAATTTTCCTGGGTGTTTTCGTTCCGTTTTTTATTTTCTTTTTGCGATTGACCCTTACCCTTTCTCGGCTTAGGGAAGAGGGGACATTCGGTGGAGGAGGCCATGTGGCCTTGAGCGTTGCAATTTATGCACGTCGGATTAATTATTTTTTCTTTGATTTCGCACTGACCGGTCCTGTGGCCACCGCCGCATTTCAGACAGCGCGTTTTCATGCTGCAATTTTGGCTAGCATGGTGGAAAAAATTGCAGTTGTAGCACTGCGTTGGTCTTGAATTTTTGCGGAAGGGATCGAATTTTACTTGCATGTAGAGACAACTACGGATTTTGAAAATGTCGTCGACATTTTCGTCCCGGGTTATCTCTATCATGAAGATGGGAAGGGGACTTTTTGTTTTAAATTGGCGCAACTGCGCGATTTTTTCAATTTTGATACCTTGATCAATAAGATCTTTTTTAATTTCTTCGGGCTCGGTGGTGGCCAGAAGGCCTTTGATGACCAGCTTGAGTGGTCGGTTTGCAGGGGGGTCAGTAACATAGTACTGGCATCCCTTGTCAGTGAGGAATTGGGTAATTTCTCTGTGGTGGTCGGAAGATTCCGCTTGGATCTTAATATATCCACCGATATGGGTATTGGTGGCCGTAGGGTGAGTTCGATGAATTTCTTGAAGTATGAGATTATACTCGGGAAAGAGTTTCATCATCACGGGTTTAACTTTAGGGGCAGCAGGGGTGACATCCTCGACGTCATCATTTGCAGTGTTGAGGGCTGCAAATTTATTTTTAGAATTAATTTTAATATTCTCCTTGGGAACGGTATTACTTTTCGCCGTTTTCCGCGGAATTTTAAAGTCTTCAACATCCAATTTGTTTTCATTAATTTTAGCCGTTAATTTAGAAGGCCTAACTATAGGCTCGGCGGTTCGTTTTTTATTATTCTTATTGTATTTAAAATTATGAGCACATAAAGGTACTGGGCAAGGTAAAAACTCAAGCATATTACCTTCAAGGGCTCTGATCTTCTCGTCCAGACCGGCTGCTTCAGCTTCCAGCTTCTGGGAGGTCTCGTTCGTAGGGCCAGGAATGCTCTTTTCAATGTTCAGCATTGTACGAATATAGTCTTTTCGTGCAGTAAAGATTTTTATCTGCTTGTCAATGCTTTTAAGGTTGTTGCATTTCTGCTCATCGGTGATATTTTGAGGATCATTTTCCTCCATTATAACGCTATGATCATCGGACAAATTGCGTTTCCTAAACTTGCGTGGTGTACTTTCCATTCTGCTGAGTGGCATGTTGGCGATTGGTCGGAATCCGAGGCGTGGAAATGGTTCTTCATCTGGGTGGAGTTTTTGCTTGGCTGAGAGCTAAGAGATTGCTCTCTGATTGGATGTTGGGTACAGTGAACATTGACTCCGATTGGCTGCCCAAGGGGCTGAGATTTAAATTATGGGGAGGAGCATGTCCAGTGGGGAGAGCAGGAGAAAAATATTGACAAAAAAAAAAAAATAATTAAATTTTAGCAATTATGGTGTGCAATAAAAATTGCACGAGGAAATAGAATTACGGGGGATTATAGGAGTCAAGAAAAATTCTTCTTGGTCTCTTTGTATTGTCATTAGGGGTATATTGAAATAAATTTTGCATATTTATATTATTGGTAGCTTCTAAATCGTTAAAAAGTTAATAGCTATATTCTGAATATGAGATTTGAAACTTTTAATTTTAAGAGCATTACGTATGTCGTCATTACGCATGTATCTTATGGCTTTGACGATCATACGTATTAAAGAATTTTGCAGGGTATCAAGTATATTAATATTTGTTTTAGCGGCATAACCCCAAACTGGACATGCATAAGCTAAGATGGGACGCATAACGGCTGTATAGAGAAGCACTTTGTTTTCTATACTTAAATGAGAATTCCGGCCAATTAGGGGTAAAGTTTAAACATTATTTTCCGGAATTTGTCGCGAACGTAATAAATGTGTTGTTTCCAAGTTAGGTGTGTATCAAAGATAATTCCAAGGTATTTGGCTTCCTGAGACCAGGGGATTTGGTGTTGTACATGATAATAGGTGGTGGGAGTGAGACTGTTTTTCGTGAAAATAATGGCAGTAGATTTTTCGACATTAATACTTATTTTCCATTTGTCGTAGAAATTTTGCAAGAGTAGAAGGTGTTTGTTTAATGCGAAGGAAATTGTTTTAGATTTTTATACGTGGCGTGAATGGCAGTATCATCAGCGTAAAGGTTAATTTTAGTGAGTGAATAGTCAGGGATATCGTTGATGTAGAGGTTAAATAGCAAGGGACCGAGCAAGGAACCCCTGGGGACACCCTGCAGAAACAGAGTGTTCATTAGAAAGGGTCTCATTAATTCTGATTCTGAAGGAGCGATTAGTGAGGTATGAGTGAATAAGATGAATCAGAGGATGTGGAATTTTAAAGGTAATAAGCTTAAAAGTAAGACCATTAATCCAAACACGGTCGAAGGCTTTCTGGATATCCAGAAAAACTGCTCCCGTGCTTTTCTTTTTCTGGAAACCTTCAGATATTTTCGGTTAGTCTTAAAAGTGGGTGAAGGGTAGAGAGCTTGTTAGTGAAACCATACTGATTGGGATTGAGGATGTTATTTTCATTGATAAAATTTTTTAGTCTGTGAAGAATAATAGATTCGGTTAGTTTACCGATAGTGAAAAGGAGAGATATTGGTCTGTAACTAGATGCGAGATGAGGATCCTTGCCAGGTTTGTTAATGGGGAAAATAATGGCTTCTTTCCAGTTATCTGGAAAGTGATTGAATTTGAGGATTTTGTTAATTAGGATTGTTAAAATAGGATTAGTTTAATTGGAAAGTTTTTAACATGCGGTTAGTTATAGAATCTTTACCAGGGGCTTTTTTGGCATTGATATGTTTAATGTAGTGGATAATTTCATCCGGGAGAGCGGGTTCGATGAAAGAATTAGGGGGGGTAGAAAGAAAATTATTTACGGTAGTATTTATTAAAGCATCATTTTGATTATAATTATCATCTTCGCGATCGTTTTCAACAAAATTATTTTTTATGTTAGTAGCAAGAAGGTTAGCTTTTTGCTGATCAGTGACTGCCGTACCTGTCGCACAGTTAAGAGGTGGAATTTTTGGTCTTTTATTTTTGAAAAATTTTTGCGTGCGCCAAAGGCTATTGTCTGCGGTGTTAAGAGCTTCGAGTCTTTTTTGCCAAATGATATCATTATATTTTTTAAGTTCTTTTTTAAGATCAGATTGAGCTCTGTTATAATGTGATTTGAAAATGGGATTGAGGGTTTGATGATAACGTTTTCTGAAAAAATTTTCTATTTTAATCAGCTGGTTAATGTTATGCGGTACTAAGAAAATAATTTCGTTTGCAAAACAATAAAAATTTCACTCTTAAGCCTTACTTTAAATTTTTATCCTTTCTGAGAAAAAAAAATTTCATTCAACACTTATTTTAAAGTGTTCTACGATTTCAGCATTAAAAGAAAGCTTCAAATAGATTTCACGAACATATATAGTCTTAATCTACGATTTATCTATACACTCCACAATTTGATTAATGCACATATTTTTAAAACAGTGCGCAAGATGAATGGAAATAAATATTTCAAGAATATTCGAAATGGAAAATTCTTTAAATGGCAAACGATGTCTTTTTGAATAATTTATTTCAATTACGCCTACGGATTTGAGGTCTTATTATGTGCATGCACAGAATCGGATATCCCATTCTCAAAAATATGGGGGAAGTTCCAAATCGAATACAAATATTACCAAAAAATGCTTCTTGACAAAAAAATATATGGAATACAACGAAATTTTAAAATGATAGAATGTCATTTTAAGAAGAAAACGAAATTCGAAATTAAGAGTAATTTAAAATTAAAATTTTAATAGTAAATCCAACCAATTTAAAATTTTACTTGAAATTTATATTTTGCTTAATTACATGTCCTATTAAAGCAATTTAATGCCTCATTAGTTCACTAGAGTAGATTTCATTTAGATTTTAAAAGTTTAATGATTATTTATTTGATAACTCAATTTTCAACTTTTGTGACCGAGTAAATTTAGTTTATACTAGCTGGTATACCCGTTTTTCGCACAGGTGGATTGAAAAATTAAACAATACAGAAAGAAGGATAAAGTTTTTATTAAGTTAATTGTACGGGAATTGCAAATTAAACAAAAAAAAAAAGCTTTTTGCATACCTCAGCTGAACAAAAAACCACATTTGTTAAATTTGAAGTCTGTAGATCTAATAGCTGATAAAAAGGATTTTTTTTATTTATAAAGCCGTGAAACTCTTGTGAGTCGATTTTTGAAAACACCTTCCTAAGCTGATCTCTGCTCAGCAAAGATAACACATTGTTATAAATTGTGTAACGAACGCTTAAAATAGCGTAAATAATTTATATCTAGATGTGTAATACATTAATTTTACTTTCTGTAGTACTTATTTTATGTTAAATTTGTAATATTCGTAAGCAACGCTGTTCCTTACATTATAATGGCAATTCATTAGAAACATGGCAAAATGTTGGCGATAGAGCCAAGTTAAAGTCATTTTTAGTGACCATGTGGGCCACTTGGCGATTTATTGAACGGTGCAAAAGTTGATATGCTGTAATGCCACCTAATGGGGAGCTGCAAAAAGAGGATAGCACATAAACCTTCTCCACAAAAATAAACATATACATGCCAATTTTCATAGTAATCGGTTGAACGGCGTTGGAGTGATGTAATTTCATGTATACAAACATCCATTTTTATTTATATATATATATAGAGAGAGAGAGAGATAACTGCTGATCACATTTTTCTAAGTTAATAAATTTTGTGACGTGAAAAACTAAAAAAGAATTTTAAAAAAATATGTGAAGCATAATGAAAAATTCAAATTAATTTCTAGTCGGATCTCTCTGCTTGAAAGATTTTTAAATTTAAATACCACTTTTAAAATTTGGCATAATTAATCCATTTATGGTATAATTCAAACAAATAAAGAATGGAAAATAAATTATTTTATTCTTTGCAAAGTGAAGGAAATTATACAGTCGTAATTATTAATGAAAATATTCCTAGACTTTTTATGCTGTTGAAATTCTAAATAAATAGTTATTAAATTTTTGCATTTGCATGTTGAAATATTAACATATGTATGATTTTTGCTAATATCACATTTTTCAAAACAATTTTTTTAGTAATACAGTGTTATTTGAAACTGAATTAGCTTAAAGCAGGGGTAGTTAAATAAAGGCCATTGAAGACAGTTAGTAATCCAAATCGACTGGAAATGTTTTGGTCAAGATACATTTGTGAATAGTTTTTCTTACATTAAGTTCAACAACAGTAAATATAGATGCAAGTTGACCGACATTAACTTGCAGGCTGTATCGAGAATTTCCACAAGCAATCTCACTCTTCATCAGGGGCGTAGCCAGTGACGTAACGTACACCTTCGCATTGCGGGGTGGGGGGCAGGTGTTTTAAGAAGCCCAAAGCCTCACTGACGCCAAGTATGTATTTGGACTTGGGCCCAAAACTTGATTTTGCAGAGGGCCCCTAGTATTCATCGTTACGACACTGGGAAGTAGCTACCACCGTATCAACGATACGGGGCCCCCAAGCTACAGGGGCCCCGACATGTATAACATTTTCAAACTATCAAATAAGTTCTATTAATGCAATCATTTTTATTTCCTAAAAAAGGGCCTCCAAGGAATTTTGATTCAGGGCCCACTCAGGACTAGCTACTGCTCCTGATTTCAAAAATAAGGTAGAAAAGTGTGGTAGAGCATATTTGTCTCATTAAAATGGTTCTAAAACTTAATGTGCTTGCAGTTATAGATATATGAAAGCATAGTAAATAAATTGAAAAAAACTGCTGCCATTTTATTTAACTCCTTTCATTAATGGAACAATTCATACCTTTTCTGAGATAACTAAGTTAATTTACGAATGCAATCATTTTTAAAAGATGTAGGCTCTCGAGAGCCAAAGCAACTACTCACCCTGAGAATGAGTGAATTATAAAAAAAATTGGGCATGAGTGAAGTCTGGAAGGAGGGTGGTACGTTTATATATATCATGATGATACAGGATTCTTTTTACACACACAAACACATGCTTTTCATTTATATGGGAGAATAATTGAATTAAAACTCAATGATTGGATTTGAATTTGAATAATTGGATTTGAACTCAAATTCCCCATTTTTCACGGAATCATGTTTCTTTACATGAAGGGAAGGGTGTAAAAATATTCGCAGAGAATAAAGTTTATTTAAAAGAGTTAAATATAAATTTTAAATTTCATTTAGGAGTGTGCATATCTCCAAATTTTGTTTTAGAGTACGATAAAAAAATTACACAAAGCTTACCTTAAGTAAAAACATATGCAATGCAATGGTATAAAGCATATTTCTTTTTTAAAAAAATACAGACACCCCCTCCCCATCGTTTCAGAAGAAAGCCTTAGAAGTAAGCCTGTCTCAATTTCGTCCGGGCTGCACGAAATCCAATTTCAGGCCCCTGACGATTTCGCCGAATATAACTTTCCCCAAACAACCCCTTCCTCTCCATCGCTTTGCAAATACGCATGACCACTTGTTACGCCATCCCCTATCAAATGTACCATATGTGGTACACTTTATCAATTTCTAGTTCATTATTTGTTGATATAAGAAAAAGAATAACTTTAAATGTTCTGCTACTATTCTTTGACAAAGAATATCTCAATATTCTTTTTTCATAATGATTATGTGTACAAAGAATAAATTTCTAAAGCATAAAAATATATTAATTGATGAAGTATTAAGGCACATTATAATTACTCAAAAACTGGAACATAATGTAATTCATCTAAACATAAATCTCTAGTAATAAATTTAAATTAATCCTTTCAAAGCAATATACATTTTACAGAACAAGCAAGGGGAAAAAACATGCCTTTGTTATGAATAGATGAAGAAAAAAATGATTCGCGATATATAAAAAAACTTCTCACAAAATACAATGGAACACATTATCTAATAATCATTTAAGAAAAGCGGCAGTTTTTAAAAAATTTACTAGATAGATAAGAAAAACCGGTTGATATTGGAGAAAAAAAAAATAAAACTCACGGAATAGTATCCCACTGTTTATTTTCGTTCAGGTGTGATTCGAACAAAAAGTTCAGCAGTGTTACAGATTTGAAACTGATTCATTTTCTGCGATCATCCCCAGATGATTCGATCAACCGATTAGGAATAGGTTTTTCAACGCTCCTCGAACATCACCAGCAGGTGAAACCTTCCCCAACATCTGATCTCTACTCGAATCCCACCAACTGCATTTCGCATTACTCGCTTTTCCATCTGACCGCCAGATGGCAGGGTAGCAGCTAACACCGGGTCTCCATCATAATTGAGTGAGCGAAAACAGTTCAAACAATATTTCTTTTTAGCGCAGACGATAGCCAATTCGGTTAAGACTCGATCGCAACATTTGACCTTCAACAATCGATTTTGTAATTAGGTTTGCAAACGATATTGAAAAAGAATTGTATGATCGAACAGAAAGATGTATATTACCTAATATCAAAAATCTCAAATGATTCTTTTGTTTCGTTTTTTGCCAGGAATTAATTTTATTTGTACACGGTGTAGAATTAATATTTCTTGAATCATTTTAACGTTATTAAAGCGCTTTTCCTTTTGCTGAAAAAAATTTATCTATAATTTACGAAATAAAAACCGAAAGAAACTATAAAACACACACACTTCAAAATTATAAATGAACCCTTAATAAAAACATTTTATAGATGCAGTAGATTATCTGAAAATTCTATTTTGAGTGGGATGTATAATATTACAGACATAATAATATGACTAAGAATAGTAAGCTTGTTAAGGTTTTATAATGCATATTTAATTCATTTCCCATATTACAGCATATTTATTTCTGTTCTTTTTAGTAAAGTTACATTTAAAAGATTCCTAGAGTGGTTTTTCCTAGAATTCATATATCTAATAAAAATAATTATACAGACAATGGGAATATTCAAAAAAAAAAAATCAGGCAAGAAAATAGAGTTTTTTTACACATATATATTGTAACATCTTTTCTAAAACATTTTACTTAAAAATTTAATTTTGATTTAAATTTTCTATTACAAATTTGTCACCTGATCGACAGCAACATCAGATCAAGGCCCATGAAATTTATCGCGGCTAAGGGCTAGATTTTTACGCCTGTCGTTAGCCTTAGCTTTGAGCACCATGCAGGTGACAGTACGATTTTGCTCGGTTCCAGCCACATTTTTGAGGTGGAACCCCTGGGGAGGTCAGGGCCTCCACCTCTCTTCCCCTTCCACCAACCTCACGAGGGACGGCTATTTACAGTACCCCCATGCCACTATGCATTTAGAAATACCCATGCCTTCTCTAGGATTCGAACCCAGTCCCTACGGCACCGGAGTCAGCGACAATAGCCAATATACCGGATGAGCGGCATTTTGGGTTGTAACCATAGTAAATGAATAGACTGCAAACTCGTCGCCAACATTGTTTCTCAGAGTCTCAGGTGCGAGCATTCGCGCCATTCAAAATCTACCGTGCAGAAAAGCTGGTGCACGTTACATCAGTCAAGGGTGAGTGATTGAGTGAATATTAACGTCGCACTATTGAGCTAATTCGAGGGCTTAGGTCACGAGCCTCGTAATTTTGAACCACGGTCACGTGACGAGGACGACACCAGAGCTGAACCTTTCCCCCTACCCCCTTCCACATCACACCAACGGGAGATTTTTGATCATCGACAAATTTAACGTGAATAGGTTCCGCTACACTGTGGATCTTCAGCGGTACAAGGATGTCCGCGGTAGTCGAGAGGTATAGGTATCGGATCGTGGCTCGCCTGGTTACGAGTTCGAGCCCAGTACCACTAAAGACCCGCCGTGTAGGGCAGCGATGCACGTTAAATCTGTCGAGAGCTGAAGCGTCCCCCGTTAGTGTGGTGTGGTAGTTAGGAGAGGGGGTGCCAGCTCAGGCGTCGTCCACGTCACTTGACCATGGTTCAAAATTACGCGGTCCGTCGCCAAAAGCCATCGTGTAGCTGAACAGTGCGACGTTAATGTTCAATCAATCAATCAGCGGTACAAGGCTTGAACTCATGACACGCCAGCCACGAGTCCATGACCATGACCACTAGGGTACAAAGTCAGGGCTGAAGTGAGTGTTTATTAACGTTGCCTTTAAAGCACGAATGCTTTGGGTGACGGATCTCGTAGTTTTGAACTGCTGTTATCATTGGTTGACCACCTTTCAAAGCAGAATAAAAGGTTATTCTAAGTTAATTTTTTGCGTCAAAATGTCCTTAAAACAATTTTATACATGTATTCTAATCTAAGAGACACTAAATATCATGAAAATGATCCATTTATGCGCTTCTTTAAAATCACGGTTCCGAACGTAGTCGGATACCTTAACTTTGAATGAAAAAACTAATTTCGCTCTGTAATAATCGAGATTTAATTTCAAAACATTCAGAAGAGTCAATTTATTTTGGATTAAAGTTAGAGTTGATTATCTTATAATAGCCGATAGAAAGCTTTAAAATATTTTTACAATTTTCTACATCTTATTTAAGTGAATTGGAATTTGCAGCATTAACAAATATAAAAATGAAAAAAAGTTCGAGACTTTTAAATGTAAATGGACGAAATAAGAGAGGGGCATTATCATTTTTATAACCAAATTTAAACAAAATTATCAAAAAATCATCAAGTACAAATTTTCCATTAAATGTATTCTTATAATTAATTTTTAATTATAGTTATTCAATAAATATTTCTCACTTTCTATGTCGTATATATTTTATTTTACGCTGAAAATTGTTATAAACTAATTTATACATAGTGTATTTTAGATAAGTTAAACTCTTTGAAATTTATTTTTTATTGTTAGTGTGCTGCCAAATTTTGAAATTGTTAAAATTGTACGGTAACAAAAATAAGGCTGAAAATCACTGCTTTAGAAAAAAGAATACATGCTGGAATAAATAGTAAAACGGCCTAGGTTGTAAGATTCTGCTTCCACGCCTAGAGGTGTGAGAGAAAGGGAAGGAGAGAGAAGGCTAGCCATTTGTTCAAAATTACTTAGTTTATTTGCAACACAAACAATAACACAAGTTTGATCAATCAAAATCAAGAGATGCACCCAATTAAAGCAATATGTGGACATTTAACGAGGTAAACGAGGTATGAGAAGACTAAATACCATTAAGGTATCCGACTACTTTCGGAAGTGTGATTTTGCAAAAGCGTATAACCTGATGATATTTAGTGTCACTTAGATTAGAAAATGTATATAAAATTTTTTCAAGAATATTATTACAATAAAAAAATATTTGAGTACAATATTTTGACAAAAAATGAACACAGAATGACCCATTTTCAAAATATTCTCCTTTTGTGAAAAATGCTTTAATTATAATAATATTTTGTGTGTGTGTGCCTGTATATAGCTCAGACCTCTGTACAGAGGTTCAACTAGAATTTTTGAAATATAGAAGTGGGTTTATCGATGTTTTACGACAACAGAGGGGAGAAAATATATAAAAAAAAACACCGATAATTATTTCAATGGGTTGTAACTCTGAAAACAATGTGAATTTAAAAAAAAAAGTTCGGACTCTCTGAAGAAGTCTTTATTTATCTAAGCAAAAAATAATTATTTTAGAAGCATTTTTTATAAAAGAACATTTTGAAAAAGAACATTTTGAAAAAGATTATTCTAAGTTACATTTTTGCCAAAATATTGTATTTAAATAATTTTTTGTCAAAATGTCCTTAAAACAATTTCATACATGTATTCTAATGTAAGTGACACTAAATATCATGAAATTTATCTATGCACTTTTTTAAAATCACGGTTCCGAACGTAGTCGAATACCTTAACACTTACTTCAGTTCAAGTACAATGCCTTCCTAGCTATCTACTCTATATTCAATATCCAGTGACAAATCGTCACCTTAATTATTACAATTATAAAATACTAAATATCTGCGTTACACTCTAAATTAAATTAATCACTGCTCCGCTCTGGTAGCCTATCCTATCTCTGTCTTTCTAACTTGAAAGCCTAGACTTTATATAGAAGTCTTCATTTACATGTTCATGTTCCCGTTCACAAGGTCAATATCATATTCGTCGAACCAAACTCTTGTTAATTGAAAGTATACTGAACTTTTTAACTGTTATTAGTAGCAAATGTAATAATTGTAACGACAGCAACAAAAAATTGAGTACAAATACTGGAGGAAGAAGAAAGGCAAATAGAAAGGATCCACGTAAGTCTTAATCTATATTCAAAAAAAAAAGTTAACTTTTAAAAATGTAGAATGAAGTAGTTAAACAACAAATTTATAAATATATATTTACTAGCCGTTACCCACCCGATTCACTGGGTATTTTACGATGTTGCATATATGTATACTGTTTACATATACATTAATTACTGATATCTAGCATTAAGAATTCGATTGTATTGAAAAATATATTTATAGCTGTTACACTCTCACCCCTTGATATAAAAAGAACATAAATTATAATATCTAATTTCTATTTATGTCTAAAATCGAAGTAGAAAGATTTTTTTCGCTCACTTAACCTAATAATCAAGTGGATTTCCACCAAAGCAACTTTCAGTGGATCTCTACTCTATAAAATAAACATGCGTGATGAATTTCAAGTCTAAATCTAACAGAGCAAAAACGGAATTTTTATCATCAATACCTCGTTGACAGCATTCTTAGCGGATTCCAATTCAACAAAAGAGACATGCAAACCAAATTTTATTATTATAGTCTTAGCAGTTCGAAAACGGGAATTTTGTCTATCAATACGCCCCTATAACTTTCCCCGCTTCCCCCTGGAGTTGATTTCCGTAAAATCCATTCTTAGTGGAACTATATTCAACTAAAGAAAAGTGCTCAACAAATTTCAAGTAAATGAGTTAAATTCAAAAACAGGAATTTTTATATAACATGCTTAATCCCTCGCAAACTCACTCCTTTGGGGTCCGTTTTCGCAAAAATCTTTGTAAAAGGAACTTTATTCCACGAACGGAACATACCTTCTAATTTTCAAGCAGGTGGTTCTATTAGTTGAAACGCGGAAATATTTATCTATTATACGCCCCTTAATCACCCTCAGTGACCCTTGGGGATCAATTTTCCCCCAAACTATTTTGTAGCGGATCTCTACACCATGAAAGGAATTAGCTTACCAAATTTTAAGACTGTACGTCTAATAGTTTAAAAATGGAAATAATTATCTATAACGCCCCTTAAGTCCCCGCAACGCCACTTAGGAAACGATATTCACAAAACCCATCTTATGACAGATCACTACTCAGTGAATGGAATCTGCTAACTCAATTTCACGTCTAATAGTTTGAAAAAGGAGTTAATTGCCTATAACGCCCCTTAATTCTCCACAACGCCTCTTGGGATCGATTTTCACAAAACCCATTCTGTAGGGGATCTGTACTTTATGAATTGATTGATTGATTGAATATTAACGCTAAACTGTTCAGCTACACGAGGGCTTTTGGCGACGGACCATGTAATTTTGAACCATGGTCAAGTGACGTGGACGACACCTGAGCTGGCACCCCCCTCTCCTAACTACCACACCACACCAACGGGAGGACGTTTCAAGCTCTCGACAGATTTAATGTGCATCGCTGCCCTACACGGCGGTTCTTTAGTGGTACTGGGCTCGAACTCGTGAAGAGGCAAGCCACGGTCCGATACCTATACCACTCGGCTACCGCAGCCACTGTACTTTATGAAAGGGATCCGCTTATCAAATTTCAAGACTGTACGTCTAATAGTTTAGAAATGGAAATAATTATGTATAACGCCTCTTAAGCCAACGCCACTTAGGAAACGATTTTCCCAAACCCATCTTATAGCATCTCTACTTAATGAATGGAATCAACTTACTAATTTTCGAGATTTTACGTCTAATAGTTTACAAAAGGAGTTAATTGCCTATAACGCCACTTAATTCTCTACAACGCCACTTGGGAGTCGATTTTCACAAAACCCATTCTGTAGGGGATCTGTACTCTATGAAAGGAATCCGCTTACCAAATTTCAAGACTGTGCATCTAATAGGTTAAAAATGGAAATAATTATGTATAACGCACCTTAAGCGCCCTCAACGCCCCTTGGAGGTCGATTTTTGTAAAAATCATTATGTAGGGAATCTCTACTTTATGAAAGAAATCTGTGTACCAAGTTTTTTTCACGACTTTACATCTAATAGTTTAGTAAAGGAAATAATTATCTATAACGTCCCTTAAACCCTCATAATGCCCCTTGGGGTTCGAACTTTGCAAAATCCGTTCTTAGCTGACGTCTACACCATGAAGGGAACCTACCTACCAAATTTCAAGTTTGTAGTTTTAATAGTTCCGGAGATATCGTGATTAGTCAGTCAGTGAGTCGCTTTTCTCCTTTATATACATATAGATATATAAAAGTCTTCTGTGCGTGTGTATATGACTGAACTCCTAAGCGGCTGGACCGATTTTGATGGCATTTTTTGTGTGGGTTCAAGAGGATTCGTGAATGGTTTAGATTCACAATTCGGTCCGATATTGCAATTAGTTAAAAAGATATTAATTAAAAACATTCAACTCAACATTTACATGCATTGTTGTAACAACGTTATTGTGATAAAAATGACGCAAGTTGGCGTGGAAATTCGATTTTCAGCCAAACTAGGTCTTCATTTTTACAAAAATGCAGACGAATCATGGTTTTTAGCGTTTCTAATTAATATCCTTTCAAATAATCTTTATATATATAATTCTTCTGTGCGTGTGTATATGACTGAACTCCTCCTAAACGGCTGGACCAATTTCAATGCCATTTTTTGTGTGGGTTCAAGCGGATTCGAGAATGGTTTAGATTCACAATTTGGTCCAATATCGCAATTAGTTAAAAAGATATTAATTAAAACCTTAAAACGCATAGTTGTTTTACCCATGTGTGTGTGTGCTGTTTATTCTGCTAATGCGCAGCTAGAAAAAAAAAGAAGAGGGGAGAGACTATTCATTTAGCCACGATACAGCATATATCTTTTTATATAAAATTCTTCTGTGCGTGTGTGTGTGACTGAACTCCTACTAAACGGCTGGATCGATTTGAATGATATTTTTTGTGTGGGTTCAAGTAGATTCGAGAATGATTTTGATTCACAATGCGGTCTGATATCGCAATTAGTTAAAAATGCGCCAAAATTATGTAAGGGTGCGCAATTGTTCATAAAAAAATCCATGGGCAATATTCTTAAGGCCACTATTTTGAGCGGCAAACTTCAAGGTGAAGTTGTACTTCTACCACAGATCCCAATGATTCTTTCAGAATGACTTATCCATTCAAATGTTTGCAATTTCCAATTCGCTTGGCATTTGCTATGTGTGTGTGTGTGTGACCATTAATAAGTCACAAGTTCAAATAATAACAATTAGAGGTTTAGAAAACCCTTGCTTTTCGCACGGCCAATTATATGTTGCATGTCCGAGGTTTGGCAAACCATCGCATTTGTTTGTTTATACCCCTCAAGGATTAACCAAAAACATCATACATTCAATAGCATTACGTTAAATTTATTTTTTGTTCATTAAAAATATACCTGTTATGAAAATAGCTCGAGTTTTATCTTTTTTACCTTTAATCAAAACAAGTTTATGTTTCTATTCAGAATAGCTTCTATATTCACCTTAGTTCGTAATACATACATACTCACACGCAATCGATATGTCGAATTGTGGTAACTGTACATGTGATGATGTCAGGTATTGTAATAACTTTATAAAAAAAATTTCATCCAAACGGTCCAGATTGATACAACTTATTCAAAAAGTTTGTAATTTTCGGATTCAAGACGTGTGTACAGGACAACGTCTGTCGTTACCGCTAGTATATTACATTAATTGTGTGAGTGAGAGAAAATCTTTTTTCCCCATCATTTCATTAAACCATAACCATTAAATAAAATAATCTCCCGCAAAAAAATACCTTTTAATTTCAATTTATTGAATCTTTTATAATTTTTTTCATATTTTATCACTACCACTCAATAAAAAGTTCTTATACATAAATAAATATTTCTTTTAAAAAAATAGATTTTTAAAAATCTTTGTATTCTTTTGGGGAAAATGAAGGCAATTTCGGAAATTTAAATTGAAGTTATTCAGTTTAAAAGCTACTTTAATTACTTAAATGACAGCGATCAGCTCTGCAATTTATAAGATTTAAGTTAAAATACAGGATGTCTGGGCTAAAAGTATCCAAAAGTTACGGCTTATTATTACCGAACAACATATTAGAATTGAAAAAATAAATAAATAGAAAAAACATACCATCAAGTTTTTATTATGATCAATAGATTTCAATGCGGGCAGCTTTAGTAGCATGACAAATGTCTAAATGGTAATCTAGTTCTCTCCAAGTGTTTCGTAGGATATCAGAAGCTACATATTAAACGAATTGCTTGAATGGTATGCTTTTTCAATTCTTCCACAGTTGTAGTTTTTTGTTTATACAGAACGGATTTAATGAATACCAAAGCAAAAAGTCTAATGGAGTCAAATCAAGAGACCTAGGTGGCTAGGCAATTGGGCCCCCTCTTCCAATCCAACTTCTTTGAAATGTCCTATTGAAAAATGCGATAACATCACCTGGATAGTGTGGTGGAGTGCCATCCTGTTAGAACAGAAAGCCTGGGGAAATTTGTCGAACAGCAAAGTTTTCCGGCATATCAAGATAAACGTGTTCCGTAACTGTCTTCTTTACGAAGAAAAATGGACCAGTGATGCCATTTGTGTACATTCTTAACTACACATTGACTTTCGGTGTATGTCTTTTGTATTCACACAGTTGGTGAGGATTTTCATTTTCCCAAATTCGGCAATTGTGCTTATTAACTTTTCCACATATGTGAAAGCAAGATTCATCACTAAAAATCACATGTTCAAAAAAAATTCGAATCCACTCCTATACGATTCATCATTTAAGTGGTGAATTCCCACCTTGTGATCTTTTGGTTTCAAGTGGTGATGAAGTTGAAGCTTGTATACACGTAAGCGCAGCAGTTTATGAACGATATCAAGAACTGTGAACCGAGGAATCTGAAATTCGTTATTGACTTGCCTAATAGACTTATCGGAACTCCTACAAAATGAATCACTCACACCAGGGGTGTCCAACACGCGACCCGCCAGTACTTAAGCTTCGGCCCACCAACTCTTTTTAAAGAATTTTTAAATATCAGATTTTTTAAAGTTTTTTCATTTCGGAATTTATTTGAGGGGAAATTTATATATACATATAAATCTGCAATGTATTTGCCCGTTACCTCTGTTCTTGTTTTAAAATAAATCCTTTTTGATAATAGAAATGTCCTTTAGATTAAAACAGATTTATATTTTATCAAACAGTTGCATTTGATTTTCTTATAATAAGTTACATTTTTAATAAATTCCCAATTGCATTATGCATATCCTTTACTATGGATGGTACATGATTCTCTGTGTGGGTGATTTTCATTTCTCCTCCTCTTTTTCTATTCGGAGTGTCCAAAAAGCAAGAGGCACACACACAGTCACAGAGATGTTTTTTATAATTTAAAAAATATTCAGGGCGCGGTTAAGATAAAGAGCAATGTATACTTAATCGTTTGCGAATGACAGCACGATCAAATTTCAACAATGAGTAACGAAAGATCAACTCAAAAGGAACACCGTAATTTTCAAGAAAATGGCAACACACACTGTAATATTTTAAACATTATTTGATCCTTGCATTATTATATTATATAAATATTATTATATTATCTATGTCTGTATACATGAAAAATAATGCAAGCAATAATAATAATTTTTTCATTCTGTTTTAAATTTTCACTCAATAAGTGTTTTTTTTTTTTCAAATCTGATATAAAGGTACTTATTTTTATGTGCGGCTCGCGAGATTATAATGTTTTTCCGAAGTGGCCCGCAA
Organism: Trichonephila clavipes; assembly: GCA_019973935.1. Lineage (NCBI taxonomy): Eukaryota > Metazoa > Arthropoda > Arachnida > Araneae > Nephilidae > Trichonephila > Trichonephila clavipes. The sequence continues at coordinate 48,179 of BMAU01009796.1, read as the reverse complement.
GGATCATTTGGGTTGGATATCCCTGACCCCCACGATCAACAGTGTCTTCTGTCACGAAAATTTTAGGATGCTTGCCAGTTTGAGATACCACACAGTTCCCATCTCCTTTAAAATTCTTTCCCATTGGTGAATGGATTTTGATGTCGGAGGATCGACATTTCATTCTTTTCTGACACGTTGCAGTACAAGTGTGACTGATTTAAATTCCGTTAACCAAAGTACGCACTGGACTTGTTGCTGTGGCGTCTACATCTTTACTAATAAAGTCAGTGTAACAAGTTTATCGCCTGCCATTGCCGAATAATGCACAAACGAGTGGCCTATTGGACAAGACCCAAAAAGTGTCGGAGGGGTTTCCAATCTACAAATTAGCAGTTTATGATATTCTGATGACTAGTTCCGTAATAATAAGCCATAACTTTTGGATACTTTAAGCCCAGATACCCTGTATATGGTCACGCGTATCTTATGTGTGTATGAAGATTTGATTTTTGATTAACGTCGCACTCTAAGACGATATTTGTTCGGTCAAGTGACGAGGACGACAACTGCGCTGGCATCCCACTTCTTAAATTCCCACATCACGACAAAGTAAGACTTTGAATCATGACATATTTAGCGTGCATCTGTAGATTTACACTGTAAGTCTTCAGGACCATCTGGACTCGAACTCACAACTTGTCATACACGAGTTCGTCGCTCCAACTACTAGGCTACCATGGCCGTAATGTGATGTTTGGGAAAATTAATGGTAGAGAGGGAGTTATAAGAAATATTAAATAATCGGTTTATTTACGTCACAGCTATTAATTACAGTGTTTACACTAAACAGAAGCTATTCATACACAGTGGATTTTCTCAATGCTACAGAATATACTTATGAGAGAGGAGGTAAGCACAACCGATCTCTTCTTGGTGTTTTCAAAAGGACTCCTTCCACTCTGTTGGGATAAGGCGGTTCGTTTCTGACAACTCGGGGGTAGTCCGGCTTTCACGTGTGTCCAGCCATTGTGTTTCTCACGGCTATTGGTTGTCTGGGCGATGTTAGATCAAAAGACCCCGCAATATTTAGGGGTGCACGTGTGGATGCAAAATGTGTCATGCTATTTGTATGAGATAGCCGATTTTTCAGCTGTCAGGGCGGAAGAGTTACAACAGGTATACTATATAAAGCGATAGTCTTCAAATAAAACTAATTTTAATTCTACACCTGTGAATTAATTCCTAGATCGATTTTGAAAATTGTTATCTCTAAATGCTTAAAATAAAACTAATTATAATTTTACACTTTTATATTAATTTCTAGATCGATTTAAGGTTGTTAATTCTAAATGTTATCAACAAAAATTTAATTATTATTTTTTAAAAAATGAATTGCTACACTTTTAATAGAATATTTTTATACTTAAAACAATTCGATTTTATTAAAAGTATTCATAGTTGAAAATCAATTTTTAATGTAATGAAATATTTATTTGATTACGATACTAATGAAAAAAAATTTGTTTTACCGCCATTTTTCTTTAGAACTTGCTAACAATTCATATAATTAAATTGATCCCAGCGCATTACAAATGCGCACAAAGTATAATATTGTGTATACAAGCGCACTTATCAGACTCGAAGTTCAGAATTAAATTTGCGGAAGTCATTTTTGTTTTGTTTTTTCTAACTTTTAGTAAGCAGGGATAAAAAATACTATACTCTTTTAAAAAATCATTTTAAAATACCTTAATCCAAAAAGTCAAATCGCACTTGCAGAAATGACTATGCTTTTAATGGGACAAAAAACAAAACTGTTAATATAATCAAAAGGGAAAAAAAAACGCCACTTCAAATATTTAGATAAGGGTATTTAATTAATAACTTTTTTTTCGGCGTTTTCATCCTTCCAACAATGTCGATAATTATCCTTCTGTTTAAATTAAGAGTGTTAATAATGAAACAAAATTCGTGCTAAATTGGGCAATTGGGGGTTGTTTATTCGATAAGATCGTCATCTCCTTATTAAGGCCACATAATTATGGTTGGAAGAAATTTTTTTTCTTGTTAACCTTTTATCCCACCTCGAAACATTTAATTTGAAACTGAATCTTCTAAACGAGGGGTAGGGCAGACTTTTTCAGGTTACAGGCTATTTCTAATTTTTTTTAAGGTTTTATACGTTCCAAAGAGTGACGTAAGTGTGGTGAGTTAAAAAAAAGGTCTACAATATATATTACCACTTAATAATAAATATCCTCATAAGTACAATAAAAAAACTTACTTTTAAGACTGTGTTCAAAGCAAAACGCAAAATAATAATAATAACAGCCACAAATATGATATCAAATGATGCATTTATTATCAAACAATTTAAAATAAATCAAAAACACACACACACACACACAAGTAATACAAAAAAAATTTTAAGTCAATTCTTACATAGATCAACAAAGAAAAATTTTATTTTAGCTACTTTTCATTAAATAGTATATATAATTAATTAATAATATTTAATTAATATAAATATGTATATACATATGACAGAATCACAACATTAAGTGGTCATTAATTTTTATCAATTATCATTAAAGTATCGTATTGTCATCCAAAACAATCGTGTCTATAAAATTTCAGTTCAACTGAATGCTTTAAGACGTGAGAAAAAAAAATATTTTAAGTTTAGACCCAAGTCGCTAAAAATGAAACCAGCGTGGCTGTATTTGTAAGTCCTTAAATAATTAGATTCAGTCAATTTGTTTTAATTAATTATAATTAAATTATCGTATTTTTACACAACAATAGTGTATAGAAAATTTCAGCTCAAATGAGCGCTTTAAAATGTGCGAAAAAAACCTTATCAAGTTTTGACACAAGTCGCCAAAAAGAATGCCAACTTGGCTGTATTTGTAATTCTTTGAATAATTAGTTTCAACCAATTAATTTTTATTCATTATAAATAAATTACTGTAATGTCATCCAAAATAATCATGTACCGTAAAATCCGGCGTATATATATAACGCGTGGCACATAGTACACTAGGAGGCTTGACACATAGCACACGATAGACTAGAAAGAGGGCGCTGCTGTGAACTGTTTTGGCCTTTGAGCGGGAAGGAGAGAAGAAGAAAAGTCTCGAACGTAAAATGGACGAAGGTGCTTGTAATGACAGTGGATGACAGTCTATTTTTGGGTACCTGGACTGATAAACAGTCCTCAATCCCATATCATGATGTCTGTGATGCAGGACTTGACTTCGTTGGTTTTTTCAGTCTGCGGAGTGACATGTCGGCGATTTGGCTGTGATGATGGAATCCGGGAGGAGGGGCTTAGAGATGACTACTTGGAGTTAAAGTTTTATACGGTGCTGAGAGCTTAGGACTGCTCTCTCAGTGAATTGGAGGTAGAAGTGAATTTAGCCTCAGGCTGGCTGCCCATGGGATATATACTTGTCCAGTTGGGTGTGGAGATTAAATAAATATTGAAAGAAAAATAATAAAAAATTTTAAAAATTTACTAGGGTGCAATAATTAAAAAATTATTGCAGGGATAAAAAAGCTAAGGCGGATTGTAAGAATCCAAAAGGATTCTTCTTGGCCTTTTAGTATTATCGTTACAGTTGTAATCGTTTAGATTTAACATATTTACATTATTAGTATTTGGCAAATTATCGAAAAAATTTATAGCTAATTTTTGAATATGTGCTTTAAAACTAGTGATTTTAAGAGCTTTATTTATGCGATCATTTTTCATGTAGCGGCAGGCATTTACAATCATTCTAATATATGAATTCTGCAGAGTATATTTAAAATATTAATATTGGTTTTAGCAGCATAACCCCATACTGGACAGGCATAAGCGAGTATTGGACGCATAACGGCTGTATAAAGAAGCACTTTGTTATCTCTACTTAAATGTGAGTTCCGGGAAATTAGGGGAAAAAATTTAAACATTGTTTTTCGGAACTTATCGCGAACGTGTAATATGTGTTGTTTCCAAGTTAAGTGCGAGTCAAAAATAACGCCAAGATATTTGGTATTCTGAGACCAGGGAATTTGTTTATTGAACATTATGAGAGGGGAGGAATGGTGCGCTTTTTGGTAAAGATGACTGCACAAGATTTTTCTACATTGATACTAATTTTCCATCTGTCGTAATAATTTTCTAGCAGCTTGAGGTGTTTGTTAATGGCAAAGGTAACAGTCTTTAAGTTTTTGTACGTGGCATTAATGGCCGTATCATCCGCATAGAGACTAATATTTGTTAGTGAGTAGCTGGGAATGTCATTTATATAGAGATTGAACAACAGGGGCCCGAGCAATGAGCCCTGAGGACACCCTGCAGAGATGGAATGAGAGTTAGATAATGATTCATTTACTCTGATCCGAAAGGATCTGTTAGTGAGATACGAGTGGATGAGGTGAATGAGGGAGAAGGAATATCGTAAGTAATTAGTTTGAAAGTGAGTCCTAAAATCCAAACACGGTCGAAGGCTTTCTGGATATCCAGAAAGACCACTCCCGTGCTCTTCTTTTTTGAAACCTTCCGAAATACTTTCTGTTAGTCTGAGAAGAGGATGAAGGGTAGATAGTTTATTTGTAAATCCATATTGATTAGGGTTAATTAGGCTATTATCATTAATGAATTTTTAAGTCTATTAAGAATAATGTACTCAGTTAATTTACTTAAAGTTGAAAGGAGAGAAATAGGTCTATATGAATTAGGAAGATTTTTATTTGTACCAGGTTTAATAATAGGGAAAATGATAGCTTCTTTCCAGTTACTAGGAAAGTGATGAAATTTAAGAATTTTATTGACAAGAATAGTTAGTATGAGGATTAATTTGATAGGAAAATTTTTTTAGCATTTTATTTGTGATAGTATCTTTACCGGGGCCTTTTTAGAGCTAGTATTTTTAATGAAGTTAATAATTTCATCAGGCATGACAGGTTCAATTTGAGTAGAAGGGGGAAGAGAGAAAGGTATTCACAGCAGAGGTGACAACCTCGTCATCCTGATCGTAGTTGTCCTGCATGCGGTTATTTTCAATGAAGTTATTTTTAATCGTATTAGCAAGGAGGTTAGCCTTCTGCGGATCAGTGACGGCCATACCAGTAGCACAGTTCAACGTAGGAATTTGAGATCTTTTATTTTTTAAGAACCGCTGTGCCTCCCAGAGGCTATTGTCAGTTGTATTTAGAGCTTCTAGTCTAGCATTCCAAGTATCATTACTATATATTTTAAGTTCTTTTTGAGGTTGGCTTGAGCTCTATTGCATAAAGTTTTATAAAAAAGGATTTAAAGTCTGCTGATATCGTTTACGTAGGTTGTTTTTATGCTTAATAAGTTGATTAATGTGATTTGGAGTGTAGTTTCGGTGAGCGTTCACTATTGGCTGGGAGGCGTGACTATGGGTAGCGACGACCGCTTCAGTGAACTCTGTAATTTTGGTTTCAAGATCGTTGGTATTATTAATATTATTCGGATAGTAGTTAAAAAGAGAGAAGTTATTATTTAAATTAATTCTAAAATCCTTCCAGTTGGTGGTAATTGCTCTAGGATTTGAGGATTCCACTTTAAGTTTAAAATCGAAATTTAGGAAAACAGGGTTGTGGTCAGAATATAGATCATTAATAGATTTAATAGTATAAGGGTAGTAAAAGTTTTTGATTAAAGCAAAGTCTATTGTATTAGCTGAGTTATGGCCAAATCTTGTGGGAGAGTCAGGAAAAGCTATGTGCAGATTTAAGATATTGGCAAAATTAAAAGATGCTTGCCTCTGTTTGAGTTTACATTGCAATTCCAAGCGCTATGAGTAGCATTGAAATCGCCGAAGACGACACAATGACTACTCGTTTGGAGAAAATATTCTAAATCTATTGTAAATAAGTTATCGTCAGAGGAAGGGGGAATGTAAACAGAGACAATAGAAACGGGGTCATGGTCGAGGGGAGTTAGAATAATGTTAGTCGCTTCAATAGCTTGCATAGGTGGGGTGGGGAGACAGTAATGTTTAAGAGATTTTTGATAAGAATAAGAGTTCCGCCGGCGGCCGTTGCGTTAGTGATCCTATCATTTCTGTAGCAAGTGTAATTTGCTATTGTAAAAGTGTGCGAAGGTCTCAGATGAGTTTCCTGTATGAGAAAAATATCGGGAGAGTGCTTCTCTATAAAAAATTCGTAGCTCTACTCTACGTCTAAGCAGTCCGTTTGCGTTCCAAGAACACAAATTGAGGCCAATGGGGGACTTAACCATTATTATTGTTACAAGAGGCCTCTAATAAGGCGTACATTTGATTTGGGTTATTGTTTGCTCTTTGCACTTGGTTAAAATTATTCATGAAATTAGGATTTGAAGTAGCTATGGCTTGGGTAAATTGAGAAAGTTGGCACAAACATTGCATAGTCATTTGTAGGGTCGCTTGCAAGTTAAAATTATTATTATTAAAAATATTTCCGTTAAAGTTATATCCGTTAAAGTTATTATTAGACTTGTTATTAAAATTTGGAATGGATCTGTTATTTGCAGAGGGATTTCTATTGGCCTCAATTTGAGCAGAATTCACAGGTCCTTTTGGTGCCATCGGTTGTTTATTTTGGGAGTTAAAGTTGGTTGAAGTTTTATTTGGATTTGCGGCTTGAGCATAGGATACATTGGGTCTTATAATACTATTGTATACATTAGTATACGAATTACGATTATTCAGGGCAGTGCCCTTAGGGGGCTTTGGGAAACAGGGGCATCCTCTCCAGTTAGCCATGTGGCCGTACATTTCGCAGTTGATACAGTAGGCAGTTTCTAGCCTTTCGGTTATTGGGCATTCACGGGTAATATGTCCCTCACCACATTTTAAGCAGCGGGGGTTTAGATGACAGTTCTCTGAATTATGATGGAAGTGGTTACACGTGTAGCATTGCGTGACACCTTTTCCGTTGTAACCTTCCACACGAATGCTTAAGTAACTTAGGGTTTTTAAGTGGAAGATTTTTAAATTCTCAATACTTCTTGGGAGAGTCACCAGAAATACCGGGATAGGTTGTTTACTACGGCGGCCTATTAGCTGATTTACTTTTTCAGGGGTAAAGCCTAGTTCTTCTAAGTCGGCTTGAATTTCTTCGACCTTGAAGTTGCGGGGCAGTCCTTTCAGTACAACCTTGATGGGGCGCTCGTTTTTTGGGTTTAATTTCATAAAATTGGAATTTAGTTTTTTAGCAAAAGTTAACAGTTCATGAAATTGTTCTAAGTTATCGGTATAAAGTTTAATAAATTCTCCGGTTGTACGGGATCTTATCTTAGGGAACTTTTCATTAATAATTTTCATTTGACTTCTGACAGTTTCAGTGATTCTAAGCATGACTGGAGGGGGAAGCGTACTAACGGGGTTTTGATTGCCGGAAGGGGTAGGGCCAGTGGCCGATGGGGGTTTGGGAGTAACAACGGGAATAGCGTTTTGAGAACCTGTGATTTCTTCTATATTGCTATCACTAGGTAAGGAAAATCTATTTGGGGAAATCGAAATGCTATCATTTGGAATATTTAAAATTTGCTTTTTAGTTGTCTTCCTTAGAGGAGGATATTCAAAGTCCGATTCTTCTTTTCGTTTATTGGAAATCCTGTTACTATTAAGGTTTAATACTCTTTTAGTAGGAGTTACATCTGGGGAGTTTTTAGGCGTAATAATTTTCAATCCTGAATCATGATGAGGGCAGCCAGGGGAAACACAAGGAGGAAATGAGGCTAAATCACTTACCGCCAAGTTAATTGTTTCTTCAACTTCTTGAAGCTCCGAAACGGCACGTCTGTAGAAAGGCTCATCCGGGTGGTGATCGGGCATGGCTTGAAGTTCAGCGATGCAGGCCAGCTTGAACTTTTGAAAGTCTCCATCTTTTGCAGCTGGGCTTTGGTTTGTAAAATCTGCTCACATGCCGAAAGAGGTGGAGGAGTTGGTGTTCGTCTGGGCGAGTCGATTAAGTCCATATCCGTGGGTTCGTTTCGATTATCCATTTCCATTTGTTATCAGGTCAAAAAATAGGGGAGAATTACAGTGTCTGCTCAAGCAGGTTAGCCCTGACAAGGGCTGTAGATAATAGATGCACTATCAATATGGGGAGGGGAAAATAACAAGATACTGCCGAATCAATATGCCACGTGGCGGTCGGTCGTAGTAGCAGAGGGAGAGCGTTTGCAGTTCAACCTCACTGGTCAGCGTCCGAGCTAGCAATCCTTAGTCTCGATGATCGAGCTCAAGGTCTATTTGAAGGTGCTTGTTTTCCGTTGCGATTTTTAATTGTAAATGAAATTATTAATATAGTGATGTGTTTTGAAGGAAAAAATAAAAACGGTAAATCCGGTTAATTAGAGCTTATTAATTCAACCACAAGACGATCTTACAGCCTATACTTTCACAAGCTGATTTTTTTAATTTTTAGTTATATTCGCCGTATAACGCCCCCCCTTTTCAGCGAAGAAATCTGAAATATAAGTACACGTTGCTTTTATGCTTTGAAATCATTTATTCGAGGTATTATCCAAACTTTTGAAAAAATAGTATGCTTCTAGAACTACAACTGTTCTTGTTCATAAGGCAAGTCGTTTCTTTTAAATAAACAGTGTTTCGATAGATCTAGAAGTAATTTTTTTATGTCTATCCTTTCTTTATATTTTTAAAGCTATCATTTTTATACCCGGCGTATAACGCGCACCCTTAAGTTTCGGTCTTATTTTTTGTGTTCAAAGTGCGCGTTATACGCCGGATTTTACGGTATATAAAATTTCAGCTCAATTGAGCGCTTTAAAATGTATTTTATTAACGATTGAAAAATCCACCAAGATATATATATATGTAGAGAGAGTGTGAGCTAATAGTAGGAATTGAAAAAAGGTCCACAATATTTATTATAACTTAATAATAGATACGCGCGGAATGTGCACTTATCTGCTTAAGTACAATAATAAAAAAACTTACACTTTTAAGACTGCGTTTAAAGCAAAACGCAAGATAATAATAATAAGTCATAAATATAATAAAATATCAAATGATACATTTATTATCAAACAATTCAAAATACATTAAAAAATCAAACATGTTCATCTAAAGTTAGTTCTCGTTGTTATAGCTCCCTTGATTGGAGAGCAGTTGTAGAGGGATCCAGTGTTGAACTAAAACCTCTGCAACAGTCGAGGCCTCTTGGTCGAGAATATGATGGGCTTCAGGCCACTTAGTGAAGTAGTCCGTGACAACCAGGATGATGTTGTTGCCATCTGACGATCTCGGAAGTGGACCTAGGACGTTAAAAGCTATTCGTTCGAAAGGCGCCCCCACATTATACAGCTGCAGTCTTTCTCTAGTGCGTTTTCTGAGCCCTTTGCGTGCAGCACAGGATCACATGTGCGACAACACTTTCCCACGTTACTCCGCCCATTGTTCCGATAGAAGCACTCACGAAATTTTTGTAAGGTCTTCATAACACCAAAATGACATCCAGTTGGACTGCCATGGAGTTCCTTAAGGACAGTTGAAACTCTTGTCTTTGGGAGAATTAATTGCCACGTGAATGTTTTTCAAACCGTCAGACTCCCATTTCCGATATAAAACACCATTTCTCAGATGGAGAGAGTCCCAAAGAGCCCAGTAACGCTTCGTGGTAGGATGGAAAGGGGCGATGTCTTGCCAGGCGGGCTTTTCGTCCGACGATTCATTGAATTCTATGATTGGTTTTATTTCGGGATCATCCAGCTGATCTTTTCTGACACTGTCCAATTCTGATGTTGATGGTGTCGTAACTTGGCGGACTACTTGATCTATTACGCCAAATTTCTTTTCAACTCTTGAGCAGTATTTACTGTTCTCCGGGCAAGGTCTTCTCGAAGGGACGTCTCCATTCCTCTCTGCTGATCCTTTTCGATTTCTACACACTTCCTTAGACTCGACTACATTTGCAAGGGGTAGATGTTCCTTGTTTATTAGAAGGCAGTTATTTCTTAGGTGCCCATCTCCACCGCACCCCCAGCACTTGGTGCTACGATCTTTCTTATTGTTTCGGGGGCAGTTACTTCAGAGATGCCCTGCTTCACCACACCCCCAACACTTGATGTTGCGTCTCCTCCGGTTCTGAAGTTGAGCCATTAAGTTTTGAATTTCTTCATCTCCTTCATCCATGAAGATTAACAGGGTGCATCCGCAGCCACTTTAGCTCCGCGGATGGAATGGCGGTCTCTGCAACTGGCTTCATTGGCGGCCTCCAATTTCAGGGCATATAACAAGGCAGATTTAAGATCTTGGACATCTGCCATTCTTACAGCCTTCTGGATTTGCTCATCCTTCAATCCATCCACGAAATATTGCAAAGAGATTACTTCTAGCACAGTTGCTGGGTGGTCGGAAAAAGCCATGTTGGTGAGCCTTTCTCCGGTTTTCTGGAGTCTTTTCATTTGCAGACGTGCGTAGTCCTTGGAGTATTTCTGGCCGAACCGAGATCCAGAGCATTATATAGGGAATTCAAATTCAGTCGCTTTGTGTCGGGAAGAGTCTGCAGTATTTCGGCGGCTTCTCCTCTAAGGGATGCTGCTTGCTGCCAAGCTTTGACCCCCTCAGTCCATCCATTGGCTTTCGAAATTATTGAGAATTGAGTCTTATATACCCCCTCCCAGTTCTTTTTTCCGTCATAGGTGGACAGTTTCACTGACACTGGTGAGGCAGTCAGAGGCACTGGAGAAGCAAGCACAGGTACTGAAGAAACAGGTACAAACTTGCTTTCATTCTTTGTATTCCCCCAGGCTTGAAGCTTCTTTTCAAGATCTTCAACTCGCTGGGTAAAATTTTCAGCCACTTAAATTTTTTCTTCAACTTGCTCTTTAATTCTTTTTATTTCTTCGCCTACTTTCTTCTCTTAAAACTACTGCTATCTTTTCTTCCATTTTTACGGCTATTCTCTCTTCTACACTATTGATTTTATCTTCAACATTGTCGATTTTCTTTTCTAGAACATCTCTTAGCTTTTCTTGGTCTCTTCTTGCATATTTTCCAGACCTTTCCACATTTCTAGCTGGCGTTTCTCCATTCTCTCCTTAGTCTCTTCTTAGCCGCTTTTCAAGGCATTGATGCCTTCCAACAGAGCCTTCATCCATCGCTCGTTATTGGCATAAAACCCCACTTCTGACACCAAACTGTTACGTAGATCCGGATTCGAGGATTTTATGCAAAACAATCACAAAGAAAATAAACAGTTCTTTAAGAAAGATGCGAATTTATTATCAAAAACCCAATCCTTTAAATACAGGATTTAGAAGCAATATTCATAGAGTAAATCTCCGAAGGTCTCCACACCTTCAATAGCAGTCAAACACAATCATGAGTGTTTAAAAATACATGTAACTAAAATATTTTTTACAAGCACAGCTGAGCTAATCGCTAGTCAAAACAAATCCTAACTCTTCGCTGGTTAAAATCAGACTGACTGGTAACTAAAATTAGATGATCGCGGGCGCCGGCGCCTATTCCCAGAAGGATGGGAGAAAAAGATAGACCATGATATGAAAATTTAAACAAATACCGAAAACTCCCACAAAAACGGAGAGGGATGACGTACCCTAAAGCACGAGCGTTCTAACGAAGCAGAGCGCCGGCGGGGGGAGGGGAAGAACGCAGGAAGGAAGACGGGATGGCCGAAGGCTGCGAATCAAGTCGGTGAAAAATTCACCTCAGAACCCAGAGTGAAAGATGCAGTGCAGCTAAATCATATTGTTAAGAGTGTTTTTTGTTGTGTTATGGGGGGCGGAGCGGATGACTGACTGGTTGTGGCTGACACTCCTATTTATAGGCGCGGCAGAGACTACGAGAAATATAACCGTTCGTGTCATCGAGCGTGACCTTAATGGAGAGATCCACTACTTTCTAGAAGAATCCAGAGGGTTCAAACTCTTCAAATGGGCCCTCAACTTCGTCGCCAAAAATGATGCCAACTTGGCTCTACCGCCAAGTTCTCATTTAATCGCCATTATAACGTATGGGGGCGGCATTGCTAGTGAATAGTACAATTTTAACATGAAATATATATAACAGAGTAATATAAAAATGCATTAAATACCCAAATACAAATTATTTACACAAAATTCGTAACATGAAGTTCCTTTTTTTTTCTTCAACTTAGTAATAAATAAAATCACTAAATTTGTCAACTATATAAAAACTTTTTAACTTAAAAATCATTTTCTCAAAACATTCTTTTAAACTACGAACAAGAAAATATATTTAAAAAAACTGTACCAATTGGTAACAGAATGAAAGCCAAATTTGAAAATATATGTTAAAGAATACATGTAAAAAAATTTTACTTTAAAAAAAAATGGTTTTTCAAAATGTTCAAATTTATTTTTAAATAAATAAAAACTTTATAAATATATTTAACATATTTATTTCATTAGAATTCTGTTAAGCCTAGCATTTACTTATAAGATCTGTAGCAAAGCCAGTAACAGCCTTCGGACAGAGGTGATCACTTTTGTCTAGTGGTATGCTACCTGCAAACAAATCAGAATGTACATAGTTCTAATCACCGACATTGGTTACCTTGACACTGAACTAAGAAAAATGCAACACTCGCACAGCGGTCGTGGCGCCATCTACTCACCCCAAGAGCAATCAAAAGTCGTCAAACCCACTTGACGCAGCAACCAAAGCCGTCAGACTCACTTGAGGCAACAGCAAAAACTCACACGCTCGCCGTAACGAATGTATATAGTTCATTCGCCTATCCACCGACTCACTGGTAGGGGAGTACAGTAGCGATGCTATCTACATAAGCAAGTAACAGCCTCCGGACAAAGGTGATCACTTTTGTCTGGTGGTATATTACGTGCTTACAAATTAGCATGTACCGAGTTCTAATCACTGACACATCCAATTAGCACACAATAAGATATACATTCATTATTAGCCACAAGACTACAAAGGTTTTTTTTATTGATACTCGAACTTTTTGCGGCCAGGTCAATATATTGGTACACATATATATATGTAATAAAATATAAATAATTATCTCGAAATAGAGGAAAGATAACAGCAGGGAACAGATGTTAAGAGTCAGGACGTTAACATTAAATTTTTCCATATGTTCTTTTATTTACGTTTATTATAATGTATTATTTGAAATAAACATGTTTATATGAATATTGATTTTTTCTGTTAACCTTGTTTGTTTGGCCCAGGTTAGCCTTTGAATTTGACACCCTTGTTTTAGACAGTATTTACCTTTCTAAAAATGTGAAATATAACAGAAAATCAATCTTGTATTGTAGTAATAATTAACTTTGATTATTTTAATATTTAAATGTAATTACACAGAGCTCAAAAACTAGAAAAAGTAGCATAACCTATAACCTACCATTATTACGTTAGATTCTCATTTCATAAGTCAAATCTCCCAAAATAAAAGATTTCATTTGTTCTCTTCCAAAAATTCTTTCCTTGAAGCCAACTTATACGGTTTTTCAATGAACTAGAACACACGCACATTTCCTTTTACCTCTACAGTGTAATTTTATGTAATTAAAAGATGTTATTTTTTGTTTGTATTATGTCCCAGTTTGTAAAAAGTAAATGCTAGAAATTTTCTGCAAATGAAACATATTGCACAATTATTTCCCATCGATGAGTTTTTGTTGCTAACTTGAACTTTGTATTCCAGTTCAACCAGTATTTTTTGTTCCTTATATAGATACTATATTTTTAAGTTAATTATATAAAATATATTTTCTGTGCTTGTATGATATACTTATGAAATTAAACTTTATTTACAAAATTTTGACATTTTAAATCTTATCACATGTAAGGTTCAAAATAAGGGGGATTAATCTGCATTATCAAATATTTTTAAAAAATGGGTTAAGTTTCAAATATTATGAAATTGTAATAAATTATCAAGAGAGGCTTATCACACAAATGCAGTTATACATCCAAAAATTGCTTGTTTGTCAACTTGGCACACAGAAGTATGAGGGTTACTGGCGACAGGGCACAAAATTTTTTCAAATGATGAGAACAATACCCAAACTGAACTGGCATCAGAAACGTCTTAAGGCATGCCCCTCGTTTCGTTCATGATTTAATCTTAAAAAAATCATGATTCTGATAATTTTATTGGTCAAATATTATTCCTGTAAATATTCCCCTAAAAACAGGGAATTTCAAACTGCATGTCAACTGGCAAGACTGTATTGTGATAACCATTGTCCATGTCTAGGCCTAAGCCATAAACAATCATTCAACTCATTAGTCGAAATACGGCCATCGGTCAAATCCGTTTGTGAGTCATGCACATATATTTGTTTCAAATTACAGTTTGTACGAGTATTTGACAATGCATGCTATATGCTATCTACTTTTAAAAATCACAGGTAGGGCCTACTTTTGCATAAGGGCTCAGGGCCTCAAAAAGTTTTAAGATTTTCCTGACTGGTACTTTGCTCTCTTAACTTCCACATTCTGCTAACACAAGGACTTTAACAAAGCACCAGCCATGTTACACAACAGATTTTTATTGGCATTGACTCAAACCCAAAAATTGTGTCAAAAATATTAAAAGTCAGTTTCTATCAACTTTTAATATTTATTCAAGTTTAACCCTCTCTTCTATCTAAGATTAAGTCATCACTCCATTTCCACCCAAATGCGTGTTAAGTTATCAAGTCCATCGACAGCGGCTGTGATGCGCTGTTTCAGCTTCCTACAGCACTTTTACTTTTACGCAAACAGCCCTTAGTTTTAAATTTTTCATACAATTGTGAGATAAGATTTTCTAGTAGAAGATTCTTCTCCGAATTATGATCGAAATTGTCGCTGCACAGCAGTGAATTCTATTCAATAACACAAAAAGCCTTCTCCACTGCAGACACCATTTTGACTAACAGGCCACGTGACATACCTATTGATTACATCACTTCCATCAGGACCTACATACAAACTTTAAGACTGCATCTAACTTATGGTTCGCTGTGGTGGTGCCCGTCTTTAACTGTAACAGTTCTACACTGTACACTTCTTTATGAATCCAAGTTATTATGCACATAATTGTATTATTTATATATGCTTTAATCAGAAATGAAATTCTTTTTAATGAATGTAGAATTCATAGATAAAAATAGCTACTTACATAACATAATTTCATCCAGTAAAATATAATTCTACCCATTAATTATGTTTATTCACTATCAACAAACTTTAGATTTTTATTTTTAATAAGCTTTAATGTGTTAATCCTATCCTCTTATATAACATATTAATCACAGTAAGAAGGCCAAAATAATGCTGATGAGTCTGCAAAGGAAACTGAGCAAACATTAAACTACGTAAATGGGAAAAAATTTCCATGTTTATGCAATTTTATTTTTAGGAACAGTGTACACAGAAAAGTATTTCAAGCTTCTAATCACATATAGGCACAATAATAAAGGAAGAATTAGTTTTATTATAAGAAAACAAATCCAATACATTTATCACATAACATTTTCAGTTACAAAATATCACAATTCCTTATGTTCCACAGCATTCAATAAAAAGGAGCAAGTGTCACATGACAGTTATAAAAATCTATTAACTAAAATCACACTATAAAATGACTACAATAAATTGAACAGTGATTAAATTTTTTTTAATGAGAATGTTTATTAAAACACATGTCATATAATTTAAAAAATTGTGCTGTATCTAAAAATTTTGATTTTTCCCCTCAAAAATAAAAATTGATTATACTCAACTGAGCAAACTAATTTTAAAAACAAACTGGAAAATTTAGATAAAGTAATTGAGCTATTTGTGGAAATTCCTCATTATTCCAGAAGAAAAATTATAGTTACAGGTTTCCTGTACTTAAAGGTATAAGGGAAAAATCACCTTATCTTTATTTATAATCAAACAATATTTTAAGGTCTTAAACTGTATATTGTCTAATGAATAACATTTATTTGTGTGTTCACATATATAATAGAAAATGTTTTTTTGGAAGATTTAAGTAAGAGATAATTGTTTATCTTATAGCTAAAATCTGCTTCAAAATGCTCAGGTTATAATATTTTCTTTTAAATATCATTAAATTATATCTAAAAAAAATAAGATATGATTTTATAGACAATAATCCATTGAATGATACTGAAATGCACAGTACAAAATAAATAACATAAAAATCACTATAAGCAGTAATTTGAAAACTCAGTATAAAGATCATTGATATTTGAAATAAAATATAAAAAAGCAATAAAATAAAATTAAATAAAAAAAGGTTTGAAAATTTTAGGTTTAAATATCAAGAGTTTTGAATTAAATTAACAAGGAAATGAGTATTGAAACAAGCATTTTACCTCACAAAAGAATTATAAGGACCAAAAGTCTTCCTTAATAAAATTATTTAATGATATATTTTGATCCTCAAATTTTTTAATTTTATCAACACATAACTAAAAACAAGTTTAAAATGTTCGTCTACGCTTAATTAAAAAAAAAACTAAATAAAAACACAAACATCGGAACTTCAAATTAAAAATTGGCTTAGCTCAAACGTAAATTACTATGTAAGTATACAATATAACCTAACTCAGTGGCGCAACAGCCCATGAGGGCCAAGGCCTACTGTGCCCAACTCAGTATATGTGACCTTGGGCCCTGAGGTGCAAGCGCAGATGTTCTGGCTAAGTGGTTAGTCTAACATGAAACCCCCAGTGTTAAGTTCCCAAGCAAGCTTGGTATTCATTTATCAACCCACTGGAGGCATGAAAGGCTGAGTGAACCTCGCCCAGCCCAGGGTTTGAACCTCAGACCTGTGGCGATGCACTAACCACTCAGCCACTGGGCTTCAGCATACGATATACACCATTAAAATTTCTCGAATAATTAGAAAGTTATTGGATTTACATCAGAAGTTATAAGAAATCTTGAAGTATAACTGATATCCATGCTTTACAACTACAGGGGATGAAATAAATAATTTTAGAATGTTCTCCTAAGGAGTTGAAACCTTTAAAAAAATAATATTGAGTGTTTTTTAAAAACTTATTTATTGGAAATTCATTCTAAGCAATTACAACATTAATAAAGAAAAGTTTGACTACAATCAACCAAAAAAATGAAAATTAAAATAAATAGATCCTATAAAATGGGCTGAGGTACATAGCTCAACATTCTCTATAGTAAGAAAAACATTATTTCAAAATAAAATAAAGCAAAATGGTAAATAATTACATAAGATAAAATTCAAATAAATTATTATTATTAGACAGATTTCATATTATTACACAGCATATATTATTTGACAGAACATGCTAACAAAGCACTACAGTGCTTTGTTAGTATGTTATGGAAAGTAGGGTGCCAGCTCAGGATGATACCCGAGTTGACACACAACCCACTCTCCAAACTTCCACAACATGCTAACATGTAGTACCAGGATAAACTCATGATTCAACGATGCCAGTCACTAGTTCGTCAGTGTAACTTACTACACTCCACATGCTCCCAATGTTGATGTTTTGTTGTGTTCCTTCTGCATCAATTTCTTAAGCAATGAATTCACACAGATGCCTCAAATGTTCATAATATCCAGAATAGTAAGGTCGACAATATCCAGATAACTCTACTTTTCTCATTTGCATTTATTAATTATGGATTTTTTCTTTAAACTGTCCAGATTAATGAGATTACACTGTATTATAAAGAGATAAGTTCACATGAATATAATTTTTTGTTTAATTCTAGGAAGCTCAGTCAACCATTTCACACATATGCTTACAAAATAAAACTACTAAACATAAAATATAAATTAATGGTAAGACATTGCATCAACTGGCATGAAACCAATATCACCAGCACCATGAATCTGTACATTGCCTTCTGGATTTATGGATACCCTTGATATACTACAGTGAAATAGATTAAAACGCAACCAAAATTCTGGAGGAGCTTGTAATGCTCTAAAAGAAAAACATAAAATTGATTTATTTAACAACATTAACATTTTTTTTGTGATTTTTTTTAAAAAAAGTTTTTATTATACATACAATGTATGATTAAAAAGTATTTGGCTTTAGGCTTAAAAAAAATCTAAGTTTAAATACGGCTGGACTTCTATATAACGGAATCGCTAAATCCCAAAAAAGGTTCATTATATGGAAAACTAGTTACATAGTGGTTCATTTTTCAATATATTTAATGAAGCATATAAAACAAATTTTAAATTCATAAACACTATATAGTGTTATAAACAGTAATTATTCACACCTTTTTGTAAATAAATATCTATTAATTTTATACATCTTACTCAACAAAAAAAAAGAAAGAAAAACTACAAGGAAAACAAGAAAAAAGAATGTTGAGGAATACAATGTATTTTCAGTATTAAGAAAATAATTTGACATTAAAATTAATGAACTTTAAGGACATTTTCTAATTTAAAGCGTACAAGTAATTTCAAACATACATTTTTTATAACTTGAAACTTTAAGCACATATTAGCAAATGTATATCCTTTAATTAATGGTAAAGTCTATTAATTTTGTTTGAAAAAAAGTTTTCTCTCATAATATGCCTCATATCTTTGCAATGCCCCAAACACCCCTTTAGGTGTATCTCCTTCACACTGTAATACACGTTAAATTATTTCAAGTAATTTTATCACTTTATCATACAAAGGTCCAGAAATACTTTAAAAATAGGGAGAAAAAAATTGAATCGCAAGAAAAAAATTATGTTATATAGAAAATGCACTTTGCTATAGGGAGGTTATTTAATGAAGAAAATCATGAAATGTTCTTAGTTCCAGAAAGAAGTTTGCTATAAAGAAAAATTCACACTATACAGGTTCGGCTCCACTAATCTCCTTTAAAAAACAGGGTCCTCCTGAGTTCACCCAACTGTGATACCACTTTCAAGCAATGTTCATAAGCACTTCATCGCGTTTTTCTTGATATCATTAGCCTCTTTAAACATTTCTTTGAATGATATTTTGAGTTTGAGAATCAACTAAAAGTTAGATGGTGCCATGTCTAAGGAACATGTAGCTTGCTGAACTTGTGTAATACTGTGTTCTGCTAGAAAGTTCTGAATAAGGTACAATGTATCAGCTGGAGCATGATCATTGATGGATCAACAAATCATTGCTCAGTCAAAGCCTTTTATACCTAGTCATGTGTCTCATGTTATGATTTGATTGTTTATTAATATCCCGCTTTGAAGCTACACAAGGGTTGATAACCAGATTTTGTATTTTTGAACCACAGTAAATTGAAAAGATGACATCTGAGAGTTAGCACCCCTTTTCTCTATTTCCATACCAAAACCTTGAACTTTTACAGATTTAATATGTGTCAGCTTATTCTACATGACATGTCTTTAGTGCCATCACGACTTGAATCCCCAACTTGATCGTAGATAGTGAAGAAAAGTCAAAACTCCTTGTTAATGTCTGTCCTCTTGAATCATTCTCATGGTGTACTACACTAGTGGTCCCCAACCCATGGGCCAGTACCGGTCTGTGGATCAAATGGTACCAGGTCACCCAAGGAACATTAAATTATCTCCATTTTATTTTCTGTGATGTATTTCTCTGGGGTTTGAGCGACTTTCAATGGAAATCACTTTATATTTATCTTTTGGTGTAACTGTATTTCATTCTGAGGGCATATTGAAATACAAGTAAATTAAAATTGTTAAATCAAAACAATCCAAATTAATCCCTCCCCCCCAGTGGGGCATGATAAAATTATCAAATGCTGACCGATCTGTGTCCATATAAAGGTTGGGAAACACAGGACAATATCAATGATGTGCAAAATTTTGTAAGAGTGGGCTAAAATAAGGAAAAAATATTCACAGCCATTGTAATTTTTTAAAAGGAGCAAAAAGAATTTTAAAAAATGCCAATACATTTTTAAACTAATTGATTGCCACTGCAATAAACATAGTTGCTATTTTTAGTATTTCCAAAATTTTTAAATTTAAACGTAAAGGCATGCACGCATTTTCCATTTTCTACACAAGGAAAAAGTTTTAACTAATATAGAAATTACCTGGACTACATTTTACATATGCAAAAAATACTGAAATTTGGGGGTAGGAATTTTCACATATGTACGAATAGAACATATCCTTAAATAGTTTTTTTTGTAACAGAAATTTTGAATTCCAGTATTTTAAAATCTGTGATTGGTCAAGTAGAACTTCTAGGGAGTTCCAATTGGCCTATAGATGATAGTTTACTTATCTCTACACTATAGCAATTAAAGAAAGTTTTCAACGTGACCTTCACATGACTTTGTGATTAGTCTTTTTTGGCCAAGGAGACTATGTGCATTCTGCAAAAATAATTATGCCTTCCTCTCAGGGTCACAACCATAGACTTAAGATTAATCTCCACTTATGATTTATTCTATAAAAACAAAGTCTGCGTTGATACATTCCAACATGTTACAAGTAATTTTGAGGCATTTTTTCTTCTAATCCTGAGTGAGAAAGATTAACCAGAATTGCAGGCACTGTACTAAATGAGAAATTCTTTACCCTCAATCTCTCTAATTGCTATTTTACATTATTCTATCCCTTCTTAGGAGGTATTTCTGCTAGTTGAGGGCTTATTGGAATGTTCATTACTTTCAACCAATTTTTCACTGTTTGAATTCCTTCAAAACGACTATGATCATCTTATTTGTGTAACACTTTTATTCTTTTCCAAAAGCTGTAAATTTTTTTAATTGTCTCATACTGAGTGACATCAAGTTTCATACAATGTGTTAATGTAAATCTTTTATTCAACACATTGTACAATTTTCATTTCAAATATAAAAGCAGAACACATATGGTAGACATCATTATTACAATTGCTTAACAGCAACTGAGAGGCTAAGAGACTATAAAAATCACACCTTTAGAAAAGTATAAATTCAAATAACACATTTTTTTGCACATGCTTTTAAATATACTACCACAATAAATGGATAACTATGCCTTGTTTCTAGATATTAATAATTTTTAACATTTTAACAAATGTAATATTAATACACTTTAATAAACTATTAAACATTTGCAGCAATAAAAAGAGCATTTTAAAGGCTTCATGAGATACATTGCAGAGAGAATTATTTGGATTTTCAAAGCTAGATGACAAAAAAAATCTTGAAATGATTTTAGAAAAATAATAATATTACATGATAATACAAATAGAGGAAATAATATCAAAAGAAATCACAAGTACTTAAACTTACTACCAGAATTAGTTGTGCAACAAAATAAGCTAAGCTGAATTAAATTTTCTTTACATACTTCAGAGTAAAAATATATAATAAAATGCCTGTAGGATTGGTTTCTCAAAATGTATCAGGAAAAATAAGTGAATATGGTTAAAAAGAATATTGATATTTATTACAGTTATTGATATAATGAGTAAAAAATCTTATTGAATTCATACCAAATACAAGTTTGTATGTATTTAAGTAAACTTTTAAATTCTTTTAACAAGTTTCTTCTAAATTGATGCATGCAGAAATAAAACAGTACTCAATACTCATTTTTAAGTTTAATTCAAGCAAGGTGTTTTATAGGACAACTAAGAAATATCCAAATCCTAGTTTTATAAATATCATCTTCATTATAGGTCAATTATTTAGTAACTCATCAACATTATTTTACAAATAAACATTTGATGATTAATTCATGAAGGCTAAAAAATAATATTTTTGAATTAAAAGTTTAAAATTACACCATCATGGACATTATTAAAAAAAATTTAAGCAATAATAAATAATATTAAGCAATGGGCATTTCTTTTAAAAAAGCTACTTACCTAAGGAGAAAATATCTTATCACAGTTCCATGAGACACTATGATTTCATAGCTATCTGTTTTCTGAGAAGCATTTGCTCTATGGAAATATTTTCGGAAAGCTCCTTCAATTCTTGGACCATCTTCATGAATCTATTTCAGGAGAAAAAGATTTTTCTTTAAAATTGTGAAAGATAAGCCAAAACATTTATCCTTTCAGTTAACTTTCTTTAGTTTTCATTATGAGAAAGAAAGATGAATTTTAAATATATTGCCTTATGTATGTACCAAAATATCAATAAATGCACATAACATATTAAGAGTCAAATATTTATTTTTATAAAAATAAACTTACAACAAATCTCATCGGTAATAGGAACAAGACAATGGAATACTCCTTGAGTTATGTACGCATTTTAAGAATATAATTTACCAAAAGCAGCAGTAAAAAATGGTTATGCTAATTTTTTATTGAGAAGTTTAAAATTAAATGTTCAATAGCACAAATTTTTTTCTCCCTTCTAGAAAACTCCCTGCATACTAAAAATTAAGACAATCATCATTTAAAATTACTCTATGCAATCCCTTCACATCTGAGAAAAGGGAAATATTGCTTCTTTTCCTTCATTGTACTTCAATATTGAAATTAAATTTTTTTTAAAATGATTCATTCCATTGAATTTATATATACCTCTTCCACTAGCACAATCATTCTTCCTTTTTTGAGATACTAAAGAGTTTAGATTCATTTAAAGATTATTGCACAAAACTTATGTGCTCAATACATATATAAAAAAACTTGATATGTGTGTTTGGAGACAATTGCGCAGCTAAAAATCACAATAATTAATTACGAGCCAAAGTTGTAGTCATAGGGCAAAAAGCTAACTCAGTGGTGCAACCACCCATGAGGGCCAAGGCCTACTGTGCCCATCTTAGTTTTCATGACCATAGGCACTTAACAGATATTAAGGTCAGGTAGTCAGTCTGATGCAAAACTCCCCAGCATTTAGTTCCCAAGCAAGCTTAGTACTCACTTATTAACCAACTGAAGGGATGAAATGCTGATTCAACCTTGCCCATCCCGGACTTGTGGCATGGAAGCATGATACATTACAACTCAGCCCCATTGGGCTTCAATATTCACTAAATACGAATTATATATTCCATTTTAAATTAAACCATCAATTTAAGAAATTAGAGTTCATCTGTCTCTTTAATTTATTTTGTGTAAACAATCTTGTATTCACCATACATTGTTTCCTATTTTACAAAAACTCTTTAAATAGTTTTTCCCAATTGTTTTTTGTCTTTAAATCTTATATTCAAATTTTGAACTCATTATTTGATTACTTACAGGATTAAAAATATTTTTGAATAGTTCTTGACATTACATAAAGTTGTATAGTAAGAAATCTTCACTAAAATCAAACGGAATTAAGTTTCCAATACAAAAATATTCAATATAAGAAAATAAAAAATATAAATGAATTTCAATAATTATAATTTATATAATCTACTTTGAAATAGCACTGCATATCTTTTTTCAGGCATCAAAACCTTTTAAATAATGCTACACACATACCACGCTGAAAACAGCTAGATTTCAACCAGATATTTCAAATTGAGTACATCTTTTTTAAACATAAAATGAATTTTACAAATAAATATATTTATTCAAATTTATTAATCCAAGAACCTTTTTCAATAAATTACCGGATATTGGCATTAGAGCAGAAGTTAGACCATTGAAGAAAAACATTTAACAAAAATGTGTTGTATTACATAGTGAATTCACTCAAAATAGATTTACTTGTAGGCTTCAAATTAGAGAATTTCATCACAAAAAAAATTCTTTAGTTTTAACAACATGAAATTATTTTTTTAAAGTTGAAAATACAGTGTATTCTGGACAATGTGTTTTATTTTCCTTGTTATGTTTTTTTCTTACCTTTTTGATGGGTAAGATATATAAAATAAAGATATTAATTTACAAAAAAGAAAAAAGGTAAGAATAATTACTTTTTTAAAAATAATATATAGTGTTTATGAATTTAAAATTTGTTTTATGTGGTTTTTGAAGTATGTTAAAAGATTTATCTCTATGTAACGAATTTTCCACACATTGAACTTTTTTTCAGGATTCAGAGATTTTGTTAAATTGAGGTCCAACTGTATATGAATTTGAAATACATAAGTGGTTAATAACGTTAAAACAATAAAATACTTAACCATTTTCTCATCAAAATTATTTGGAGGTTCTGTTTCTATAGGATATCCTTCTCTTAACATATCACTGCTTTCCACTGTTACATCTGGGAAATATTTTTCAATTTCTTTTGATGTCTCTTTGGCACGTGTCATAGTGGAATGAGTAATCCTTGAAAAATGCAAATTCAGATCTTTTAAACGTTGCCCAACCAAGTCTGCTTGAAAGAGTCCTAAAAGATATGTTAAATTTTATGAGTTAGTACAGTAAAAGAAACATGGATTGTATATAATAATCAGTTACGATTTAACTTAAGGTTGGTAGGAATGCTAAAACAGATGAATTCAAACAAACACATTTTTACTTGTTATTTTAATGCATTTTCCTCATAAGGTAGCAAATTCTTCAGTATTTGCCAAAAAAATAAATTAAATTGAAATAATTTAGGACAGTTCAAGAGATATATATATACGAAGGTTGGGGCATAAGTCATAGCAACTATTTTTTTCTTTTAAATATGTGAACGGATCACAAATGTACACTGCTGGACAATTGCTAAGGACGGATAACACTATCATCCATAGCAACCACAAAATGAAAGGAAGCAAAATGTGGAAAATTAGAATAAGTGCGGGATATTAGTAAGAGAAGTATGAGTATGCAAAATTTTTTTTCCACGTCTGTTCATCACGTGATAGCGTTCATAAGAGCTTTAAAGGTTTTGATGCGTGTGGACAGTGGTTGTTTCAAGTCAAAGTTTTACAGGAAAGATTTAATAGACAAACTTAAAATTTTTGGCATGTCTTCCCGACATCACATAGATGATTTTATGCGAGGCCGAATTATTGGAAAGATCGAAGAAGGGCGAAAAATAACAGATGTTGCCAGGGAGTTCGACATCGCTCACAGCGTTGTTTCACGGCTGTGGAAGTCATTTAAAACTACTGGAATGTGTAGTAGACGGCACGGGGGAGGTGGTGTTAGAAGTACGACGCCTGCAGAAGACAGATATATCGACCTATCAGCAAAAAGGAACAGGCGCACCACAGCTCAGCAGGTGACAAATCAGTTTCTTGCTGCCTCAGGAAAGCAGATCTCCCGAAAAACTGTTGCCAGACGTTTGAGGGGAGGAGGACTATAGGCACACAGACCTGTTGTGTGTGTCCCATTGACCAGACAGCACCGTACTGCCCGTTTGCAATGGTGTCGTGAGCATCACAATTGGACTGAACAGGACTGGGCATGCATACTATTCTCAGATGAGAGTAGGTTCAGTCTGTCATCGGATTGTAGACGCCAACTGATCTGGCACGAGAGTGGTACTGCTTATCGTCCAGAAAGTATCCAGGAAAAGGACTGATATCCGACATGCAGTATCATGGTGTGGGCCGGCATCATGATCAATGGCCACACGCGCCTACATGTGGTTCCGAATGGGACTATGACGGGCCAACGATACATTGATGAAGTTCTACTTCCTCATGTTCGTCTTTTCCGTGGTGCTGTCGGTGATAAATTTGTTTTTATGGACGACAACGCAACATGTCATCGAACACTCGCTGTTCAGGATTGTCTAGACAGCGAGGGTATTCAACGCCTCGTATGGCCAGCGCATTCTCCAGATCTAAACCCCATTGAAAATGTGTGGGATGCTTTGGGGAGGCAAGTTGCTATCCTCCGACAAACAAGAACACCCTCATCCGTGCACTCACAGAGGAATGGGATAAATTGCCTCAACAGCTGCTGGATAATGTTGTGCAAAGTATGGTACGACAAGTGGAATGTTGCTTCACACTCCACGGTGGACATATCCCGTGCTGATACCTTTCTTCAAGGTGCCTGCTGACTTTTAGATGCATTGTTCCATTTCTCCGTAGGCAGATCAAATGAACATTTTTTTTCCTTTCAGATGTTTCACAGCTTTTGTACTTTCCAGAACAATAAATATTCTTTATTCTAATGTCTGAACAGTGTGGCAACTATATTTTATCCTACTAGGCCTCATGTCTTGCTTAATGTTATGCTACATAGCAATTTGTGATCCGTCCTTAGCAATTGTCCAGCAGTGTATATGTGTTGTGTGGAAATTCTGCAGGCATAGTGTGTATGAAGAACAACAGAAGACTATGTGATAGCTGGTAATAGTTCAGCGAGGGCTGTGAAATCAGTCTATTGGTGAGTTTTGCGTGAGATGGAAGTAACTCGTGTTGAGCAGCGTGCTTACATCAAAATAGCCGTTCTCCGAAGGAGAAATGCGATGGAATGTCACTGTGAATTAGTGGAAGCCCTTAGGAGTAATGCAATACCATACTCTACAGTAGCACGGTGGGTAGGAAAGTTCAGCAAGGACGTGTGTCAACTAGTAATGAGTAACGCTCGGGACGACCGGTCACCCACCGTTCTCTCCTGCGTTTCACCATGTGACTTTGATCTAATTCCCAAGATTAAGGAACCAATACGTGGTAGGCGGTTTGCAACACAAGGATATTGCTACTGTTGTGTGCCAACAGGTGACCCGATTCACACATGGTGTGACAAACGCTGATGGTATTCAGCACCTCCCACATCGTTGGCAGCGTGTGGTGACAGAAGCAGGGAACTACATTGAGGGTCTTTAGACCCAGGCTTGCCATGTCAACTTTATGTGTACTGCGTTATCATTCTTTTGCACCATGAAGGCCATATTGCCCTGTATACTACTGTAATAAATTAGCGTGTAACAACATTTCAGTGATATTCATTGTCCACACATGTAGTTAATAACACCTTGTCCTTTCCTCTGCATACGTCACATTTTCCAACCGGACTGGTATCTTCAAGAAAAAAAATAGTTGCCATGACTTTTGCCCCAACCCTCGTGTATATATTGATTTCAATTATTGTTCCACTTTGAAGCAGCTGAAGTTTTTGGTAATGGACCTTATTTTGAACCATCCTTCAGGATGCAAGCTGATAACACACTCTGCAAATTAAGAGCGTTAAAAAACAATAGCGTAAAAAAAAAGTGAAGTAATCTATAAAATCTCCTTTATAGAAGTAAAAAAAACTTTTTTTAAAAATTCAGTACTTCCTGTAACACATTTAGAAAATTTTCACATATTGATAAATTCAGAAAAAAAGAATTAAATATCAAAATGAATGTCAATGCAACATTAACTATTAAAATTTAGTAGATAAGCTTATTTTGCTTTTTAGCAATTTAAAAAATTTTTGCCTCCCATAAATGAAGCAATTACTAATTACTGGATTTTCTTTTCCACATTTGCAAGTTGAAATAGCCTTTTTAAACAAAATTAAGATATGTACAGGACATTATTTAAGCAAAATAATTCAAAAAAGGCCCATATGCCCCCTTTATCAATATATGAACTAATACTTTAAGAATTCAGAGGAAAAGTAAAATATAATTTGGGACAAAAACTTTTTTTAAAAAAAAGTTTCTAGAATTAAAGAACCTTGAAAAAAAAAAAAAAGGGTTAATCAATGCATTTAGGAATACTGAAAAAGTGAGACAAATATATCAACAAGTAACAAAAGTCCTCAGTGATTATAAAAACCTTACAACAGGCTCATTATTGGTGAAAGGTCTGTTCACGGTGAAGGGGAAATTGTTATATGTTGTACTAAAATTAAGAATAAAATAAATCTTTATATGATTTTTCAAAAAAAGTAAAAAAAGACAGAAACACTAATATTTTTGCTTCCAGTCATTCCAGGAAAAATAGTCATTTCACAAAACAGAATGTTTTACAAAGTTGTAAGAGAAAATCACAAATTCATAATCCTCCATGGTGTGAAAGGCCAAGGCCTTCTGAGCCACACATCAACCACCTCTTATTTGCAGTAAAACTCCTGTAATTCTTAGTTTTAAGAACCAAACAAACACTTTCTACTATATCTACCCAATAAAGCCTAAGCCCTCTTCTTCTCCCGTATTAAATGTCCCAGCCAAAAAGTTTCTTTTAGAATGTTACTACTGTCATTCATACAAATATAACATGCTCAACCTAATTGAGGTGGAATTTTCCATTTGCAATTAGAACATTCAGTATATAATTCAGTGTTATGTCTTCTACACCAGTGTTCCGCAACCCCCGGTCCGTGGATTAAAAACTACCGGTCTGCACAAGAAACCTTAAATTATTTCTCTTTTATTTACTGTGGTATATTTTTCTTAGGTTTGGGCTACTTTTTATGAAAATCACTTTATATTCATTTTTTGGTATAGCTATGTTTTATTCAGAAGTCACAATTAAATACAATTAAATTAAAATTATTAATTCAAAACAGTCTAAAATATAAGCAATCAACATCCTCCTCCTCAGTAGGCCGCGGTAAAATTTACAAACGTTGACCGGTCCGCAGCGATAAAAAGGTTATGGAGATTTAAGTAAATGCTTCAAACCATCAAAAGCTTTATTAGAGCAAAAACAATGTCTCTTTACTTAAGATAGAATATCAACGATTTTAATTAAATATTGATTATGGATAAATGAACTTGTAACCATTTCAAATATATAATCCCCAATTTATAGATAAGAGCATTTCCATATATTTAGTTTTCTACTGTTAATTAATGAGTCCCACTGGTTTAACCTTAATCCTGTTTGTGATATAGCCGGTCTCTATCCCCTAATTGCTAAGAGGGGACGACGACAGACGTGGGAAAATTCTATTCATTTCCCTAATTGCCGGGAAAAAGTTTCGCAAATGGGTGGTCAGAAATTCTGACCCTTTTTTCTCATGCCAGTCCGAAAGTTAAAAGAGACACTGGTACAATGTGCTTTCGTTTTTTCACGAATCGGTGATGACAACGTATCTGAGAAGATAGAACTTACAATATGAGCCCAGATAGACTCTTCCCCCTTAAGCGGCCGGGAGAGAGAACAAAGGTGCTAGGCGGTGAGTGATTGTGAGAAAGAGGTTTATAAGGTGAGGGCGATGGAGTACGAGGAGATTTTGGCAAGAGAGAACCGATTGAGGTCCTCTTTAGTGATAAGACTTGTGAGACAGCTATACCCGAATCGAGGAGATATGGAAGGAGCAACCGCACGGCAGATATAGAACCAACAAGCTCACCCACACTCAGTGTAGAGCTACTGAGAACTGTGGACCCCTGTGACATATCCTATGTATAGAACTTTCCTCTAAAGAAACACGTTATTACTCTATTTCATGCGAGAGAAATTAGTCAGTGCAGCAAAAGAGAAATGTTATCTGTGAACTCATTTTACATTAAAATTGTAATGAAACTAATTTTGATTAATTTTCATACTGTAAAATAAATAGTATTCAAGAGCTGTTTGAAATAATTACAGATAATAGGTTTAAATGCTTCCATTAAATAACTTTTACTTCTGGCAACCAGTGCAATATTATCTGCAAATGCCAGCACTTGGAACAGGTTTTCTACAGCCTCTGTTATTTACTCAAGACATCCTGATGATCCTCTCCAACACAATTTATAATAAAGACCAATAGAGGGGCATCTCCTTGTCTAATATCCTTACTTTTGAGAAGGCATCCCTATATTAAGACTTTACAAAAGGTCACATTATTTACCAAATTTGTCAGCTTTATGAAAAGATCAAAATTATACATAGCTCCAAAAAATTCATTGCAGTTTAAGGAATAATGTGTGCATAGTGGTCAATAAACAGACGATGAATACCAATCGTAAATTCAAGGGAATTCTCCATAACTTATCTCAAGTGGTCCACAGTGGGTTTACATGTGTAGAATCCACATAGATAGTCACTAATACTATTTACATAAAAAAACAAGCTTCTTGTACAGTAATTCAAAGAAAACTTTGCAACATGTGCACAATAAACTTATCCATGAATAATTTTCATTAACTAAAGAATCTCATCTAAAGAAAGCCCAGTGACTGAGATTGCACTTCCACACCACTGGTCCAGGGTTCAAATCCAGGGCTAGGCAAGGTCGACTCAGCCATTCCTCCCTTCATTAGGTCGATAAATAAGTTACTAAGCTTGCTTAGGAACTGATCACAGGGTGTTTTGCATCAGGCTGACCACTTGATCGAAACATCTGCACATGCACCCCAGTGCCTGTCATGTAAACTGAGATAGCCACAGCAGGCCTTGGCCCTATAGGTCTGTTGTGCCACTGAGTTCAGTTCTGCTAAGAATCTCATTTAATTGATTCGGTAAATTACGCTTATAAGTCAATCCTCTCAAATCTTTTCAGAATACCAAACTATTTATTAATTCAATGGGAAAATTCCGTAGCTCCTGGCAGTAGCACACACAGGAATCTTTCGGGGCAGGGTCGAAAGTTCACCATTCTTGTATCATGCTCCTTTTGGTTTTGTCGATTTTCGGGAACAAAAAAAACCCAGTAAAACAAATAAATAACATTTACATACTATATACATAGAATTATAATCAAACGGAAAAAAATAAAGAGCTTGAGGGGAGACAGACCCTTAGGGCACCCCCTTATGTGCACTACTGGTTCTTGGTCCTCCATATCTTAGAATTTCAGCTTGTATGAGATTAATTACTGGTACTTTGTAGTTTTTAAGCTCCTTAACAGCAGAAACTGTTTCCTACAAATTGGGTAGTGTCAATACACTAGAATATGTCAAGGTTTATTTCTAGTTGTAAAACAAAAATAATTAGAACGCTCATTACCCTTTAATAAATCCTCAAAACACTTGACCCACTTTTCCAAAATTTGAGAACTCATTCTTAAGAATATCACCTGATTTACTTCTATAGAAAATGATTTTGGGTTTAAAATCTCTTCAACAATAGCTGACCTCTTGATTTACACTAATAAATGACAAAAAATATTTTTAATAACCCTGTGTGATAATGTCCTACATATTGCTAAGTTTAATATTAGGCAAAACTTTTCACTTCCCAAATTCCCATTATCATTACAGTGCACATAAATGCTGTTTCATCATAATAATTTTTACATTGTATGTAATTTTAGAGTAACATAACTCAAAGATAATTTTTTTAAAAAATTAAATGCTAAAGGCATTATAGTAAGGGCAAAAAAACTTAAATTAAGCAATTTAAAAGTTAATGCAGGAATAAATAAATCAAAGCCATATAATCTTGCTCATGAAGCAATAAGAAACTGAAAAAAAGTCCCACTTCTCACAGAGCTATAGTGATACTTCAATTTCATAAGTCTGGAGAATGGGTGTGGTCTTTTGATATAATTTAATTTAATATTACAAGCTATAAAGCAATACAAGGATTTCTTGCGATGGATCTCATAATTTTGAACTCTAGTCAAACGACGATGATGACGCTTGAGCTGACACCCAACTTCACAAAAGGAAGTGGACATGGTAGACACATATTTAGCATAAGTATTTATTAAATTACCAGAAATGTAAAAACAAACAAAGTTTATCAGATTTCTAAAATCAATAGCTCAAATTAAAATTGGTAACAGCAAAATTTAGAATATACCATAAAACCTCCTGCACATTAATACAGAAGTAATCAAACTTTTCATTTATAATAGTAATCAAACTTTTCACTTTATAATAGGGCTTTTGGCGAGAAATAATCAAACACGACACCTTGGCACCCCCTTCCCTAACTAACACCACACCAACGGGAGGACGTTTCAGCTCTCGACAGATTTAACGTGCATCGCTGCCCTACACGGCGGGTCTTTAGTGGTACTGGGCTCGAACCGAGAAATAATCAAACACTTATTATAAAACCAAAAACTTCAAATCATAGGGATATATATGTTTAATTTCTAATGACTATATGCATGTGGGAAAAATAAATTTTAAATTTATTGCAGAAAAAAATTCCTGGGAACAAAACTATATGGAGGTGATTCAAACACAACTCTCATTTTTCAGTAATGTACATTTTAAAAATGTTTGGCATAAGACATTCATAATTCTTTTGAATCAATAATGTAATCAATAATGTACTGAGATAAAAATTAAAATAATTTTTACAAGATGGTTAACATGATCTTTTTCTTCTTAGCAATATATAAATATTAAAAGATTCAGATGCTTTTTCTAAATGCAATCCCAAATAAATAAATAAAATGTTACATTATGATAATGTTTAGTATAAACATACTCCAGCATTTTCATTCAAATAATTTTAAATGACATGCCATAAAAACAAATAATTCGGCACATTAAATATTCAAAGTTACATAACACAACATAACTATTAAATCTATAATCTGTGCAAGAGATTACTTAAAATGTGTACATTACAAGAGAGAATTTCATGAGAAGTAAAAATTGACATATTAGAAAAGATTACTATTAAAAGAAAGATTTAGAAGTTTATTTTTCCCATGTTGTTACTGGATGGATGTTATACTTTAAAAAAATTATTCAGTTACATAGACATAAAAAGTGCAAGGAAGACAGAAAAGATAAAACAATAAAGAAAATAGGACAGGCCAATGCCTTAAAACTAAATAGTAAACATTTATAAAAAGTAAATACATTCTTTGAAAAAGACAGTAACTTACATTTTAAAAATACCTTTGACATAAATGAATTATTTATGACTAGACACAAACTTTTGTGTAATCTAATGATATTTGTCAAACACGTGAAGAATAACTTTAGTGCCTCATCTTTAGCTTACACCTTTCTTTTGTGCACTTACTTTGTATACTTGTACTCTATAGCAGCAGTTTTTAAGCTTTTGATTGCCACGCCCCTCACCCTTCATGTATTGGTTTGACACTGTAGACCCTCCCACCCCACCCAAAGATGTTTATTAAACCTCCCTCACTCACTCTCAACACATGGCTGAGCAATTTAAAGGTTCCTTAATAATTGCAAGACAGCCTCTGCTACTTATACAGACTTTAACACACGTTTCTTTTTTTCCTTTAAGAAAAATAGTAAATATCCGATTAAAAAAATTACAAAATACTAATTTCAAATAAACATATAATGTGCTTTTTCTGTATTATTTAGTGATCTATGCTATTAATCAATCTAGTGATTAATTAGTGATCAAGACTAGGAAAACACATCTTTCAATTTTTCAGAGTTCTTTCAGTGTGTATAACAGAGAAATTTTAACATTCTCCTAGAAAGGCACTGGGAATTCCCAGGAGTCTGTAGACCACAGTTTAAGAACCACTGCTTTATAGCAATCTTAACTTTTGTGCAGTACAAACTTACCTAGTAATTAATATGCTGCCCCCAAAGATACAATAATTAACAATTTCAATTCTAAACTAGCAGTAATACTGAAATCAGAAAAATATTAGTCTTTTCATTTTGTACAAAACAAAGTGTTAAAAAAAATGAATATCAACTGGGTAGTTATCAAATATTTAGTTGAAAAACTGAGAGTTGCATTCTTTATTTGTAAATTTTAATTAAAACAGTGTTTAACACAAAGGAACCTCAAAAAATTTAGTTTAAAAATTACAAAAGAGAAATATTTAATGAAACCTGTTCCTTGTTTACAATTAGTGATATTTGACTATTTTGCTCAATTTAAATCTTAACATTTTAAAAAAACAATATTTTTTAACAAAAAAGTTTCTCAATTATGTGTATTTGCTTTCAATTAAATTTATGCATAATTTAATCCACCTTTTGATCCGAATGTTAATTTTTCTTAAACTAGCAGAAGAAACCAATAACTATTTTTGTACTAGAATGAACATGTATCTGGAAATGTTATGTTTATGTTTTAATGGTTAAAAGTGTTTTGACAGATGAAATTAAAAATATTTCAAATTAACTAAATAATAATACTAAAGTAACAATATGAGTTCAATATTTTTAGAAGATGCTTAAAAGAGATCACCAAAACACAACAAACAGTCGGACAAAATATCATGTGTGTTTAAGATTTAACAGTTCAATCACTTTAGTAATTGTACAAAGTGATGTTTAGTAAACTGTATTCTACTTATTTATATTGAAGTTTTGCTTAAAAGTGATTCCTTCAAGTTTCAAATCAAATGAGCGAAAAAACCCTTAATAAATCCTAATAATGGTTTTAAATT
The DNA here is from genome assembly GCA_019973935.1 of Trichonephila clavipes. Taxonomy (NCBI): domain Eukaryota; kingdom Metazoa; phylum Arthropoda; class Arachnida; order Araneae; family Nephilidae; genus Trichonephila; species Trichonephila clavipes. Next base: position 14,180 of record BMAU01009796.1, on the reverse strand, counting down.
AAAATCAAAAATTTATTTTTGAGGAATTGTTAGGAAATTATCAACTTTTTAAAACACAAACTTTTGAACTATTCAAACACTTTCTCTAAAATTGGTGATACAATTACAGTTTTCTGATTTTAAAAGGTGTTGGAATAAAAATATAATAACTAAAGCAAAGAATAATAAGCATCCCCTCCCCCTTTTTATGTATAAAGTTAAGTAATATGTTATAGAAGACAAAACATGAAACACTTAGAACTCAAAAAAAGTTGCATCAATTTCAGGAAAAATGAGTAGTGTAATAAAATATTCTACTCTCAGTAATATAGTGAAGTCAGGATATAACATTATTGGAACTCTTTTCAATACGAGAAAGTGTTCAAATTTAGCATCCAATTCTTTAACATTATGCACAGTGAAGCATATTTTAGACTAAATAAAGAACTTTTATATATAATTGCTTGTAAATAAAACAAACACATTTTTTAACTTTCTACCTAACGGTGTAAGTTTCATCTCCACATCTTTCTTTTCTTCCGAATAGTAGTTGCCATGCCGAACAAGAAAAATGTGTCTTGTTGCAGTAGGTTTTAATTCTGCTTTCTTTTCTTCCATTTCTTCATCAGAATTTTTTTTCTTTTTGTCAGGTTTTATCAAGCTTGAAGCATCTCTTCTGCAAAAAAAAAAAAAGAAAAAAAAGGGAAGAAACAAAGAAACTTTAAAATACTTTCTTTTAGTAAAGTGACACACACAAAAATATATTGGATCCACACACACAAACAAAAAATAAAATTTAGATTTTAATTAATTTCTGTGAATTTATCTACAATTAAAGTCTTTATTCCATGATGAATAAATCTACATATAGGGAGAGAAAAAAAAAGATTTTTTTAATTCAAATTTAATACATTGGTTATTTGGATATAACTGGTACATTTAAATTTTAAAAGGCCCCAGCAACAATCAACTGGCAGAAGGCATCCATTAGTAATTTTTAGTAGTAAACGAATTGTGATGAGTTGCAAAACAATTGGTAGCTCTAAAAAATTACCATCATTTTGAAGACAAAATATGCAATTTAAGTTTCAAATTAAAATTTGAATATTTTTTTATTACTTTTATTAAAACATTTTTATGATAAAATAACCTTTCCTACTATTTTTTAAACTGAAATTTTTAAACAAACATTTTATTCTTAATCTTTTCTATTATAAAAATACTTCATATAATTCTTTTATTTTTATTGCACATTCTATTCTAAAATAAATGAATTCATGTTCATTAAAAACTTTAAAGGATAAATTTTCTTTAAATGTTATTTTATAAATTACTAAAAACAATTCTTTTAGCTTTCAAAATGATCTTTTTTTGAATTTTTACGATAAACTGTATGAAGTAAATTCGCTTAAAATCTCATTTTTACATCTTACTTTTTTCAGATGTAATAGAGTAGTGTTAAAGATTTTAAGGTACACTGATCACTTACTGAAGAACTAAAAAATACTTTATATATATCTATATACACATACATAATATATATATGTGTGTGTAAAATAGAAAGATCTTTTTATGCAATTTCATTAGCTATCAAATTTCTTCTAATGGGCTCCAATAAAATGTTTATTTTATTTTTATCTATTTTTGAATTTAATTTCTGGGTTTATTTTAAGAAATACCACAGGTACAAAGTATGAACTTGGGAAAAGAATTGATATTAAAACTAGATAAAGTAAAGAAACATCCATACATGCCACTACATCTCTAACTTTTATACAAAAATCGCAATATTTAAAGCTTTAACCTGGTCGCAGTCACGCACTTGATACTAACATAAGTGGTTGCGTGGGGTGATAGAATCTCCTTAATCTTTTTTTTTATATAATTATTTTTAATCTATACCGTAAAAATTGTAATTCCAGTTAATAACTTAATTAAGAGAAAATATACTTACCTACTTTTAGACTTTTCAATTTTTCTTTAATAATTTGAGAAAACCCCAATCAAAATGAACTAAACTGTTTCAAATATGTGCAACTATAATAAAGGACACAAACCACAGACACTTTTTGCTAACATTACAGGAATGATATTTTCAAGCAAAACTGTCATATTTTGTTCCATTTATTGTAGTTTTAGAGTCCTTTGATGATCGATAAGTAGCATGCTGAGCTTTTTGCTTACCGTAAAATCCGGCGTATAACGCGCACTATACTTTGAAGCTTTTAAATTTTAAGGTTTTTCACCATATAACGTGCACCCCCTTTTTTAAGAATTAACCTACAATGTACGTTAAAGTTATTATGCTTTAATGCCATTTATTTGAAGTATTATCCATGGATTTTTTTAAAAAAATAGTATATTTCTAGAAAAACAACCCTTTATATAAGTTTTTTTTATGTGCATCTCCTTTTTTTATTTTTGAAGCTATCATTTTTATACCCGGCATATAATGTGCACCCGTAAATTTTGATATTTTTTGTGTTAAAAGTGCGCGTTATACACCAGATTTTACGGTATATCTTTTTGACTGGGTGTAGTGTGTCTTGTGGAACACTTGTAGCTTCATATCTTTTTTCATGGTGTTTTTCAGCAGAAATTGAAAATTTTCCTTTCTACTCAAACGTTTCATGTTCATCACTTTTCTCAAATTTACTTTTGCTATCATGAATAATATCCATTATTTCATAAGATTTTTCTCTTTCCCTTGCTTGATAATTTTCAACTTCATCCAATAAAGAGAGATCGCAGATGTTTATTTCTTTTTTTATATTCTCATTTACATTTATAAACTGTAATGAATCATACAACATAGCAATCAAAACTCCAAATCATTCACAGGGGAAAAATGTAGCCTGTTCATAGAAAATACTTTTGGAACAATAGTGATCACAAGGGAAACTCAGTCACCTCAAGTACCTTAAGATTGAAAAAAAAAAAACATTTGCCACTCACAACAAGATACTGACAAGGTCATTGGTAAAAAATAAACAGTTCTCCTACAATTAAACATTTTGTGAACCTGGGGTGACTCTGTGTCCTGTCTGACTGCTCTCAGGTTAACAAGCTTTTATTTAGACAGATGAATCCCCTTGCTGCTTTAGTAATATAAACCAACTCATAATGTAAATAAAAAAAATGCTATAATTACCTATCCCAATTATGATTCCATTTGACAAATGATTGTTGAACAAATGATGTTGCTGCTAAAATTTTTCTTCAGATGTTGCTGCTTGTAAAGAATTTTCTTCAGATGTTGCTGCTTGTAAAGAATTTTCTTCAGATGTTGTACATTTAATGCCAAAACCACTGCAGCTCCAGCAGAGACTGCACAAATTAGTTTTGAAGGCAACGGGCCTATAATAAAATCTAAATGTAAAAAAAAGCCAGAAATTTACTTGTATATCATCTTTGTTTTTCTCCACTCTTAAAACGTTATACAAAAAAAAAATACCCTGGATAGTTAAACATTTTACTGCAAAACAAATGTTATACCAATATAAAATTAACACTTTTTTCGGAAAACAAAGTTACTTTTGTTTAAATAATTGGAAATTAATGAAGCTCATTTTAGGTCAAAGAATATGATGGGTAAAAAGATGACTGTTACACTTAGTACCAGATATTCATTTCAATAATAATTGAGTGTTAGTGTTGTGGAAGCAGACTGTTTTAATTCCTTGAAAAAACAATCAAAAACCTATTTAAAAAAATGACAAAGCACATCTGTATAAGAATACAGCAATAAAGTATTTGATGTGAAATTTATGTATGATTGACTTATTTCTCATTTTTTGAACATCAAAAAAAGGACAACAGAAATTGATTTTAAGTTGTTTTTGATTAAGTTTTTGTTGCCCCACATAGTATTTGTCATTTTTGAATTAACTGACACTTGGAAAAGAATAATATAATTATTCTTTTCTAAAACAGTAGTTCAAGCTACTATAACCTATTTTAACATGTAATTCTGTTACAACAGTAAGCAAGTTGTCCTATAAGTGACTTTGTTGAACTGAAATTAAAACTTCGCATATAATACTTTAAAATGAAAAAAATGTTTTCAAAATATCTGAATAAATCGTTATATATAGATATATATACTCATGTGAAAATTTAAACGAATTTATATTTTTTTACAGAGAAAAATACATTGAACTAACCTGCACTTAATATATTTATTGTTATCAAATTTCCTTGGATATTTTCTGCTTCAATCGATTCAAGAATTGTTATACAGTCAGTCCTAAAACTGATTATTTAGTAAAGTGTATCCAGCTCATTTGAAACCAATAAATTATGAATAATTAAATAATTCTTCATAGAATATATCCATTAAATTTTATTTCCTTCTTGATGAATTTAAGATCATATTTTGCTTCACCGATAATATAAATGTTTCAAAAAAGCTTAAGTCTATTTTTATTTCATTTATGCCATACAATGAATTTTGATTTACACTTAAAATCACTTTTGTGAATTCCTTTTTCAAAATACAATGTTTAAGATGATTATTATTTTATTTTTAAAATATTTTATATTTTCTTCGGTTCACTCCTAGGAGAGCCCCCACCCTTGGTGCGAATTACTTTGGTTAGCGATAATTGTGCCGTCATGGTAACCTTGCTTTTAAATACAACATATGGCAACTAACTTTTTCTAGAATTTTCGTCATTTGTGGGCGCGCATTTCAAATTTCATTTTGTTGTTGGGCACGGGTTGAAAGTATGGCTGCGCTTGTAAGTGAATACACGTTACAATTTTTTACGTTATTGAATGCTAGAGGCAGAGAAAAAAAGAATTGATTGAATCGTGTATGAAGAAGGATTAAGGTATAGAAAGAGGAACGAATAGATGTTTTTCGAGTTGTTGAACGACGGACGAAGAGGAATTGCTGTGTGTGATTAAAAATGGGTCCTGCCTGGAAGCTACGATTGTTTCTGATTGTTGGAAAGCGATAAATGTTTGTCAGATGAGGGTTTTAAGCATTTGGAGGTGAATCATAGTATATGTTTAAAGATCCTGATACCGTGCTCATACCAATTCAATTGAGGGTACATGGTCGGCAATAAACGACGTTTTCTCCGCAATCACACCAGCCACAGCCGCAGAAGGCATGTTACCAGGCCATTACTCGCTGAGTATATGAGCGCGCTCTCGCGATCACTCACTCAGCGGCCAGACTTCCAGAATTTTTAAAAACAGTTGTTACACTTTACCTCCACTTGGGAAGGATCAACAATAAGAAAGTAAGGGTAAAATCCTAAGGAGGACCCACTGCTGTTTTTGGTGCCAAAATTTTTCGCCAAAAAGCGCCAAATTGAAGGTTTCAAAAGGCGTCAATAAAAAAAAACTCTTGGGAAGCGCATGCGTCAGCGGAGGATGAAATGGGCGTTTAGCAAAGATGAATTCAAAATAAATACACATTAAATTAATCATTATATAAAAAAAAAAAAACGGAGAAAGCAATGAAATTCATTTAAAAAGTATTCTAAAACCAGTGTGTACAACATGATTTACATTTTTAAAAAAGGACGAAAGGGGCGTTTCGCAAAGATAAAATCGAAGAAATACATGAAATCAATTTTAAAAAATGTTAAAAAGCACTTACTTACGCTTGCATTTCGTCATGATCTGTTGGTGGATACACCCTTGCGATGGATGCAAAGGAATTTATGAAAATTCTCATTCACCAACTTGTGATCGTAAGATCGCCGCCACATGTCTTATTAACTTTGTCTCATATTCTTATTAACTTTCAAGTCATTCATCACGAACTCATTCATGCTCTTGCCAAACCAATATCTCGTCAAACGCAAGATAATAGTTATAGCAAGTTTGCTTTATAAACCAAGTGCCCCTTTCTCACACTCCGAACGGCGTCGTGGCGATTATCTTTCGACTGGTTGCCGAAACGCACCATTCGTAGTCAAGTCAACCGTTCCCTTTCGCTTTTGCAAACGCATATTTTTTACACCTCGAACATTCATAACAAAGCAATTAAATTAGCTTTCATACACCATTCTAACGTCTCTTTCTTCCCCTATGTATGCCCAGGAGCACAAAGAAACCTATAGTCGTAGCCCTCACTTTAAAGTAATTTCCTTTCTGCGCCATTCTTAACAACCTCAGCGAAGCTGAGTCAAATGTCAAAAATGCCGTTTTTGAAAAGCGAAAAATGTTGTACTTTTTTTAGGGTTGCCATTTTTTGGATTTGAAAATCCAAATTTTTGATGAAATGGAAAAGGTTGTTATATTGTAACCTTTATCGCTCCAAAATTTGGCGCCCAAAAGTGGGTCCTCCTAGGATTCAACCGAAGTAAGTGCTGTTGTTATATTTTTATCTTAAATGTTAAATTTCTGTTGTTTACATATATTTTCATTGCGCATCCATCTTATACTGCTATATTTACTTGTCACCGTTGTCGGGTTTGCTTGGCGCCATTTCGTTTCGCTTTGGCGCTTTTTCCGGTTTGGCGCCAAGGGTGGGGGCTCTCCCCTGGGAGTTTACCTTTCATTTGTTCAACAAAAACAAATATGATCCATTTATTCTATACAGTATCCTTCTCATATACTGTAATTAAATATAATATAAAAATAGGTATATTATTATGGTTTGTTTTAAAAAATATTTCAATTTTCCACTTAGTTACATCTTTATTAATTCTGATGTGAAAATAGTTTTGAATTGTGATGTAAATATTTGATACTTGTGTATTATAACAACAATCACTAAGGTTCAAGATAACTCGCCAAGTTGGCACCCCCACTTCGCATGTGCTGCACTGCACTGAATTGGAAATATTGCTTCATATAATGTTGTGATAATATGTTAATCTAAATATTTTATATCATTCGAGCAAAACAAAGTGAATTCTATAAAATATGTTCGAGAAGATAAGTAAGTATGTAAGAGGAAAACATATCTGACTAAGATAACACACAAATGAAATACAGAAATTTCCAACTAACATCATTAACCAAATATTTTACGAGGTATACTCATGCATGAATTTACAAGTATCTAAGTCAGTCAAGTCCTATTTTAATGAACACCTTTATAATTATACATTACATAAATTACATCAGTAAGATTGGATAAAAAGTGCAACACAGAAACAAACTATTGGCATCTATTTTATCTTTTGCCAAAGACAAGAACAAAACTAGGATTTTATTTAATCCTGCAATTAATTAGTTTTTGTGGATCCTCTACAACTACATTGCAACCATATGATCCCTGATCTGTGAGTTAAGCCATCTCGTCCAGGTTCAACATATGTAATGTTGACCAACACTTGGAGGAATTAAAGATTCCCTTACCGATTCATTTAGAAGCTACGAAAAAGGGACAAAAAACAGAAAAGAGTGCAAATTCATTAAGCAAATGCAATCTTAATAGAGTACACGAGAGAATATCAAGCACGGAAAAAAACATTGCAAATACTCTTAATAATGAGTTTTAGGAATGGGAATGTATTGTGACTATTCTAATGTCGGCAACACAGATTAATATGGACTCTGTGAACCACCCTGTGACATCAACTACAGAGCCCTCAACAAGTCTAATGCATGTTGGAACTGATGCATGGGAATCAATGATAAATTCTATCCTACGTTACAAAGACTACAGGATTCCCATAAAATGCTCACAATGATTTTTAAAAGCAATTCGTTGATAATACTTTCGATCACGGGTGTTTGATTTGTGATCCATTATGGTTTAGAGATGAAATAAGAACCTGTTGCTGAGCACAAAATATTTTACAAAGAATTAGCTAGAACATTAAAGCCACTAAATTGCAGACAAAGTTTAAGTAGCATGTACACGGTCAGCTGGGAATATTAGGGTAAATAATCAATGTTTAACGTCGCCAAATCAACCGAAGTTTCACTTCTATCGCGTGGCTTTCCACGCAACATTTCTTTTAAAAAATTTTTAATGTTGATTCTCGACAAAATTTTTATTATAAATGTAAATAAACAATAAAAAGAAAATACATACCTCAAATGTTTGAATTCAAACAGAAAATAGGCGGCACAAATTAAGCAAAACAATTAGATAATATTTCTAAATAAACAACATAAATAGATATTTTAAACAAAATTCAAGATTCCATGATATTCGCACAGATCATTGAGAGCATACTTAGTCGTACAATGCCGCAAAACTTCAAAACACGAGTTTGTTTTGTCAGTTAAAGTTATTGCCAAAATAAAAAGTATAAATTCTGTTAAAAGGCCACTACAACGGAAGATGCACATTAACAACTGTATTTTATTTCATCGGACTCGATCGAAATAAAATACAGTTTATGGATACTATTATACTTAATCGAAACAAACAAAGCAATTACAAAGTTGCATATTACCTTCAATATCAAAGGTCCCCCAATTTTGAGTACCCCACCTACGGTAGGGGTACTCAAACTTTTTTCCTGCTGGGCCGCATACATATGTCAGCTATTTCACGCGGGCCGCAACATAAGGATAAAAGGGGAGGGAGGAATGCTTTAACACCAAGACGGAGACCACGCACAAGCGAGCTCCACGATCCTTCGGATCACTATGAGCGATACCAGTGAACGTATGGACATTTCGCCGTCAAGATTAGCCCAAGTGGCCGCCTGCGAAAAACTAAGAGATACCGTTACAGGTATCTCAGCCCTTCACAAGTCGCTGCACGAGGTGGACACAGACGTTCACCCAGCCCCAGGAATTCCTACACACGGAACTGTACCGGACAAACACAGGCCATGATCAGGAGAAGGAGGAAATGGTAAGTGAGCTTAAAACCCTCCCACCATGTACCAAATTAGATTGCCAGGACCATAAGATCCCTACTTCGGTAGACAGAGGAAATTAATTTGAAACCTCCCATCCTGAAAAAATAAAATAAAATTAAAATTAATTGCAAACCTAACAAAAAAAAACTTAGCAAAAAACGAAAAAAATAAAGCTAAAAGAATCCACGGAAGAGTTCATCTTCCCCAAAAAGACAATACAGACCTATATCCCTCACCTCTACCCAGGACCCCATAGAAACCAATAATAATTTTTCCGATTTAGAGCAGGATGGTTGAGGCATCCACTTTCGACCGAAAAAGACAAGTAACCACCGAACTAGTTACACCTAAAGAAGACTCTCCCCACCCTATAATACTAAAAGTTAAAGACAAATCAGAGCAAATTAATTGCATTTCAAAAAATTTCCCAATATACGCAATAGATTAGCAAACGATGTTGTCAAAAATGTTTACTAATGACCCCGAAGAATACAGAGCCCTTATCCACTTTTGAAGTCGGATAAGAATTCGAGAATTCTACGTAATAGATCGAAAAAAATTAAACCTATTAAAAGGCTGTAATTAAAGGACTTCCCTGGTTTCAAAAATAAATGACATCACTAACGACTTAGCTGAAGTAGGATTTCAAATTGAAAGCTGTACTCAGCTCACCTCTAAAAAGAACCAAAATCTCTCCCTATTTTCTTGTAATCCTCCACGTAACGATAATAATAGCAAGATCTTTGATATAACTAAATTGGGTTATTTACAGGTGAAAGCTGAGGGTTACCTGGTTAGAGAATGGGTAACCCAATGCTTCCAACTGTAACAACTTTTACCATACTGCCGCGAACTGCTTTATGAAACCAAGGTGTTTGAAGTGCGGAAAAAGAGCATACCAAGAATTGTCACTTAAAGAAAACAATTAAACCCCTTTTGTATCAACTGCCAGGACTTCGGTCACTCGGCATGTTATATACAAAATGTCCCCAGCCCAGAATGGAACAGCCTTTTCTGACCCAATTAAAGAAAAAATTCGTCGAAAGTAAATGGACTAAAGGGGAATTTCCTTCGCTAACGTTGTTAATGGGGAAATCCTCAATCAAACCCCTCCCCGAAAATGAAAATAATAATGAAGACTCCCCCTCGTGGATTCCTCAGCCAAGATAGCAACAGTTCAGATTTAGCTCAAGTTTTAGAACTCTTTAATATCATATCAAGCCTAGTAAGAGAAAAATCCTAAAATTCTCGACCTTCTCTCAAAATTTAAAACTACAAGTTTCGACGAAGAAAAACACTGCCTACTGGCAGAAGCGATAATGAACAAAATTTAAATTTAAATTCCCCTTCCTCTTATCTTTTTAAATCTTAAATTTCTCCTACATATTTTTAAATTCTCGATTAATATTTATTAAAATTCTCTTTATTTCCAAATTTTCTAAAGTACATGAATTCAATCTTAAAGCTCACTTCCAACCTCAATCAACGATCACTTCCAAAACCGATGTCTCTGAACTCCCATTGGACCACCTCCTCGAAGTCGCCCTCCTCTTCAAACCAAGTTACCAAAACCAAGAACATCAGAGTGCCAGATAGAGGGTTAAAGGCTGCTGGCGCAGCCTGGGTACCTCGTTTAAAGTCAACCGAGGAGTCAACCGAAGTCTTTAAGACCAAGATAACTTTGGAAATTTAGAATGTGAAAAATTGATCCTTTATTGTAACTCTTTTTTGGTTTTTTAATTATTATTTTATATTTTTTTTGTATTTTTGTCACTAACACTAAATATTAAAAGCATTTAAGAAACACTTCTTCACTATTTCTGCATCAGTAAACGATTTCACTTTTCCCCGATTACCCATAATATAACAAACTTCACTGAATGTCTTTGTTACAGTTGGGATATTACTACTGGCAAACACTTTATTTGCTGTTACTGCAAAGATTAGTTCAAGAAAGCCTATTTATCACCTCTTTGAGAGCAGAGACTTTCGAGGAAAAGTGTCATTGAATGATTCCTCTTTATTCGTATTTTTCGATATAGCACTTTCGTGACAAATAAAACAATTATTGATTCATGTTTCTTTTTTTTTTTCGCTACAAAATAATCAACCTCCCAATCGTCTTTGACAACATATTTCTTTCGAGATATTTTTCGCTTCAACGATATGAAAGATAGTTAAAAATTGAGTCACCACATAAAATTGTCGCTGCGCCACACTGTTGTTCTATTATCACTAACTGTAACCGTTACAAAGAAAAAAAATATCAAATTTTTGCACTGGGGCGACGTCGACAGCAAAAATCAAGAATAGATATATTTGATTTCTTAACAAGGAACTTTCCCACCAAATTTTAAATACATTGTTCTTAAAGAAATAAATTTCTCAGAGTGCTGACCATGTCCGGGCCAACACCTTAAAAGGTTCTGGTGGGCCTGCAGGAGAGTATCATCGCTGCTCATCAGTATTTAACTGAGCAAATACTAATGTACGTGTCAGAGGCATAGAATCCCGAAGTGTGCGCTCATCTAAGAGGAACTGAGGCTCCTGTGGGTTATGCACCTGCGGCCGAGTAACATGACCGCCAGCCAAAAGGGATCACCCCGTCCGGAGGCTGTTATTGACGAAATGGTGCTTATCCGAAGGACAGAAACCATGCGACCTCGGTTCCGCAAGCATTTAACATACCACTAGACCAAAATGATCACTTCGAGTCCGGAGGCTGTTACTGGCATATATAGATGATACCGCAACACACTCCTCGACGAGTGAGATCGGTGGATTGGCAGTTCATGAACGAAGGAGTTGTTTTGGCGCAAGCAGCGTGAGTCGCAGCTGTTAGTTGGAGGAGTTGCGTCAGAGTGAGTTTGACGACTTTTGCTGTATCAAGTGAATCTGACGAAGCTTGTTTTTTTGCTGCGTCAAGTAAGTCTAACGAGTTTTGCTTGCTCTTTTGCGGGTCAGTTCAGAAGGTTACGCTTTTTCTTATTTCAGCCAGGGTCTAAATACACTGGTAGCCATTCCGGTAGGGCAGAACCCTCAACTTTCGGTTCCGTAATACACATCATACCACAAGACCAAAATGATCACTTGTCGGCGGCTGTTACTGGCTTTTATAGATGATACCGCTATATTACTCCCTGGGATGAGCAGGAACGATGGGATATTTGTTATGGCAGCGTGTGTGTTATTACTATTCCGTTTAGTGGGTCTGGCGACTTTTGATTATCTTTTGCGGGAAGATGGCGCCGCTTGAGCATATCTGAAGGTATTTATTGCGTTTTTCTTTTTCAGCCAAGGCCACCAATTTGGGGTGAAAATCCGGTAGACAAAACCCACCCGGCCTATGCATCCGTAGTCGAGTAACATGACCTTCAGACAAATGTGATTACCCCTGTCAGGGCTGTTACTGGCTTTTTGTAGATACCGCTACAAGTTTATGAATCTTTATTCGGAACAACTCCAAGCCAGCGTATGAGATGATAATATTATCAACTGTTTCAAGATAGTTCTGGAGAGATAGACAGGATTTAAAAGATTGATGAACTTTACATAGAAATTCCGAAGCAGCCGGAGCTGTCGGGATGGTATCTTGTGTATTAAGCTGCAGGACTTAAAATTGATGCATTTGGAATGACCGGGGTGGTATAGAATATAATTCCCAGGATGTGGTCTCATGCAAGTTGCGAGATGAGAGAGTAAGTTTTACATAAACGTCACATGTGAAAGCTACGCGAGGGCGTATTTTGAACTACGGTCAACTGAAAAAGACGGACACCCGGAGTTGGCAACCGCCCCTCTTCCAGCTTCACCGCGACCACACCAGCTTTGGAGGACAATGAGACTACTGACAGATTAAAAATGCACTCTTTCCCATTCACACAGCAGATCTCTCAGTGGCACAGAGAAAGTTGCAAAACGGTGCAAAAGCGCAGGGCTATGCGTTACCGTGCAACTGTGAGTTGGTTTCGCAAAATCTCGGAGCGGTTTGATATCTGTCTTGAATCTAGATATTTTCAGAGAGGCGTGTAGTAGAATATGTGTTGTATATTACTCATTTCGATCCTATCATAGCAAGCTCTGTCTATTAATGCCTCAACTCCCACAGCCCCTGAGTGGGTGAGTGAATATTAACTTTGCACTGTTCAGCTACACGAAGCGCTTTCGGCGACGGACTTACGCAAGCTTCGAACCATGGTCAAGTGACGTGGACGACACACATGAGTGGGCACCCCCACCTCTCCTTACTACCACACCACACCAATGGGAGGACGTTTCAGCTCTCGACAGATTTAACGTGCTTCGCTGCCCCTACACGGTGGGTCTTGGTGAGCGCTAGGCATCAAGAACTCTGTTTGCACATTGCCTGCCACATGATCCGGACACCCTGACCACTAGGCTACCGCAGCCCTATCCTCAGATTCGAAGATGAGGCGATTAAGACCTCTTCGGAGATCATGTATCCCATCTACAAAGAACATTCTACAGTTCAATGATGGGAAAAAAATTTGTTGCAATCTTGTCAAGCACAATTTATTTCTTAGCTGTTTATCTATCCAGATCAAATTGAAGTCAATAAGCTAAATTACATAAATAAATCTTCTTCTTAATACGTGCCACCCAAAAAACTTAATATTTTAATTTACATATTGATATTACCTTATTCTTCAGTACCATAAAATAACTTTTGTAAAAATATGATTCAATAAATAGCATTATTTGGTCTGCTGTATAACCAAATTTGTAACTGTAAAGTTAATTTGTAAAATATTATCAAATAAAAAATTATTTTCATATATTCCTTGTAATAAAATAAAAGAGGTTAACAAATAAAAATAAGGATTAACTATTTTGTTAATACAAAGATTAGTTCAAAGGCTCTGTGAAAATTAATTTTACATCTGGTCCCCATTTTTAGTCAATTTATTTTTGTATTCACTTATTACTAGAAGCTTTAACGTGAACGCATCATCTTCAGAGATGAAGCTATTATTGAACAATGGCTGAGAGGCTTCATTATATAACTGATCACATGGTATAAGCGCGATGTTGCTGATCGGCCTTCTTATGTGCAAAAACCCATTGGTCAGATTAAACCCCGCCCACCTCCTAATCCGAAATGAGTTAATTTTTTTGGTGCTCTCTACAAGTTTGTGTGTCTGTGTTAATTTTTTCTCGCACTTAATACACTCTAATAATATTGAATTTTATTTTTTTCATAATCTTTAAAATGTAAATTTTAAGATCAAAGTAAATATTTAAACAAGGATTAAAACTTGAAAGTCACGCAAACTTCTAATGATGAGAGAGGGTTAATAGCGACTTGCTTGAGCTGGGTACTTTCTGGTTACCCTACAACGACAATAGAGAGATCCATTGCAATATGATTCCAGATGATGCTTTCCTTGTTCTTTA
>BMAU01009795.1:0-15441 GCA_019973935.1 Trichonephila clavipes | reverse complement strand
GTTGTTATAGTAATATTGCAAGTTTGCTTATGAAACACTCTTTAAAGGATTTTTACTTTTTAAAGATGCTGCCGTCATCCAATTTTCTCTTATATCACTTCTGATTTGTTTTATTTAAAAAAAAAACAAGAAAAATGATATTTTTGATTGTAAGTTGAATATGAAAGATTTTATTTTAAATTGCAATAATCTTATATTTTATATTGTTATCAGATCGTATTGTTTACAGATGAAGAAATTCAATCCCTATATATAATACGAAATTGTGCTTTAGAGGAATTAGAAGAAATAATGAAATGAAAATCAAAAGAAAATACGTATCCATCTGATTAAAAGTACAAGAAAACTATTGCTTCATAGAAATCAGGGAAGGACACATTTATTTTGGTTCTAGGGCAATATTGTGGATAAAATACCGAAGGGGGCAATCCCTCCCTCTTTAAAATGATTGCATTCATTATTTTATTATTCTTCAGTAAAGGTATAAATTGTACTATAAAAAGTCAACAAATATAAGTTAAAAAAAGTAGTGGCAGCTTTAGTTGTTGTACTAATTTCATAGCATCTATAAATGCAAACACTTTTAATTTTAGAATATGTTTAATGAGAAAAATGCACCCAAGCATAATTTTTCACATTTTTTTAAAATCAAGAGTGAGCTCTTGCTTGTTGAACTTCTCATCACTGCCTGAAAGTTAATCAGACGACTTGCATCTATACTTACTCCTGTAAATTATCTGGTAAGAAAAAAAAATTTCTAACAGATACATGTTGACCCAAATATGAAGAACAGTTTATCTATATTTTTATCGATTTATGCACAAAAATATTCTTTGCTGGCCATATGTGGCATTCGAGCAGCTATTTATCCCCCCTGGAAAAGTAAGATGATTGATAACATCAGAAAAAAATACACTTCCATACGTGATTAAAAATAAAAGAAAAATATGGTTTTATAATAGGGTTTCTATATAGAGCAAACAATGGTAATTTGAAAATTGTAACAAATGGTAATATTTATTATTTATTTCTTGTAATGATTTAACCATTCATCCCAGCGTGTTAAAAATTGTAATTCTTTATTTCTCTCGTGCTTTATATTAATGCTTTTATTAATGCTTTATATTAATGCTCGCGCGCGCGTGCTTTTATTTATAAAAATTAACTGTAATTTTAATTATGGAAAGTTCTGGAACTTTCGATGGCAATAGATAAGGAGGTGGAATATTCAGTTGAAAAAATATAGTCTTGAGTTGTATGTGGCAAGAGTTGTTGGCATTTTTATTTTCGTGTTGAAAAATAATAATTTTATTCGCAAAAAATTGACATAAATGTAAAAAAAAGTACTGAATTGATTATTTTTCCATCACTCAAATAATTTTACACAAATATCAGTGTTGGTTGTTTTATTTTTTTCTAAAACTATAAATATTTCTTTCCTTCTAATTTTTTTTTTCTTTTTCAATTTCTGAGGAGTATTGGATTAACAAAATGAGAAACAGCTTTGTAGTGACTCAGTAACAAACTTGATACGCTTCTTCAAGAAAATCGCTGTGAAGAATAATTGAAGTTAATATGCATGAAAAGATTTAATTTTTATTTTCATTTTCATTTATTGTTAAATAGTCAAATTTCCTTTTTTCTCTTAACAGATCTGAAGATTAGCTTCTTTATGAAATTTAGATATACATTTCTTATTTAAGCCGAATAATTGTAGACTTAACTATTCACATTTGGATATCGAACTGATTCATTTGATTGCATTGTTAAAAAACTTCACCTTTTTTTCAATAATTAGTTTTAAAATGTAATTATAGTTTCGAAACAGTTAATTTTTTAACATCAATTGTTAAAAAATATATCACATAAATCTATTGTGATCAAGGAAGGGGGGGGGAATAATTAGGATAGTGTCAGGGCCATTGGTAACAATTAAACAGTTTTGCCAGGATTACAGAATTCGTGCACTCTGTGCTCGGCGTGATCGCTCACGGATTAAAAGTGTATTTATTACAATATGGATGTTCTAAAAAAATGATGTAAAACGGTTTTCATTATGCTTGCAAATACATAAGAGCAGGGACGTAACTAACCGTAGAAGTAAGCTCGAAGGTCAAACCGCAGCAAATAAATTCTGCTGCCTACAGCTGATGGCAATAATATATAACAGTGATGAACTTTTTATCTTCATAAATTTTTTTTTTTGATTATGGGTCTGGGTTTTGTCTTTCCTCTGAAAGTGTAGCATTTTCGCTTTGAAAAGAAAACGTAATAAGAAAATCTCTCATCATGGGATTACAGCAAATTGAATAAACTTTTTTTTATTTGGTTATAGTATCAAAGATAGCTAAAAAATGAGGTTTTGAAGTAGAAGTTTTTAATTTTGATGATGTAAAATCGCAGATAATATATATATATATATATATATATATATATATATATATATATTTAATTTTGATGATGTAAAATCGCAGATAATATATATATATATATATATATATATATATATATATATATATATATTATTTCCGTGTAAATGTGTATATTTTTTATTATGTCAGAAAGTATTTTGCTTTACTTCATTCTAGTAAATAAATTTTTTTAAATCTTTTATTTTCTATATGCTCGCGCCTCCCTTGTTGGTATATCGCGCCCCTCGAAGGGACTCGCCCCACAGTTTGAGAAAGATTACCATAATATCACAAGTCGTCGTGACCCGGATGTAGGTTACGGTAGCACGGCAGACAGGATCTTAGAATAACTAATTTTATTCAACTTTTAACACTTTACGAAATGCACTTTATAACTAAACTTTGGGAGTAATAGGAATTCTTAACCCGAATTTATAAAATACGGAAGGTACTTATCTTATTTAAATCTCTTTCTATGATCCGGCTTGCAGCCTGTGATAGTTCAATCAGCTGCAAGGTTGATGCCTTCCACTATTCTGTGATGGATTCTTTTTCTACTATTAATCTTATGCTACGCCATCACCAGTTGCTGTTAACTAATTCTTGGAAACCAGCTTAAGATGAACACTTAACCGTTATCCCGCCTACTCAACGACTGACACTAAAACAATAGTTGCATTTGCATAAATCAAGTCATCTCTACCGAAAGCGGGCTTTAAAGTAATATCACAATTACGGAATATTTTCCCAAGAGGGTTAGTAGAAGATCCGATTATAACCCGTTACAGAGTATGCAGTCCGTATGACGATAACAAATAAAAGCAGCAGACATGTGTTTCTTTCAGACACAGATACGTCCTTTGTGATAACACACGCAGAGACGTAACTTATTTGAAACGACAAAATATTACCTCTTTAATCAGTTTTTCCCTTGAGTAGTATACTACCGGTGCATATACCTGTGCTACAGTTTCAAGCGAAGCCTCAAAAATGGTCACAGAACAGAAAATCTGGGCTGCTCCAGGCCTCAGTGCACTGTCCGTGTGAATGCTTGTCAAGCTGTGAATGAGTCCATTTACTGACTCAAGATCCATCATATGGTTGTACGGTCTTGGAAGCCTGACCTAACAACATGTTAGTCCCATTGTGCGTTAGTTGTGGCAGTCGTTGAGATCCTACATTGCGTCCAGGTCAAAATAAGTACGATCATCCAATCGCTACCCTAACAACTACCATTGCAGCAAAAATGTAATGAAATAATGTATAGGAATTTGTGAAAGATGAACATAAATTTAAATGTTCTTGGTAAATGTGCATATCTGCGAATTACAGATACAGAACTACTATTTCAATATGACTAATACAGATGTAGAATTACACTGGGATTTCGAACCAGATGGTCAGGAAACTATATTAAATACTAAAATCTGCTATATAATAAAGGATTAGGGTAAATGGCTGAAATAGCCATATTGCATTATTATATACATGTCTACAACAACTTAACCTAAACTACATTTTCTAAAAGAATCGATTATTCTTTTACCATTTGGAACTAAATATTCTTTCGATTTATGACTTCCATGGAAATAGTCAAAAATTCTTTTCCAATGTATTTTTAAATAGGAATAATTCTGAAGTTTTAAATTTTTATCTTGCAGATTTATTATTGTTAGATCTGCTTTTTATTGAGTTTTCGTTTAATGTTCAGTCTCTTAAATGTCACATCGTCGCTAGATGGCACTTAAAGTGACATTTCTCCAAAATCCTTTTAAACTACTAAGTGAAATTCTCTTCATTATCTTTGAAGGTGAAAAGTTAATTGGACTTCTGGGAAAGAATCAATCTACTTGGGAATATCTCTTCCAAGTAGAGCTCTCGTCAGTAAAAATAAAACGTTCTCATAATCTTAAAAATGAGCATGTGTTCAGTTTCTCAGGATGTTTGATTTTTTGTACAAATAAACTTGGGGGGATAAATTCACATAGATTTATGTTACAGAATAATTGGGACTTTTGAAGGAATATTCGTTTTTATTTTTCAAATGTTTTTTACCCCTCCATCCTTTTTTTTACCTTGCAAAGAAAAATAAATGAACAAAAAAATTAATCAATAAAAAGGATGCATTTATTGTTAATTATAAGGAGTGCTTTTCGAATATATATTTTTTTATTTCACTGTGTTTCTTGTGTAGTAATTTGTTTTACTGCTATTGTTACTCACGAGGTTTTCAGTTTTTATGTGTTTTCATTATGCATCAAAAATAAAACATACTATTCCGGATAATACGAAAATGCATTTTTAAGGGATATAAGTTGCATAGCATGTATACATTTAATGAATCAATGATGAAAGTAAAGCAAAACAAACGAAAGAGATATGCTTGATTTTTGAAATCATTTTACTACAGTCTAGCGAACAAGTGCGATACAATACATGTATAATGGGAATTCGAGGCGTTCAATAAATCAAATTGAAAACTTCAATAATCAGAGATAATTCAAATAAAACTTAAATGATTTTAAATATAGTGAAATGGCAACTTTGTGAATTTTTAATAATGGATTCCACTTTGTAGCCCTTTTTAAAAATCATATTGTTCAACTCTTCTGACACACAGATGTAAAAGTAAAATTTTATTGCTTGTATGCATTTCGAAGAATTATTTCTTGAAAATTGGTTTTATTTAATCTTTATTAAAGTAGTTATCCTTCATCCATGTATTTTCATTATTGACATGAGTAGTACAGTTAAATGTTTAAATTGGTTTATTTCCAAACAACTATTTATCAAGGGTATAAAATTACTTTCAGTTGACGAGTCTAATTAATATTCTTTATCTAAGTCAACAGGAGAAAAATAGTAATTTTTGAAGCATTGATGTACTATTCATATTTTAAAGAATTTTTGAATTTGATTTCAATTATCTATTTAACTTAAAGAGAATAATAACTGTACTAGATTAAATAAATAACAGTTGTATTAAATTTACAGTGATCTATTTATTTGTTGTGGTAGACTATTCTTAAATTTTTTTAAAATAAATTTATTACAACTCTAAAAGTTATATATGGTCGAACCTCTATATAACAAGCCTCTATATTAGGAATTTTTCTATAAAGCGAACTTTTTGCTGGAACCTTGAACATTTCACGATTTTCTTCGTAAAATAACCTCTCTATAGCGAAGTGCATTTTCTATATAAAGAACTTTTTCTTTTGGGATTCAATTTTGGTTCTCCCCTTTTTTTAAAGTATTTCTGACAAAATTTCGAGTTATTCTCTCTTTAACACATTTTATGGAGGTCATAAATCTTGAACTGGTTTGATTAGATCCTAACTCGCCGAGATCAATAGAGTTCTGGACGTTTCATCCAAGAAATGAAACCTTCGACTCCCCATTGCCCAGTTTACTAGAACCATGTTCGATATCCTCTTTCACCCTCAGTGGAGTCGTCCCATGTTCCCGAGTTCTAGTTATAAAATAAAGTATGTGTATACTATTGCTTGTATACTTTAAATTTGTGTGTGAAAATGTTCTAAAATTCGTTAATTTTAATATAAAAATATTTTGTTAATATTGAAAATACAGTGTATTCTTCGACGACATTCTTTTTTCTTGCAGTTTTTCTTTCTTTCTCTCTTTTTTTTTTGATGGGTAAGATACACTCTGTCGCAAAAAAATATATGCACCCAGAAGAAATCAAGCTACAATCACGAAACTCGGCAAGAATGTAGTCTGGTAAGAGATATGCAAATGATTAAAATTTCGAAGCCAATGAGACAAGGCTAAGTGTGCTATGCGCATATTAGTTGCGCAACTGGGAGAGTTTAAAAGCATGAGTACGAGCGCCGTACGGCTATCCAAACGAATCTGATGACTTTGATAGACGATATTGAGACTTAGGATGCCTCTAAGACGTAACCGGCGGCAGTACGAGCAGCTGACGGACTTTGATAGGGGCCGTATAATAAGCCTCAGAGAAGCAGGTTGGTCGAATAGACGTATCGGCCGCCACTTCGGTCGGAGCGATATGGTAGTTGCTCGGTGTTGGCAACAGTGAATCACAGAAGGTAGAGTGTACCGTCGCGGAGGGTCAGGACGTCCCAGGAACACAAATGATCACGAGGATCGTGCAATCAGAATAGTGGCCACTTCGGCACCAACAACGTCGCTAGCATCGATTCAACGCCACTTACCTCCTTCCAGACATCCAGTGCCATCAAGAGAAACCATAAGGAGACGACTGACCCAAGTTGGCTTGAGGAGCCGACGTCCGCTAAGACGCTTACCACTGACCCCACATCATAGGCAGTGTCGACTGGATTTTTGCCGACCTCGGGCAACTTGGAGTGTGACAGACTGGAGACGTGTCGTCTTCAGTGATGAATCCCGATTCAGTCTCAGTGCTGATGACCCCCGCACACGTGTCTGGAGGCGCAGCGGCCAGCGGTCCGATCCGGCATTTATTGTCGAGCGGCATACAGCAATTTCACAAGGTGTGACAGTGTGGGGAGCAATTTCTTGGGACACACGATCATCTTTAGTGGTCCTTCAAGGCACTTTGACAGCTCGCAGATACGTGGACGATATTTTAACGCCGATTGTGATACCCATGCTATCAAGTCGCCCAGGTGCCATTTATCAACAAGATAATGCTCGTCCACATACTGCGCGACTCTCCCAACAATGTCTTCAAGGATATGACGTCCTACCATGGCCTGTCAGGTCACCAGATCTTTCGCCAATAGAGCATGTCTGTGACGCGCTGGGAAGGCAACTGCAGCCGTCCCGAGATACAGGAGAATTAACTGCGCAGATGCAAAGACTATGGTAGGATCTTCCACAGGGGGTCATAAGTGATCTAATTAAATCGATGCCACGCCGAATTTCGGCTTGTATAGCTGCCAGAGGTGGCCTTACTACTTACTGATTTTTAACCTTTTGCAAGCTGTAACCGCTTAATAAAATGATATTTTGTTCTGAATTTTTAATCATTTGTTTATTTTCATATACACTACATGCATACCAAATTTCGTGAATGTAGCTCAATTTCTTCTGGGTGCATATATTTATTTGCGACAGAGTGTATATAAAAGAAACATATATAATGTTAAAAAAAGTGTGAATAATTATTTTTTAATAAAAAGTGTTTATTAATTTAAAATTTGTTTCACGTGGTTTATAAAGTATATTAAAATATGAACCTCTATATAATGAACTTTTTTCCGGTGTGAATAATTAATTTTTTTAGTATATAGTGTTTATGAATTTAAAATATTTGTCTTATGTAGTTTATAAAGTATATTAAATGATGAGCCTCTATATAATGAAATTTCCCTATAACGAACTTTTTTCCGGGATTCGTTACATATATATTACGTTATTTTATTAAATATTATAATTATATGAATTATACTTTATTAAATATTATAATTATATGAATTATACTTTATTAAATATTATAATTATATGAATTATATACTTTATTAAATATTACAATTATATTAATTATATTATATTAATGTTATAGTTATATTAATTATATTTTATTAAATATCATAATTACATTTTATTAAATATTATAGTTATATTCATTATATTTTATTAAATGTTATAATTATATTAATTATATTTTATTAAATGTTATAATTATATTAATTATATTTTATTAAATATTATAATTATATTAATTACATTTTATTAAATGTTATAATTATATTAATTATATTTTATTAAATGTTATAATTATATTAATTATATTTTATTAAATATTCCATAGAAGGAAGAAATCTATATCCAAGGGTTACAAAAGTAAAAATTCATGTAAATGTATTAAAATATTGGATTATAATTTTCCTGGAATGTTAAATAGAGTGAGATTTATGTGAACAAGACACACTGCAAAGCAACACGAGCGCTATTGGCAATGGACCTCATAATTTTGAGCCTCAGTCAAGCGACAACGATGACTACTGAGCTGACACCATTCTCTCTCTAAACTGCCACATCACGCCAAAGAAGGTACTTTGAGCTCAAAAGATTTTGCATGCAGCAACGTCTTTTTACTCAGTGAGTCGTCATTGACACCAGGATTCAAATCCGTGACCTCCAGGCGACCAATTCGTGATCATAACCACTTGACTACCGTGGGCACGAAGTATGAAATAAAAGTTTAATTGGAGTGAAATTTAATAATTGGATAATAACTATAAAAATTCACTTTCTTTTTAATGAATTCTATATTTCAACAAGGTGTTGAAAATTATCCATACAGTTTATGAAAATCTATTTGCAAAGGAGAAAGAAATCTTGGAAAAACATCTCTCAAATAATACATTTGAAAACAATTCAGTGTCATCTGAAATCCACATAACTTTATTCATGTTATAATTATTAAATTATATTTATATTTTATTTTATTAATCATTATTTGGTATTCGATATAAAATTATTTAATTTCCTTTAAGAAAATCTTAGACATTCTTTAAGTTTGAGTTTCAGGGTTCTCTCTGAAGCACGTTACTTGGAAGTTTAAAATTTTCGAGTTGTTTTAACTGGATCTAGAGAAAAAAAGGGAAATTTATAATGGGAAAATGTAAACAGGTCGATTGAGGTAATATACCTTATCGTCTTTCCGCTCATGAGAATCTCTTTTTTTCTGTTCTGTCCAGTAGTAAGAAAAAGTCACTAACCTGTCTTATATGATTAAGTAAAAGGTTAAAAAAAGAAAACTTATATCTACGTAATAACATACATAACTGAACGGAATAGCGAATGTTGATCTCAAGAAAAAAAATTGTTTTAAAGTGAAATGTAAGTCTTTTCACTCTCAAAATTATTCTTTTTAAACATAAAAAAATACACCCGTAGATATGTGTTAGAATTGTGCTTGGTAGTTATTTGAGTCTTTCTTAAATAGAGAAATGAAAGAATAATATAATTTTGTTTTCTTTTTAGATATTTTCAATTTATTGTTAGCTTTCTTCAAAGTTGGGAGCAGATAGGAAGAGCAGTTTTTTTTTAAAATAAAATTTTAAAAATTACGGCTGTATTAAAATTATTGTAACGTAACGGTTATCTTTATTGATAAGGTAACTAAGAAACACTTAATCTTACTTGGACTTTTCTGTTTATGGTAAAAAAATAATAATAATTTACATCGGAAAAAGATTTTAATGCTAAGAAAAAAAAGGATAGATAAATTTTTAATTTTCTATAGTTCTGTGTAAATGGAAAGTAATCATTACTTGTAATTAACTTTTAACATTTTTCAGTCAATTGAAAGCGAAATTATCTATTTTGTTGTATTTTAAGGAATATAAATTCTCTCTCTTTCTCAAATGTTGAATAACTGTAACTGAAATTTTAATGTTTTATTCTCATTCGTTTAAATTATTCTAAAATTACTGTTGTGTGTATTATCAATATTAAAATGACAATTACACTCATTAAAATTATTCATTTTTTGTACACATTTTTTACTTTTTTTCCAACCGCAGTCAGTCACCTTAAAACGCCATTTAAAAGCAAACCTCTAAAAAATTGGTATGTTTCAAAAATTAAATACATTAATGATTTTAAACACATTTTACACGCTGCATTTGGATGCTGATTAATACCATTTCTTTCACCACGATTAAGAATATTCTTTTCAGCCCCATCGCATCTCTCAAATTCTTGTCAATTTATCTTAGTACTACTCCTAGGTTCAAAGTCCTCTTGCTGGTGTGATTAGGTCTTTTCCAGAGTGGGTCGCTAGCTAAGGTGTCATCCTCGTCATTTAACGAAAGTTCATAACCACGAGACCCGTCAAAAGTAGCCCTTATATTTTGCTTTGAATTACGATGTTATAAAAAAATCAGTCAATCTTAGCAAATCATATTTCGTTTCAAAATTTGTAATTTATTTTTCACTTAGACTACAGAAATTCATTAAAAAATTTTCTTCTCCCTATTGCAAAAGGTATACATTCTACAAGTTAAGAACTATTCTAGAGTAACATTAAACCTATTGGAGATAGATATCTTTTCTTTAAGGAATCCGACTACTCTAAAATCATAATTTTTTTTGAAAATTGACGATTTTTTTATGAGTTTATTTTATAAGCTATCTCATTAGCTTAAGGAAACCAGGACATGCTCGAAAGAGTAAAATGCCAAAATTAAGACCCTTTGTTTTTGAGACATATATCATTTGCAATTTCCAATAGAGCTTAGATTTTTTACGCTCTTAATAAAGATAATTTAATTATTCTGTAGAACTACAAAAAAAACTTTTTACTCCAAAAGTTTTTTTTTACTACTTAATTAAAGTAATACATAATTTTTGAGAACTCGTAATATATACTTGTGTTTAGGTACCATTTTTGAAAAAAGTATCCTTTTTTTTACGCAAAATATTTTTTTACACATATATAAAACAATACATAAAATACAGTGAACCCATTTTTTTAGTAAAATGTTAGTACAGTTTCTTTCAAAAAATTATAAAACTTTGAAATTTGAAATTTTTTTATTTTTCTGCTTTTTTATGCATAAAACTATTTTTAAAAAATTAGGCACTATCTTAATAGAAAAAAAATAGGTTGACTATATGCATAGGCATCTTGTATAGAAGTATAAAAAAAATCTGGAATCATATGGTGCAATAGTTTTTTTAAAAAATGTACCTAAATGCAAAAAGATATGCTTTTGGGAAAAAACTAAAAAAAACAACAATATTTTCACATATTATACACTTGATTAGTATTTGCTTGCCTATTTTTATATGACTAATAATAATCCTTAATCATTTTCTAGACTTACAAAATTAATTTTAAATTCATATGTTTTTTTCCCTTTGTTTTAGTTAACATGAACATAATTTTCGAGATCTTGTAATACATATTTTCATGTATTTCTTACAAAAATATTCTTTGAATATACAAAAAAATTTACACATATATATAGAGCAACTTATCAAACATAATGTTGGCGCATGCGCGCCAACGTCATGCGCACAAATGCAAATATTCTTCCTTGCCGCGCTGTGCCGGCAGTTGAGAACTTTCTGTGGAACAAGAGAGACGAGAAAATTTCTCTTTAATACTCAGACGTGAGCATTAATATAGATTCCAATACTCGAAGCTCACAATAAAAATTACTTAAAATTTGCTGCGCTTGTAAATAGCATATATATGTTGTGTGATACATGTTGTGTGGTTAAATAAAAAAAGTAAAAAAGAAATAAGCGTGGCTGGTCCGTCGATGAAACAAAAACAACAAACTAAAAATAAACATTCTGGTTCTGCTCGTGCCAGGAGCGATCAGTGCATTATGGATAAGCAAAACAGATTAAAAAGTACCTTGGAAGGTAAAATTAACAGAATTGAAACGTTCATTGAAAGTGCCAACGAAGAAACCGATTCTGTTGAAATAAAAGTAAAGCTAAGAAGTCTGATTCAACTACAAAAAAACGCGGAGGAACTTCGCAACAGCTATTACGCCATTCCGAATGTGAAAGATGCAGAGTTAACTGCCGTAGACGAAGATCTCCATCTTCTTGAAGTCCGCTTTGAGTTCTTAGAGGTAAGAATTGAAACTATTCTTAATTCCTCTAAGAAATCAAGTTCTGGGGCAGTAATGAAAACAAATGATAAGTGCGAAAAAAAACTAAAATACCTCCTTTAGTTTTACCCGAGTTCTCGGGAAAATACGAAGAATTTAGTTCATTTAAAATTCAATTTGACGATCTGATCACAAATAACATACTACTGAGTGAATCTCAGAAGCTATACTACCTCAGATCTTGTTTAACTCATGAAGTTAATTATTTATGCAGTAATTTTGATAATTTTAATTCCTTATATGAATTTTTAGAAAATATATACGAAAATGAACGATTAATAATCAATATTCATATTCAAAATATTTTGAAGCTTGAAAAAATACAAAATGAAAATTCCACAGAAATTAAAAATATGATTGATTGCGTTCAAAAAAATTTACGAGCACTAAAAGTACTTAAATATGAGCAAAATAAATTATCCGATGTTTTACTTATTAATATTTTAGTTGAGAAACTTGATAGAGAATCGAGAAGAAATTTTCAATTATCACTTAATTCCAAAACCATCCCTACATTTCAAGAATTTATTGAATTCTTAGAACAACGGGAATCCGTTTTATTGTCTGTGTCTGTTGATAGAAATGCCTACAATTCTAAGCCAAAAGCTTTTATAGTTAACGAAAATAAAAACAAAAATTGTATAGTGTGTAAGTCACAACATCCAATATATAAATGCCCTACCTTTTTAAAATTCAGCATTGACGAAAGACTAAAATTCATTCGCAAACACAAACTTTGTAATTTGTGTTTAAAATCTAACCATATATTCAAATTAATTGCCTTTCCAAATATCGATGCAAATGCGGTGATTCACACAGTTATTTGATTTGTACTCGAAATTCTAATAAATCGAAAATAAAAAATCCTTTAGCTAACGGAAATGAAAAAGAATATTGCGAAACAGTAAACAAGAATTCTAATCTGAATAACCCGGCATCAGTGTTGAGTAATAACACATGGCCCAATCAAATAATTAAAAAAAAATGTTCTGTTTTCAACAGCAGAAATATATGTTCGCAGAGCAAATAATCAAAAAATAAAATTAAGAGCTATACTAGATTCCGCGAGCAATTATTGTGTGCTTACAGAAAGAATGAGTAATTGTTTAGGAATAAAAAAGGAAAAAATAAAGACACCAGTATCCGGTTTAAATGGATTATCACAGAACATAAAATGGAAATTAAAAACAATTATTTCAAACGAAGATAGCAGTTTTGCTGGACCTGTAGATTTCTTGATTGTAGACAAAATAACTGAATTTACACCCTCCTCAAGTTTAGATATTTCCAATGTGGAAATTCCAAAGTTTTTGACGTTAGCTGACAAATCATTTTATGAAGCAAACGAAATTCACGCTTTGATTAGCGCTGATATATTTTTTAAAGTTTTAAAACAGAATACGTATAAAGTAAATGAAGAGTTGTTTTTCAAAGAAAGTGAATTTGGGTGGATTGCGTGTGGTAAACTTGAAGAAAGACAAACTAATAAACAAGGACAGTGTTTTTTAGTAAACAATGACTCTATTCAAGATACTTTAAAATTATTTTTTGATTTAGAGGGTTTGGGGATACGAGATGATCCAGTTCTTCATGAAAGGGATCAAGATTTAGAAATTTTTAAAGAAACTGTTGAATTCGAAAAAGGCCGTTATATCGTGCAACTTCCCTTTAGAAAATCCTATAATGAATTGTCCGATAATTATCCCCTAGCTAAACAACGTTTCCAAAATTTATGGTGAAGATTTGGTCATGATTCGGAATTATATCAGCAATACCGTGAAATCATTCGCGATTACACAGAGCAGGATATTATAGAAGAAGTTAAAACCGAAATTACAGATAACAAGTTAAAAAGACCTGTATATCATTTATTTCGTCAGGCCGTAAGAAAAGACGGTCGCTTAGCATCAAAAACCAGAATTGTATTTGACGCTAAAAGTCATCAAAATAATGAACTCTCATTAAATGATTGTTTATGGCCAGGAATTAATTTAAATCCCAATCTCTTGGACATATTAATTAATTTTAGATTGAATGCAATAGCCTTTTGTTCTGATATTAAACAAGCTTTCTTACAAATTTGTCTTGCTGACGAACACAAAGATGCCATTTGATTTCTCTGGAGTGATGACGAACCGTGTGTTTATAAAAGGCCTAAACTACAGATATACCGTTTTAATCGAGTAAATTTTGGTGTTAGTTCAAGACCATTTCTTCTGGCAGCCACGATTAGGCATCATATTGAGAAATATAAACATGAATTCCCTGACACTGTAGAACTTTTAGATAGAAATTTCTACGTTGACGATCTTATTTCCGGTGGTAACGAATTTGAACATTTTTGAAGTGTACATTTGTGTTTGCATATGTTTTTCTACGAAGGCTATTCATCTCGAGTTATTATCGGATCTCACTTCCGATGCTTTGATAGCAACGCTTAAACGTTTTACTAGTAGACGGGGTAAATGCTCCAAAATTTACACAGATAAAGCTACTAATTTCGTGGGAGCAAACTCCATATTAAAGAAATTTCATAAATCAATTAATTTTCCGGATGAAAGTTTAACTAAATATTTCGTGTCAGAAAATATTGATTGGAAATTTATACCTCCCAAGTCCTCTCACTTTGGAAGTCTTTGGGAGGCAGGTGTAAAATCTGTGAAGCACCATCTTAAAAGAGCGATAGGAAATCTTCACTTTACATTTGAAGAATTTGAGACTATTATGATTTAGGTAGAGGGAATATTAAATTCGCGTCCACTGACTCCCCTCAGTAGCGACGCAGATAACTTCAATGTTTTGACCCCTGGTCACTTTTTGATAGGGAGACCTATAACATCAATACCTGAGCCAAATTTAATAGATGTAAATGAAAATCGTCTCAGTCGATGGGAAAAGATTACCAAGGTTGTACAACGCACATGGAAAAAATGGAAATCTGATTATTTGAATACACTGCAAGCTAGATCGAAATGGATAACTGAAAAAAATTATCTAATGATTGGTCAAATGGTTTTAATCAAAGAGGATTTCTTACCTATAAATACTTGGCCTTTAGGTCGAATCTTAGAAGTATATCATGGGTCAGATGGAAAAGTGAGAGGTGTCAAGGTTAAAACTCAATCAGGAGAATTTAAAAAAGCTATTAGTAAAATAGCTGTTCTCCCAATTGATACTAAGTAAATTGTGTGTATATGTATTGCTATATTATATTTCTTTTGTGTAAAATTGTTGATTTAACTTTAATATTACATTTAAATTGTTGTAATCATTGTATTTAATTATGTGCTAAATTTATATGTATTGTGCTAATTATGATATTTGTAAGTTCTTGCATGTGAACATGACAAGGCCGGACGGGATGTTGGCGCATGCGCGCCAACGTCATGCGCACAAATGCAAGTATTCTTCCTTGCCGCGCT
>BMAU01009792.1:0-130444 GCA_019973935.1 Trichonephila clavipes | reverse complement strand
CTCGACTGTTAACAAAGATACTTCCCTACTTGGCAGAATTGTTACTCGAGATGAGAACGGGTGTTTTTTATACGATCCACAGTCCAAGAGAGTATTGACAACTTGGAAGTCACCACAGTTTCCATGAAAGCAGAAATTCCTCCAAGATCGCTCTAAACAGAAGGTCATACTGTAGGTATTCTTCAATATCCAGAGCATTGTGCATTCAGAATTTATCCCTGACTATATAGACATCCTGTGTTTGTGGGAGTCGATCTGAAAGAAGAAACCAAAATTGTTTACTGAGCAGTCATGGCTGCTTTGCATGACAATGCTCCGACACACTGATCCCTCCTTGTCCCTTACTTTCTTTTGAAAACGAAAACAACTGTTTTACCATATCCTCATTATTCCTCTGATTTTGCCCCCCTCCCCGTGAGTTAAGCTTATTTCTTAAACTGCCACCTCGCTTGCAGGGTCATTGATTTCAGTCTGTGGATGACGTTTAAGAGTGCATCGCAGAGTCTGAATTAAAGGACATGGTTAAAAATGCTGTGACGATTTTTACAGGGGATTCAAAAAGTGTGTTCTTGCTCAAGATTCTTATTTAGAAGGAGGATGTGTTTCAGCAATTTAAGTAGTAATATTTTTCAAGTTATAAACTCAGTCCAGGAACTTTTAAATCCTATCTCATATTTTGTAAGAACATCAACTGCAGATATTTTTCCTTGCAAAAACACTAAAAGATGCGTATAGACGATGCTTTTCAATTTTTGAAAAACAGCTTTTTGACATTTTCTAAATTGCATTATTTAGGCTTTTTATGAGTTCGATTAATGTTTATTTGCATTCACTTTTTTCAAAGTAGTTAAAACTGTATTTATTGAACAACAAACACACCGTTTTATCTTTCCCTGAAATAAAGAAAAAATCTAACCCCCATTTTACATTATACATTCTGTTTTCTTCCTTTAATTTATTTCTTTTACAATTTGATGTGCTGGGAGAAAAATGAATATGAAATAATTTCTCTATGAAAGTGTATATTTGCTAGAAATACAAAACGTAGTGTACTAGTAAAACCATGGAATAAATAAAACAATCAGATTTTCACAATGGCCATTAGCAATACGAAATGAGTCGTCTGTTACCTGCACATTTACAAATGATGAGTCACACAAGTACCCTTCTTATTACATAATTCTTGTATTTCTATCAACGTGTCATTAATATTCAAATGCTATTCGTGCAGAAAAAATAATATGCTTGGAGTCAGTGACATCAATAACAGTAAGAAAAATAGTTTTTGTGTAGAAATCATATAATGTAATTGTGATTTATGTGTATGATATGTCAGGTAGTGTTGCCCTGTTGCACTAGGTGGTTTTCTGAGATTTGAAATATACAACTGGATAGTCTCACAAGTAGTCATCAAAACATACATACATTTATTCACGCCATTCTTTATTTAATTCAATTGATTTGCAAATACAAATGCTAGCTTTAATGAAAGCAGCCCAAGAAACTCACAGAGGTTGCATGTTCCCCATCTCTGCATTGTGGCATTGACCTGTTGAAAAATTCTAATCTTTTTTTTTTGACTAAATTAAATTATTTTCAATAATGCATGTCTGTCTCATTTAATGATTTTTATAAAAATCATTTTGAACTTTTCTATTTTAATAGATTGATTTCATGGGCCAGTCAGTTTATAGTTATGTACATAACAAGGAAGTCTTATTTTTTGAAAAGAAAATTAATTCTGTCATTTCTCAATACAAGAAAGGTAAGTTTTCTTTAAAGTGTATTAAATGTTGATATAATATAATTGAAAAATATATACTTTTTTTTTTTAAAATTAGTTCTTATTCTACCCATATGTGCCTATATTCAGGCTTATGACATAAAATATATTAAAAGAATTTGCTTTAAAGTATAACTTTACTAACCAGCTGTATGTAGCTGTATTATCTCTTGTATGTCCCTTGTACAAGTTTTGCACTGGTGTCGATAGCTTATGAATTATTTTAAATGTGAAATAATGATCAACCATTTTTACCAAAGCAAAGCAACTTTATTTGAATGAACAACTACAGACACAGAGAAAAAACAAAGTACCTGAAAAAAGAGGTTGTTCCATTTCTCCTCTGCAAGAGGACAGCTGTGACAAGGGATGCAATGAGTACATAGCATCCTGCCCCATGTTGACAAAACAAATTTACACCATACAGTACACATACATATATACATACAGAGAATAAGAATATTAATCTAAGAGAATTTAGCAAAAATGCAAATTTTTAGAACTTTACTAACATGGTTATATTTCAGACATAAATCTTATTTAAAGAGGAATGATTTAACATACTAAGCATTATAAACATGGAGATAAAAACTTTTTTTTTTTTTCACTTTGGGATCTTTGAAATTACTTACTCTTGTACTGTTTTAATTTTAGGAAATTCAAAGAAAGTATCCAAGATAATCAAATTACACTTACAGAAACGTCCATTGCCTCGTTCAGGTGATATAAGTTACCAAAAAATGATCTTCAGAATTTCAATTCATTCCAATGAATCTCTTGAGGATCAAGGAAAAGAAGTAAAAAGCCTATCAAAAGGCAAAAAAATAAGTAAGATTTTTTAAAAAATTTATTGCATTAACATATTTACATTTTATCTAAAGTTCTTGTAATTTTTTTTATTTGTTGAATGCTACAATTCTTATCCCCTTCCTTGTTATACTCTAGGAGACCATTACAATAGATTATGTTAATTTTGAAGGAGTAAACATATAAGTGTGCATTCCCAAATCATTGGTTTAACACTAGAACTGCGGATGGGGTCACTTTGACCCATAAGCAATTTTGTTTCCGATTTTCTCAAAAAGTTACTAACGTCAATGTAAAAAATTTCTTGACTTTTCCTATTTTTATACCAATAATAATCTGTGAAAATATCATATGTTAAATACCTATCATATTTTTGTTTTTAATCAGTATACCTAAAACCGCAGAATGGGTCATTTTTACCCATCACAAGTACTAAATTTGCTATTCTACATTTCCTGGAATGGGAAAAGCTTTTTCAGTCCTCTTTCCATTTCTCAGATGTAAGCAGAACAATACTTCAAGGTCAGTCGATTGTTACTGATAACAGAAGAGTAGCTAGAATTTTGTTGTAGTAGTAGCAGCTAGTGTTGCAGATCCCCCACCCTCCTCTCCCGTTATCATTGCTTATGGGAAAAAAGCCTCTGGTTAGCATATTCAATGAATGTTTTCCATCCGATAATTTTTGTTTTGGCCTATTGAATGGAATGTTGTGCAATACTACCGTAGCCAATGCGGTAGTCTAAGGGGTTCACATCTAATTCTTTATGACTGCTCAACTAATTGTTTGCAGGGCCTTGGAGATAGTTTGAGTGTAACAGTTTGTTTGATTTTCGCCACCTTGTTTACACATGGAGATAAAATTGATCTTAGGTGAAAATGGCTGGAAGAAATGTGTGCAAATTAATGGTCAGTGAGGCCCTCAAATATATGCGACAATTATCCGAAAACGATAATGAAGAAATTGTTTTCAGCGATGATGAATATGTTCCTCCAGATGAAGAAAATATTTCCTTGGATGAAGATACCATATCTAATTTTTCTGTACAATGTACTAGCAGAAAAACCACTTCTGAGAAGAAAAAACAATGTATAAATACATGTAAAACGTTATCATACTCAAATCCAGATGAAATGAAATCTGGAACTTTCGTTATAAATGATGGAAAGTGTTGGAAAAGCATCACCTCTGGAAGTTGTATGCAAGAGGAAGAATTTCTGAACATAATGTTTTCAAAGAAAAGAGTGACCCAACCAATTATGCAAAGCAAAATATTGAAAATGGCTATGCAATTAGTTATGGAGGCTACTTATAAATGAGCCTATGCTTCGTCATATCAAAAATTGTACAGAGGAAGAAGCTCACTGACAGCTAAAAAACATGAATTGTCAACAACTTTTGACAAACTAGATGCTTTTATATCTATTTTGTATGCTCAAGGTATATACCATGCAAATAATCTAGAGCTTGATAGTCTGTGGTCTGTTGTTTGGGGTCCACCTTTTCCCACCGATACTATGGCAAGAAATAGATTCAGAGAACTTATGAAATTTCTGCAATTCGACAAAAAACTACACTATCTGAATGCCTTCAAACAGATAAATTTTGTTTCTCATTTTTGAAGTTTGGAAGAAATGTATTGAAAATTCGATAACTTGCTATAAAACAGGAACATATATAACTATTGATGAACAGCTGTTTCCATCTAAAGCCAGGTGTCATTTCACACAATATATGCCAAGTAAACCAGATAAATTTTGTATCAAGTTATGGTTTTCCATATATGAGTAAAGATGAGGAACGTCCTGAAAACCTATCTCTCTCTGAATACATTTTTTTGCGCTTGATTGAACCTTTCAAAAATAAGGGAAGAGATATCACTACAGATAATTTTTTCACTACATGAAATCTGTCCCAAATGTTAAAAACGAGAAACGCTACTTTAACTGGAACGATGAAACAAAATCGGAAAGAAGTACATGAATTTGTGAAAAAGTAAAGATGATGTTATACAATGCATTGCTACCGGAGCATGATGCTATAACTTTGACAGTTTATCAAAGAAAAACCAGCAAAAATGTCTTATTATTGAGCTCCCTTCATCCCACAGTTGATATCGACAATAATCGCCCAAAAAAGCTTCCAGAAATAGTATTATATAGCTCAACAAAATTTGCCAACATTACCAACCAAATGGCTCGGAAATAATCTGTGAAGGCAGGATCAAGGTGGTGGCCAGTCCATGTATTCTACAATATTCTTGATCTTGTAGGGATTAATTCATGGATTTTATACGATGTAGTTACTGGAAAAAAACTTATGAGGAGATAATATCTTCAACTCATTGAAGAGTTGGGTAGTGCATATATTCGCAAAAGATAGTACATGTCAAATACACAGACAAAAGTGGATACTACCGAAGAATCTGCACAAATGCAAAAGAGGGTTCATTGCCAAGCTTTCAAGTGTAAAAACCAAACTGTTGATATTTGTTCTGACTGTAAAATATCGATATGGGGAAAGTGTACGGAATATATAAAAAGAAGTTGCCCAAAATGTGCATGAACTGTGTAGGAAATCTTGACTGGTAAGAAACTAAATATTTCTATTAACGTTGTCTGTATATTTTATTAACTGTATACATTATCACTTATTATAACAATTAAATGTTAAAAAGTAATAAATATCATTGCCAAACAATTACAGTGTACTTTTAGCATAGCAACACGTGTTTTTATTAATCGGGGTCAATTTGACCCAGCCCGTGGTTTTAGGTATACCGAAACTGTGCAGTTCTAGTATTAGACACATAAAGAACAGTTATTTCTGGGGTTGGGAAGGGGGTATTTTTATGATGTTTTTGTTATACTAAGTATAATTGAAATTTAAGACAAGTATGGCAAATTGGATATTTATAATTGATATGTACTATTTTTACTTTCTTTACTTTTCCTTGATTGATATTCTTGTTTTTATACCTTTTAACTTCTTCCCCCTTATTTGTAAACAGTTTTTAGATTTGGGGAATCTTTTTGATGGGTTACTTTCTAACATCTGAAAATGCAGTCATTTAATACAAAACTTAATTTTTGAAGATAAAAAAAGGATGGCAGTTGACAAGTTTAGGCAAGTTGAATACATAGGGAAATTTGACATTCCAGTCTGCCAGAAATATTTTCGTAATCATACATCAATATGGGAGAGGGAGATTAACCTCTGGAGGAAATTTAAATCCTTTTAATTTATATCAAATGCTGTTAAGTAATCAGTCCAAAATAGAAATTGATTATTTTATTTTTACATTGTTTCTTTCAGTTTTAAATGGTTATTTTCATTTCCATATTTAAAAGAAATAAGATGCTTTGTGATTTTTTTTTTTTTTGAAAATGTAGTTGTGTATTTACTTAGTATTTTTACATGTATCCTTTAGTGATATGATCAGAAACAAAATGTTTTTTATTGTAGTGTTATCTTGTTTTAATGAAATAAATTTTGGGCAGAAGAAAATATATTTTTCTGATGAAGATTAAAATTTGAGAAACAAATCACCTTTTTTACTTTTTCTCTATCTGGAATTTCGGCATTGAACCAGTTGAACTGCTGCCTGAGTACTGATTATAATCAAATAATCAGTTATATATTTTTTAAAAGACACAATGATCTTCTGTTAGATGACAGCTAACAGATTTTGTGTTTTTGTCTTTTAGCAGCTGAACCCTTCTGATATCTTTTATTTTACTTTCTTTAAGCAAACATATGATTGAGATGCAGTAATATGGTTGATGATTGTATAAGCATTAGAATTATTATTTTTACTGCACTTTTATTGGATGTAATGCAAGAATAAATCATTACAAAATTTTATTTAAAACTTGACAATTTTTTTTAAAAGTAGTTTTGTAATTTTTTTTTCAATTATATTCTTTTTATAGTGAAGCATAAAGATTTTGGTACTTCAGCTGTAATTTTGATGTTTATTGAGCCTGTGAAAACTAGTCCAAAAATTAATATTTCCAATCTGTTAATACAACAAGATATTTATTTTACAATTCACGGATTACAAGGCGAAATAATGTATGCGGATCACAGGTATATATGTATTTTTTAATGAAAATTTTTACTAATTGCTTTTAATTTATTTTTTGAATTATTCTTTTCTTAGTTTGGTACTTTAAGTTATTCATCTTAAGCTACATCATTATAATGTTAGTTTCAATTTATATAAATATAACTCGTATTATTGTGTAATATAGTGAATTTGATTGATATATCTTTTTCCAGAATCGCAACTATTACTGGTTATATGCCACGGGATGTGCTTGGAACATCAGCTTATCAGTATATTTTTGAAACAGATGTACCTATTGCACTCTTTGCTCAAAAAGCTAGTGAGTTTTAAATTGATTGCTTTTATGTGCAATTTCAATTACTAAAGTATGTTATAATAAATATATATTGATGTATATAATATAATATAAATGCAAGGCAAAATATAGTTTCTTTATCATGATTAAAACAAATAATTTCGAACTAATAATTTATGTAATGTTGGTTAAAATATATTATGGTGAAAGTTTTCAGTTTTTATGGTGCTACATAGCAATATTTAAATGCATTCTTTTAACTATTGGTTTATAATTCTTGTATTGATATGTTGACAAAAATAAAAAAAAATATTAAATTTATTTTTAAAAATAGATTCAATGAACACATAAAAAAATTTTGTTAAGAAAAGTACTTAAAAATCATTGAAATTTTTGGAAGGTTATACATGACTTTATAAAAAATCAATTTAAATTTTTGATAGATTGAAAAGTAACTGTAAATTATCAATCAAGTCTGGCAGTTTTAAAAAAGATTGGGGGAGGGGGGGACTCTAAACCTAAAATAAACTTTTGTGTGAATTTCATCATGATTATTATGAAATCTTCTTACCTACTTGTTGGGTAGCATTAACACCTATAAGATTAATCTTTTTTTTTTAAGTAATGAAATAATGTTAATTAAATTGTTTAAAAACAATACAGATGAGGATTATTTCAGATTTTTAAAAAGATCAGATTTCTTTCTGTCTGATAGAAATTAAATTTTTTTATGATGTTTTATTTTTCTATAGATTTTAAAAATAAATTGCCAAATATAAG
This sequence comes from Trichonephila clavipes, assembly GCA_019973935.1. Taxonomy (NCBI): domain Eukaryota; kingdom Metazoa; phylum Arthropoda; class Arachnida; order Araneae; family Nephilidae; genus Trichonephila; species Trichonephila clavipes. The sequence continues at coordinate 122,712 of BMAU01009792.1, read as the reverse complement.
CATTGTATGCACTTTTTAAAAATAATATTCCTTTTTTTTTGTATAAGAAAGATTTGTTGATTTATTTTTATACTCCTGAAATATTTATAATATAAACAATTTCTATATAATTTAAATACTTATGTCAAAATATTTGCATACCTGCCAATATATGTTTGCTTTAATGCTTTGCATGTAAGTTTTTCATTGTTGTGCCTAGATTATTCATTTATATGCATTTTCACAGATATCTATTATTCTTTCCATATTCTTCCCTTGGCTATGGTAGCCTACTGGTCAAGGTGACAGACTCATGGCCGCGTGTCATGAGTTCAAAGTTCAAGCCTAGTACCGCTGAAGACTTGCTGTGTAGGGAGGGTGATGCACGTTAAATCTGTCAAAGCTCAAACATCTTCCTGAAGGTGTGGTGTGGAAGTTAGGAAAGGGGGTGCCAGATCAGGTGTTATCTTCGTCATTTGACCATGGCTCAAAATTATGAGGTTCGTCATGAAAACCCCTTGAGTAGCTGAATAGCATTACGTTAATGTTTACTCACATTCCTTTAATAATGTTTACTTAACCTTACTCAATGTTAACTTTTCATTAATGCTTACTCATTTACTTTCACAGCTCTTTTGTATTGTTTCATACTTCCAATGACTGGAAAATAAGTAGATGTGCATGCAAAAATTATAGTGTTTGTATTCAGTAAAGTTTTACTATCTAATTGTGCTTGTTCTTTTTCTGAACATTGTATTTCATTAGGTATTGTTTCATAGCTGATTCATAAAACATTGTTCGTTAAGTGAGACATTTTTCTTTTCACTCAGCAGCAGCTTTCTGGAATTCAATATGTCATATGCTATGCATATGTTTATATTGCTTATGCTTTATATTGTCGAATGATTTGTTTTTTGTCAATTGTTCTATTTACCATGATATCTAACAAAGGCTAAATATAAAATTAAATATATAAAGAATGTTATCAAGAGGAATTCTGTTGCACTAATGCATCCCAAAGGAAGAAAATATATACATTTTGTTTTGTTTATTGTGCTGATATATGCATTAGTCAAGGTGGCAGATATATTACCCATGTTGTGAAAGTTATGATACGGTTATAAAGAAAATTAGAAAGTGGTGAATTATCTTATTAGCTTTTATATACAAAGCTAATGGAATATTGCAGCGCTTGAATAAAGATATGAAATATTATTGGTAGTATTCTTAATCATTATACTATTTTTGTAATTATATTGTATTGTCCTATTAATGGAAAAGTTTTAAAGAATGCTGATTCAGAAGACCTAACAAAAATTAGCTCTGCTAAATTCAACAATAATAATTATTAAACTATTTCCTTACATGTTCAAAGTAATAAATGCAAATTAAGTGCTTATTGATGATCCAAGACAGTAAGAACTCTGTTTGCTACCTATACTTTTTTTAATACAACTTCTTTATATGTAATAGATTTTTATAAATTTAATTTAAAAATTAAATAATTCCACTGTATTTTTTTAAAAAGGATCTTTATTGTAAAATCATTTCTTTATTGTGTCTGTTCATATATGTACATTTTTATATTAAAATAAAATCATACTACTTTTAAAAGAAAAGTTAACTGTAACAATGATCAACTTATTCATATCTTAGAAATTCACCAAAATGATCTTTTCAATCTATTTAGTCAGGATCTGATATCTTTTTAATATTGATCCATTAAAAGTAAATTGCATGTTTACAACAACTAACAAAGAGCTAATAGGAAAATTTATATTTAACAATAAGTAAAAAAAATTGTGAAAATACTGAGAATGATCAGTTTAGAAATAAAGTTGGATGTATTTTTAATTAATTTGGTTTCACATTTTAATAACATAATATTCTAAGAAATAGGTGGCAAATGCAGGCATTTATTTTTATATGAAAAAAATTAAATAAAAATTGGATGAAGAAAGCTAATGTTATGCAAAACTCTGATTATTTTTAGAAACTATCCTATAACTTGATTTTTTTATATTTAGTGCGCAATAGTGAATGTCTTTTTGCCAACAATCGAATATTATATATTTATAACCTAAAAATGGAGTTTAAAAGTTTATATAAAACAACCATGTTAATAAATATATTTTTTGTCTCTTATTGCTTTTCGTTTGTTTTAACTCATATGTTGCATTTTTCGTCATGTTTATTTTTATATTTTTATTCAAAATTACTTCATATTAATTCAATACTTTAGTATAATCTAATATAACAACAACAACAACAAAAAAAAAAAAAATCCGGTTACCTAGCCTTTATAATAACTTTTTAAATTATTGGGGTGGGGGAATCAATTATTGCCTTGTATTTTAACAGCTCTTTTATAATTGGAATTTTAAAGTTTTAATTAATTTTCTGTACATTAATGTATAGGAAAAAAAATCATTTTACAAAAGAAAAAATATTTTTAAGAGTTTGTATTTTTTCATTGAAAAAATACAATCATTTTGCTCATGATATATGATATAGAAGCCCAGTGACTGAGTGATAGGATATGTGCTTCAATGCCTCAGGTTAGGGGCTTAAAACTTGAACTGGGCAAGGTCGATTTAGCCTTTCATCCTCTTAGTGCAGGCATGTCAAACATGCGGCCCGCCAATACATATGTTGCGGCCCGCGAAGACATTTTACAAAATTTTGAGTATCAATCTTTAAGGATTTTTTAATTTTAAAAATTTTTTTCTGGTAAACTTTTTTTTAAAATTTACAACATATTAACCTGTTATCTATTCTTGATTTTAAAAAATCCTATTTAATTATAGAAATGGACTTTAAATGTAAATTATTTTTAATATTTTATTTTTTTCATTTAATTTTACTATAGTAAATAAAATTTATTAAATTTTTAAATTCATTTATGAATATTATTTGCATAGATGGCACTACGATTCCTCATGTGTGCAACTTTTATTTCCTTTTGAAATGTCCAATCAGAGAGTCGAATACCGTGACGTCAGATGCAGTTGCAGATTTTTTTTTTAATTAAAAAATCTCAAGATGACCAAGACAAAATGCAGTGTTTACTCAATTGTTTGTTGTATTGGTTTTATTCATATTATGTAATTGGTTTTTATTCATATTAAATTAAAAAGTTATTTAATAAAAATGTAATCAAACTTCAAGAACAGAGTAAGAAAAGATGAACTGTGAAGAGGAACATCATAATTTTCAAGAAAAATGGGAACTGCAATATTTTTATGTCCAAAACAAGAATAAAATATTGTGCTGGATATGTAAAAACTGCAATTTATAGTCGCTAAAGAATATAATTTTAAAAGGCAGTATGACACAAAACAGAAAACAAACTATGACGAGTCTATGACTTTGTCTAAACTAGTTGTCAGAATTGAAATAGACTCTTCAAAAATGAAAAAAATGTTTCACTAAATTTGTTGAGTGAGTAAGAGTGAATTTTCATGTCACACTGTTCAGCTACTCGAGAACGTTTGGCGGCGGACCATGGTCAAGTGAACGAGGATGACACCTGAGCTGTCACCCTCCCTTTCCTAATTTCCACACCAAGGGAGGATATTTTAGCTTTGACATTTTTTACATGCATCGGCCCCCTCGGCATGGCGTATCTTCAGAGGTACAAGACTCAAACTCATGACTCGAATCCGTTACCTTGACCTCTAGGTTACCGCGGCCACCTAAATTTGTTGAAGATAAAAACTAGTTATATATTATCACTTTTAATCACAAGTAGAATGAAACCATTTACTGAAGAAGAATTTATTAGCAAATGCTTAATTAAAGTGAAGGAATTACCGTATTTTTTACTCGAATCTAGGCCACTTTTTCCCCCAATTTTAATGCTGCTCAAAATCGGATGTGGCTTAGAATTGAAGGGCAAGAAATTTGTTGGTTGGTAATTAAAAGTTTACAATACTGATAAAATAACCTATTATTCACTTATTAGTTCATATTTTAAATTTATTTTAATTTTGTAAAATTTAATATTGACAAACTATTTTACACTATTTTTCATTTTTTACAAAAGCTTGTTGAGAATATGGAGTATGGCTTAGAATCAATGGTGGCTTAGATTCGAAAAAAAAAAAACGTGTTATGTCCAGTACAAATAAAAAATTTTTAAAAGTGTAAGTTTAAGTCAAAATTTTGTAACCAACAGAGGTGATGAAATTTTGTCGAATTATAGTCGAGTCTCGTATATGAATGCGTATTATGAATAATACATATTTTTGATGCATTTTGGGAAATTTTGATGAAGTGTTCCTTGGAAAAAATGGATTGTCTTTCAACTAATAGTGCACATCTACCCTAACCAATATTACAAACAGCATGGTAATAATAATTTTAAACATTTTCATTGTATTATTCCAAAGCAAGTACTGTTCTTAGGCATGTACTTGCATATTGAACATGTTTTAAAACAGTCAGTAAAATTGAAAACTATATTCGAGCATGTAGACTTTAGCATCGTTGATTTGCTTCATATCTGGAAGATATTGAATGTGGATTTACATCGGTTAACCATATTATACGAAAATTTAATGGATTTTGAGCCATAAAAAGTGTTTAAATAGATTTTTTTATGTTGCTGGATGAAATCATCATTTTCTTGGAAACAAAAAAATTATGATTTTGCTGAATTAAAAGATGAACATTGGGTAAAGCCCCTGGCTTTCTCAGTTGATATTACAAGTCAACTTAAATTAAGCTTCAAGGCAAAAATCACTTAGTTACAATGCTATGTGATAATGTTAATGCTTTCAAATAAAAAATTTTATAGACAAATTATTACAAACAGAAAGAGAAAACTTGTCTCGCTTTGAAAGCTTTCAAAATCTATTGATTAAATCCCTTAAATTAAAATTTATAGAATATTCTTACCAAATTAAGTTGTTCAAAATGGAATTCGATCAAATATTTTCTGATTTTAAAAATTTTGAATTATAATTTCGTTTATTAACTTCACCTATATCTATCGATATTGAAATTGTTGATAAAATCTTACAAATGGAATTAATTGAAATCTATTGTGATTTTTTGCTGAAGCAAAAATGTTTGAAAGTTGAAACTCTAAGTTTTTATACATATTCATTTGCAGATCAGTTTCTTAAATGTTATAATTTGTTACACATATAATGAATGGCTAAGTTTGGAAGCTTTAATTTATGCGAGAAACTTTTTCTTTAATGAAAAATAACAAAAATTCAGAAAGTTTAAATGATCAGCATTTATCATCATTTTTTTAAAGTGACACATCAGCTCAATATGTTCAACCAAATTTTGATGACTTTCTTTAAAAAAAAAAAAAAAAACGATATCAACTATCTTCTAAAAGTAATATTAATTTGTATTTCTTATTATAACTTTCATTTTTGTTTTTTTTAATGAAACATGAATAGTTTAAAAAAATAAAATGAAATATTAAACGATTATACATGTATAATATATAATACATTAAGTTCTCTAAATATAGAATATAATCATTCTAAAAATCCTGTTTTATAAATTTTTTGAACATTAAAAACATGCGGCCCTCAACTTAATATAAAATAGTTCACATGGCCAGCAACATCAAATGATTTTGACAGGCCTGTTTTAGTGGGTCAATAAATGAGTACCAAGCTTGCTTTGTAACTAAACACTGGGGTTTTTGCATCGTACTGACCCTCTGACCAAAATATCTCTTCATGCACCTCAGCGCTCATAGTCACAAAAAGTGAGATGGACATTGTAGGCCTTTGCCCTCATGCGCCACTGAGTTTAGTATATGGTATTATGATTTCATATGCATTCATATCTACTGATTTTGTATTGCATTTTCTGATGAGTTTTTAATAAAACATTATTTTTCTTGTTTTTAAGTATAAATAAATAAATATTGAGTAATTGAAATCATTTTACAAATAACTACCATAATTTTGTTACTTAAAAAAAATAGCTCTTTGATTATACATTAACTTATAAAATTGTTGTATTATTTCCTTGAGCCAAATTAAGATTGTTTTTATAACTTTTAATTATGTTTCAAATGATATGTTATCCTTGTAAATTTTATTCTTCTAAATTATGTAAATTTATGATCAATGACTAATTATGTTATTTTGTTTGATTTTTCTATTAGTGTTTACAAGCTGTGATGGAATGGGATTAATAACATATAGATTGAAAACATTCAACTCAAAATATATTTATTTACAAAGTAAAGGGCAGATTGTTTTCAAAGATTCATCATCGGAGATTAGTCATTTTGTTTGCTACAACAGATGGTTAAGGTATTTCTAAAATTTGTCTAATTTTGAATATTTAAGTAGTTATATTATAAAAATAATTACATCCTTATGACTTGTGTAAATTTTTTGTAATAAATAATTTTAAAATACTTTGTATTAAAAGTTATGAATGCATTTTTTAAAATTATATATAAGTTTGCATCACACATTGAACTATAACATATATTTGTTGAATATTTGATATGAATTTCGTAATTTTATGATAATACTTATCCTGTGTTTCAAAAACTGATATTTTTGTAAGAGACACATTATATTTATTAAAGATAGTGTTTAACAGAAAAGCATATTTTTTATTAAAAAATCTTGAAACTTAAGCAAAAGATTTATGTAAATGAATATCTTACTACTGGTTTCTTCCTATTATAATTGGTTAAACCAAAAACGTCAAAGTTTTTAAATTAAGGACAGGTCATACCAGGTGCACTTAATGCAGTACTAGTACAACTAAGAACTTTATGTTAGCAAATCATTTCAATTTAAAATAGAGTATGTATTTTTGCTTATTGGGAGCTGTTAAAAAGAAAATATATATAATACTGGTTTTTGAAAATATAGTTCACTAAATTCTTTATTTTCAAGCTGACTTTCAAATAATTTTGATAGCATGAAAGGAGATAAAATAGTTTTGTATATACATTTTTAAAAAAAATTTAAAAACATATTTAAAGTTATATGTTACAGCTTTAAATTTGTACACAACCCTTCCCCCACTTTTTCTATCATATATGTTCGTTATAACATTAAAAATGACAATAGAGCAGAAAGTATCTTCTCTCAGTTCATGAGTTTAAGTTTTTCTAAATTTAAATATGCTAACTGAATTTCAATCTCTGATATTACTGAAAGTTTGTTGTTTTGCAAATTATATTTTGTTGCGAAAAAATGGTTGCTTTTGCTCAAAGATAATTTTGATGGAAATTTGTTTCTGACATTGGTATTATATTAATGTAAATTTACACAGTTTTGGTAAGAATAGATATCTATATAAATCCAACTCTTTTTTTTTTTTACATGGTGTATACTTAGAAAACTGTGTAAAAAAAAAACATGTGACGTGGTAAATTGAGGGATATATTTCATAACTTTAAAAAATTGTACACTTTGAAAAAACTCTAAATATCTTCCTAAAAAACACTGTGCAAAAAAAGTAATAATGAAATCCACATTACATATTTATAAAAAAAACAATTCATGTTTATTACAAAAAATATTAAAATTAGTGTACAGTGAAAATTTAATGTATAAATACGTACAACATATAAAAACTCAAATAGAAATTAGGAGTTAAACTATACTAACTATTAATCACTACTTGATAACAAGTATGCACGTTTATCTCAAACTGAATAAAAAAATGCTATCTTCAGTAGATGTCAGATATGTCAAGAATTGTTGGCTTTGATTCAAATGAAGAATTTCGTTTGTTATTAATGTTTTACGGGGAGTTACAAAATCTGTTATTTGCAGCAGTTCTTTTAGTTTTTCAAGTCACTTAATATGATTCTCGATATCCTGCTATTCAAAACTTAAGATTACGCTGAAATTGTAATCCGCGATCTATGTCAAGATCACAAGAAAGAAAATGCTGTTCCATACTTGTAACAAGTTTAAATCAACTGTTTATAGTTGAATTTCTTCAAATCATCATTATTGACTTTTTTTATTATCATATACTGTCATAAATTCGATCAGATCATCTTTATCCAGAAGGTACAAATCCCCAATTCTTTTTTGGAATTCATGCTAGAACAAAAAATTAGTGTAAAAAAATCGTTTAATTCATTTACTGTGTAATTTCAAAACCATGTAAAAAAAAGTTGTGTATATATATTGATTATTTTAAAGAAATGTGAGGTATATATATGTATTAAGAAGAATCAAAATGTGTAGAAAGAGTGAATGAGATTTTATTCTATATCAGCCCCTTTCCTCCTCAAGAAAAATATCCAGGAAAATTGTAAAATGTAAATGTTGCCCCAGATATATTTGAAATTTCCACTTGATCCACTTCCATTTCTCAATCCATATATTCTAACTAAATATGTTGTGTGAGAGTGGTTTAAAAAGTTCTCAGAATGAAACATAAAATAGCAACTGTCCTATCAAAGTATTTTTATTTTCCAATTTAGTTTTTCTTTACATTTTTACTATTGATTCTGGGTTGGTGACACTATGCAGATCATCCAAGTTCTAATCAGATCTTTTTGATAACTGTTGAATATAAAAAGTAGAATTCCCAAGTGTTCTGAAAATCAGCAAAAATTTAATTAAATCTTTTTTTTTATGAATTACTTTACCATTGCTTAAATCTGTTCTTTTCATTTGCAAAAATTAACTACAGAACAACAATAGAAAGACTAACACATTACAATTTTCCACTCAGTACTTTTATACACCATTTGCTTACCCTTATGAAGGAACCAGGTTGCACTTGCAGTGATCTCAATTGATGATTTGAGAATCTTTTAAATCTCCCTCATATATGCTTTTTCACATAAGAACTTCCTTTTACTTTTTAATTTTTACGAATAAAAAAGTATGAACATTTAAGATAAATTAAATAATGTCCTTTAAATAAATAATAAAAATAAAAGAAACACATATGTGGAATATTTTGCAATTCGTATTTTATTACATTATGTGATAAACATATAAAAAAGACTTGGGAGCTTCGAAAGTTATCACCTTTGTATGACAAAAAATTATGTAGATTCATCCAATGACACTTGTCTATTTTATAGTTGCAATGTGAGGTTAATATTTAAAAAAGTAAAGTTTTGTAAAAGTAAATGTTTTTTTTGTGGACATCTTTGTATGATTTAAAATTGATAAAATCACAAAATTAGATGGAAAAAATTTAGTTTATTCTTAGTGTTTGAAATATATTTATTGAGATTATTAATATCTTCCATATGTTTTTAAGTAGGATTTTTTTAGGAACTATTTTTTTCATATTTATGGACAAATATTTCTGATAAATTAAATTTCATATTCAAATATTTACCTACCTTCCATAAAAAAAAAAAAAAAAAAAAAAAAAAACTGAGAATGGCTGTTTATAATGAAAAAAAAAAAAAAATCAAATTATAAAACAAATAGTATTCCATATGAGAATTTAAATATAAAGAAAATAAATTTTCTTCTTTATAAGTTGGGTGAGTTTATTTTATTATAATAGATCATTATATAAATGTTATACAAATTTCTTATATTCATAGTTTATGTATCCCAAGGTGCCTTTTTATATTAATAAACAGTGTGATTATTAGAAAAGTATTTCTGAAAACTTTTTTCACTATCCACATTAACTTTGGAAGGACTTCAAAAAATGTCTGTTCTTTCTCTCATCGAATTTGCATCTGCTTGCTTAATTTTAAAACTTTCCGATTGTACTTTCATTATTATGCTCTAAGCTTTACACTTTTGACTTTTCTTCAAAAGTATGTTAAATTTTCTTTACAATCTTTCTAAAATTTTATTAATTATAGTATCTAATTCATTTTATAATTATGTAGGATTTTCCTCAAATAATCCATTCCTTATGAATGTTTTTGATAGTTGATGGCAAAAAGTGTAAGCTTGTATATTGATTTTTCTGAATTTTTCATGTATTTTTAAATACTTGCAAATTCATATTTCAACTGGCTATAAATAATATTAATTATATATTATTTTTTAGTTATCTAATTGAAGAAATTATTGCACATTCAAAATTAAAATGCTAAGTTTTTTGTGAAGCACTGAAAATATACAATTTGTGGTGTTTGAATTGCAATTTCTTTCACTACTAGTAAAACTCTTATTTTTCTTTGACACAATGGCTTATACTTTTTACACCCAAAATAATATTGGTATTGAAAAATATGGTTATATTTCAAATGTTTTTACTTTCTTTTGATTTGAAAGCAATTTTGATAACAATACAGAAATAATTCTGTTTAAAATTAACAGGAGAATAGAATACATTCAAAGGGGAAGCAGTATTGTGTAATATACTTTTAAAACTATTATTATTACTATAATAAGCTCATGAAATATATTACAAGTGTAATAGGTATGGAGAATAAATTATGAAAGTAATAAGGTAGTTGTGTATCTTCTAAAATAATTTCTATACTATAATAGGTTTATAGAAATTTATTTTAAAAGTAATATGACATTGGAGCTTGTTATCAGACCTAAACTCATACTTTAAAGGAATGGTCTTCAGACTTTTTTGACTTACTGAACCCATAGAGCTGTGGGTTTTTTCATGAAATCATATTTCACTCTTAGAAGAATATATCATAAAGTAATATATGAAACAAATCAACGTGTTATAGATGCTTATAAAAAGGTAATTGAAAAAGAATTGTGTTTGTTATTAAAAAATTTCCTCTAATTTTAATATAATTTTTGTAGTAATATTTGTGATCAGAGTGTCACTTACCCATACATTATATTTAGTAACTGGGATATGTGCTTGCATTTTTTTACGCAAACTATCCGAAGTCTAGATCTGTTGAAATTATCTGCAGTCACATGTCATGTTTTGCATTTAATTAATTTGTATATTGTCTTTGTTTCTACATATGTTGATAAATATTTTTCACTGAAATACATTGTTCTGAATGATAGTAAAATGTTAATAGCTGTGAGAGAAATCCTCTATATTCTGCATGAATTTAAAACCTAAAACTTAGTAGCTGTTCTTGATTTACATTGATTTAGATTTTGATGTTGAATCTGTTGATAGATTGATAAATTGTTCCCTCTCCTTCAATATAGGTGTTTTTTTCCACAAATGAAAAAAAGTGTTCTTCCTATTAGAAAACTATTTTGTTTTTCAAATCTTTGCACTAACAAGTATAAAATTATTTTATGGAACCCGAGATAGTAAACAATAGAATATTCACAACCTAGTAGGTTTAAGAAAAAACTATTTTAATATTCTTTTAATTTATTATGATAAGAGTTTAAAAAGTATTGCAAAATAAATTTATATATTATGTATAAATAAAACGTTTTCAGGAATGAGATTTAAATATTTGCGGTTATATAAATTTCATAGAGGACATGAATCCATTTTGAATATACATTTATAATTTTCTTTTTGATTTTTTAATTGTAACTCTCATGGAATCCTTGGATATGTCTCATAGAACCCCAAGGTTCAGTGGAACAGTTTGAAGACCAGCACTTTAAATTAACCATATGCCAGAACTTATTACTCTAAAATGACAATATGACACACCTCCAATTCTAAAAAATTGTAGATTAAGCTAAAATGCTTTCTAATTTTATAATTATATGTATCAGAAAAAGCATCTGTGAATATTTTAGAACTTGGAATTTTGCTAAACTTAACTGCTTTTTTTAAGAGGTTGTAAGGGATGTTGAATAAGAGGCTATGGGGATCATTCGAATTCAGCAATTGTTGATAAATTACCCTTTCAGAAGCATAGTAAACATTTGTTTGCCTCTACTCTTTGATCCAAAATTTCTATATGAGGGACATTCCTCTATAAATTTTGAGTTTGTTCCAAAAATTAGCAATCCAGAGGATTTTTCTGATAATTTCAAAGGTATTGCATTGTGCACTGTTCAACAGGTTGAATTATTTTAAGTTTTTAAATGATGATCATTTTGTTGAAGATTCAGATGCTTAGAGTTTTTCATTCTTGGCCCACTTTCATGCCAATTCTTTGAATATTTCAAAGTATTTCTTGAAATTTAAGTTCTTGTTTTTTTTTTCAATCATTCTGTTTCAAAATAGAAAAGCTGTTTTTCAAAGCAATATAATCAATGTATATAATAGATTTTGTTTTTGATTTTTTGGGCATATCTGCCTGTTCATTCCTAATTTTTAAACTTCTTAGAGTCCAAAGAAAAACAATCCATTAAAAATCTAATAGAAATTTTATTAATTATTGTATAAAATTTAAGTAAATATCTAAATGCAAATAGATCACATGACTAACTTAATAAACATAAACATAAAATTTGATAGTTTCTTTTTGATTCTATCAAATTATTTACAGCTTGAAAACTGCTACTTCAGCCATGAAATTGTAATTGGAGTGATGCACTCTATGTGGAAAAGAGTTATATTGAAAAATAACTGCATTTTTAGTTGTTAGATACATTGGTTTTTAAAACATCCATGGCGATTTTTAATAAAATCTTGAAGACTGTGATTAATAACTGAATAATTCGGTATTAGTGAAAATTGGAAACTGAACTTATTTAGGTATATCAGAAAACAATATATTTAAAAAAGTGTAAATGATGGAAGTGGCGATTATACATGTGGCCTATTAATGTTCAATTTATTGAGCATGTTAGAGATATTGCTTTTATCTCTCTCAAGGATTCTTAAACTTAGTATCTTGGGATCTCTGGACTACTGAGATGCTCAGAGCAGAAAAGTTTTCATCAGTTTTTATCATTTGAAAAGTTCATGTGTTTTTTTATTCTGTTGAGAGAATTATTGCCTGGTCAATTCTAAAGGTCTTGTTTTTGTGATGGTCTCAATTTAATTGAAAGAACTAGTGTATTATAGTGATAGACTCCATATGGTTATCAGACCATATATTTATAAGTGGCAAGCATAATTTATATATGTTTATCTTTTATTATAAATTCTTAATCTCTCAGACTATAATGTTTATGTATCAACTTTGCTTTATTAATTAATTTCTAAGAAAAGCATTTTCATTTTACTTAGAAAAATATACATAAAAGTATTTGATGACAGATTACCGCAAGGTTGGGATGTCAATGGACACAATATTCTGGAAATAAAATTTTTTGTTTGATATAAGAGCTTATATAAGGACTGGAATGGAATTTCTGATATTTGTACCATTGAGAAACTCTTTCTCTGGTATCTTGTAGTTTTTCATAAACTTTGCTAAAAGATTGAGAGTTGGAGGTAAAGATGTGAGCATAAATTAAGCACTCAGATCTTGGTTTATAAATGCCAAAAAAAAAAATCTTATTAATTGTTTTAAAAAATCAAAGACAGTACACTGCTTCGAGATGGACACTATTGCAGAAATTTATAAATGGAATAACAGTTGAAGTTCTTTATTTCTGATAACTTTATTTAATTCAGAAATCTGGAAAGATTTTCCAAGGTTTTTATCATTTGCTTGGGAATTGTAATGGAATGTGATCTAGGCTGAAAAAAACATTTGCTTATATTTGTGCTTAATATCAGAAAATGCTTAATAATTGCTCCTCTTTGTTATTATTTGGTAATTTTTTAAAGCTATGGATAGTTTTGAGTTTTTGTCGTGTTACTTTCATTTCCATACCAGATTTTCTTTGCTATTCATATGAAATGACAAAATTTGTTTACATGATGTTTAATCCATAATCGTGGAGGGAAAATCTCTTCTGATTGATGATATTATTGTCTGAGATATTGAAAAACATGTATTTTCTTCACACTAGCCACTAGTCTGTTATTTTCAATACATATTTTTTTATATCCTAGCAAGGAGAGTCATAATAATTGGACTGTGATCACTTTAAAAGGAACATCTACTATTATGAAATAATCACTGTGATTAAGTAAATGTATGGAACATATTAAATCTAGTATGAATGCATCAACTTAAAACGCTTTTATATTTCAGTACTGTCACTTTAAAAAAAAATTTTAAAATATCATTCGGCAAAATCAGATTAATTTTTATACCTATTGAATGATGATTTTGAAAAAAAAAAAAAAACTTACTAAATGTGGAGACGATATATGAAAGGATTTTAGTAATGAGTCCCACTTCATGTGGAGTATAGATATTAATGATATATAGGGAATACTGTAAGTCTTAGTTTTAATTGTCATTATATCAAGGTCCTGCACTTGTAAAAATAGTACAAAACTTTTTAAACAGTAATTTTGCTGGTACAGTAATTAATAATCCTTTTGATTTATATTGTCTGTTAGTTCTGAAAAGGGCTCTCCGTGGTAAGTTCAGTTGTCATAATTTAGAAAAGTTTCTAGGTTGACTATACTTGTGAAAAGATAAGAATCTTAAATAAAACTATAAGTTATTTTTAAATTTACTTCATATCAATTGTAGTAGACTTAATGTTCAATGAAGAAATTAAAAAATTATTGATTTCTTTTTTAAAAAATGTATAACTTTGTTAGTTAAAGGGAGAATTTTTTCTTACTACAAAACAGGGGAATCCAAAAACGTATTAAAATGTAAAATAATACATATTGTGTCCACACACACATTAGCTATTTTTATACACATTGTTTCAATGGGCTTTAATATTGAAGAGGTTGATTTTTCTTTATGCTAGGAGATATAAAATTTTCTGGTTTTCCTCAGAGATGCATAAATATTATTTTCAGGAGGTTTTTTTTATATGGATTCCATTAGACGTTAAGATTGAGTTTCCAATGTACTTAAGAAAGTATTCTATATTTTGTCAGATTTATTTATTAAAATATATGGAATATTATATAGCAGGAATTGGCAACCTTTTGCATGCATGCCACATGTGACACATGGTACAATTCTCAGTGGCACTGTGCACAACTCTACAGATTTATCGATTTTTGAGTGGTTGGTAGTTGATAAATTTGTAATTCCCATTCTTGACAAACATCTTCAAAATTATGGACATTTAAGGAATAACGAAAACATCTGAAAGATGACTGTAAAGATAAATCTACAGCTATTTTGTAAATTTTTTTAATGTCATTGCTGAAGAGATTTATTCTTTGAAGAGAGAAAATTGCATGTACTCTGCTTTTGGTTGTACATATCCAAGTAAAAATTCTTCCCTCATATGAAAAATATTCTAAGTTTGCTAAGAAATTGTTCAGCAAGTGAGTGCTTAGAATAGTGTCTTAAATTATTAATTTAAATAGAAAGTCACAAATTGTGTAACTCTGACTTTGTGATATAAAAGTAGAGCAGGTCAAACACTAGGTTCTCATTAAAATTTTTATTTATCTTTTTATTTAACTATAATAAAAATAAATACTTAAATTTTATGTTGTCTACTTCTATTTTTTATTTTATTGACGAAATAGTTATATTTTATGTTTATTTTCATTTTAAGAAATATCTTTAAATGATGCAAAATTAATGTGTAATAAAACTGTAAATCTATATTATTGACCTCTATTCTCTAACTCTGCATGCAGAATTGCAGGAATCAAATTGTTTCAAAAATGTCCTATGTGGCACACTGAATCATATTGGTAGTTTAGTGTGACATTCAACAGCTAAAACTTTGCTGGCCCCTATTATATAGTAATCTTCAGTATAATTGAATTATTTTCTGTGTTAGCAGCACCTAATACCCATTTTACTTTTCTCAAGAGTTAAATGCTAGTAATCTTTAAATTTGATTTTTTTTACTCTTTAAGAGAGTGGAGAATTAGAAAGATTTTCTCCTATACATATTTAAAGCAAATTTGTAGTGTTATTATACTCTTGAATGTGATGCCCTGCAATGCAGGGTTTTCCTCAGATTGTATCTCTTGTAAATAATTAAAACATTTATTGCACTTTTTGGGTTTATCTATAGAATTTTGTATATATGGAGGTTAACAATCTTCACAAATTTCCAATAATGTTATATGGAAGATAGTTATCAGTACAGAGGATAGTTTTTGATGTGTTATAGTTTTTTCAGCAGGTTTCATTTCTACAAATCAGAAGTCATTAATATCTTGTGATTCTGTGGTAAAATATTCCAAAAACATGTCTTATATGAGAGTTTCAAATAAAAGGTATTTCCCTTGCATATATTTGCAGCACTGTATATTGATTAATTTTTCTATAGAAATGATAAATATAGTGCAAGATAGGTCTGAAAAGAGAATTTTTTCCCTTTACATTTAAACAGCATTTTAAACATTTTTCATGATCATGCTTTTATAAATGAAGGAAGGAATTTGTTTTATATAAGAATTCAATGCTTTGCTTAACATTTTTTCAGAAATATGAAATACAAATTCTTGTTAAGTATTAATAACTGATATTTTTACTGTATGGCTGTGTAATGTACTAATTTCTTATTTATAGAAATTCAAAATAATACTATTATTAAATTAGTATTTGGAATTTTTATCTTTATTATGGGGGAGTCACAGATAGCATTTATTTTTAAATTATGTTTGATTACTTTAATCCCCCCCTTTTTTTAAAGCATGAAAATCATAGAATATATCCATTTACTTAAGTTATTATTTAAAGAAAAGAGAAAAAAAATCTAAAGCAAAAATATGTAACCTATTTTAATGCAAATGTAATAATTTGCACAACCCTCTACTGTGTATCAGCTAACAACAATCTACCTATTAGAATATTTCTGCTTCTTGAAATCTTTGTAAACTAATTTTTATGTACGAATTCTTATACTAATTTTGTGACTTGTTGTCACATAATTAATAGGAAGTTTTTTTAAATGAGAATGATTCTAACAATGTTTTTGTGATTTGTTATACCTAAATAATGTTTCAAATTTTTATTTGTTGTGAATTCAAATATTAATTGATGTTATATATTTCACTATTGACTGTAAAATTTATCACAAATTTTACAAACAAGTAGTGTTGCTTTTCAGCGGTGGTGTACACAAAGGGGAGAGGAGGAGTTCAACACCCCCCAATGACCAACAAATTTTAAATTTTTACCATAGAGATTACCTCTTGGTTCCATGTACTGGTTTTTTACAATGTACCCCCTCCCCATAAGAGAGATCTGTGTACATCACTGTCTTTCAGAATGAATTTGTTCAAATTAAACCTCTTTTAAAGGAGGTGCATTAAGTTTATGAAATTTTATTTATTTTTCAGTGATGAAGAAGGAACACAAGAGCTCAAAAAATTTCAGGAACGATTTTCTCCTCAAAGATTAGCAGTAGGACTAGACAGTTTGGAAAGCAAACCTGATTGCAATATGCTTTGCTCAGAATCATCAAATAATACACTGAATAATTCTTTCAAAAAGTCTTCATCATGTGTTCTGCCAAATCCATTGATGCAGAATTCTAATGATTGTTACAGCCTAAACAGTGTCTTCAATGATTCTGCATCACTTACACTGCCTAATTCATTACATACTTCTAGTGACAATTGTAATGACTCTACAAATGGAAAAGATAATTGTTTTGCAGAAAGCAAGTTTTCTTATAATCAACAACAATTCGTAAAAGCTAAAAATGTGAGGAAAAATGATTTGAATCAAGTGAATCATTCAAAATTTGCTGGTGTTGCCAATATAAACAATTATGATAAAATTGAAAAGATGAAGATATGCTCTTATGATGAAAGAGATAATCATATTGAAAACAAACATGTTATTGAACATGAAAAGTCTATTTTGCCTCTTTCAATTAATCCTCTTAATCAGACTCAAGATATAGATGTAGCTGAATATCCTCATGATTTTATCGGAGATTATATAAATAGTTATTCTTCTTGCTATTTTAATGTAAAAACTGAGAGTTCAAGCCATATGATGTTTGAAAAAGAGGTAACTTTTCCATCTACTCCCCAATGTTAAACATAAAGCTCAAGATTCATATACAGAAATGCAACTTATGGACACATACAACATGCACAATAGTATACAAACTAATGAAATATCTCTAAAGCCAGTTGACTGCCATTCATTTGAAGAAATTTCTTCTGAACACAATTCAACTTGTTCAAATCTTTACCCTGCACATACATACAGTTACAAAATAACAGAAAATTCATTGCAGAAAAAAGCTATACCTTTAAGTGATCTGCCAAGTATGAGCTCATTAAATGTACCTTCGGTTAAGGAAAATTTAATAAGTCACTCATATTATCATAACAGTGAACCAGTTGGATTGCTTGGTATTGATTTCATTCATAACAATTCAAACCATGTAAACATATCTAATAATGGTGCTTGTAATGCTTCTTCATCAAAAAGTACTACTTCCCAAAATGGTTTTTCATTTGAAGAAGTTAATATTTATGATATTAATTCATATAATAATAATATAAAGTAGTCAAAATGTTTTTGAATATGAAGAATTAAATGGTCTAAAAAACAATATGCTAAAATACACTGAAAATAATCTTTTACTGAAAGAAAATTATTCAGACTTTTCTCAGGGTTTTTCTGTTCAATCATCAGTAAATGATAAATGGGACTTGTTGAATAATTTAAGTTACTCCAAGGAAAAAAGTGGAAGTTTTGTAACTACTTTTAATTCCAAAAATACCATTCAGCAGAAGGATAATGTGGCACAATATCCTTCTAAAATACTAATTGAAAAAAATCACCCTCATCATGAACAGATAAATCAGTCATGTAATGTAAATTCATCTGTAAATCCTGAAAATAATTTTGATGCTAATGTTAATCAAGTTTTATATAACGAGCTTGATATGTTTTTTGAGAATTTACCTCTACCCAAGCAAAATGAATGTTTTTTTGAAACACAGTAATTTATAAAAAAGAAAATTGTTCTGGATGAACTACATAATACTAAATACTTTATTGTTCTATATTTTTCATATTCAGATGTTTTTGTTAATATGACAATAACGAAAAAAAAAGATAACAGCCATTTTCAATAATTTGTAATTAAAAAAATTATTATGGAGTTTCTTATCTATGGCATTGAGCTTCAGAAAGATAAAAATATAGCTAGCTTTATTTTCTGAAGACATTCTTGAAGTTATTACATAGTTTAAAGATTAAAAGTATACTGTGAAAAACATATCGCTTAAAAATATTTTAAAATGAAATACAACAATTAGATGAAATTTGTATATTATAATTTATCAATAATATTTATCTGTGATTGTCTGTTGAGAGCTTTAATAAAAACAATTTTTAAATAAATTCATCATATATATTAAAGGGGATATTAATTTTCAATATTTATAAAAAAATTCACTCTTTAAATTTAAGGCATTTTAAAGTAACTTTCTCTACAAAATGTTTTTTTTTTTTGTTTCATTATTTATCAATAATGGGACCATTTTAGTATTAATGTTAACAAAAGATAAAAATTTATATGGGGGAAGGGGGTACCATGAATTATCATTAATATGGATGTTAAAATTTCTTAAATTTTTGAGTTGTGACAAAAATTAAGGAATTATTCAAGTTAATTTTTTTCTTGTGTCATCTAACAAATACATAGAAATATAACTGTAAGTATAAGAAAAATGTTAAATTTTTCACTCTATGGTACTAAACTTTTATTTATTCTTTTAACTTCATGCAAAAATGTACAATGTCCTATAATTGTATCCGTCTATTGCAATATTTTTGAAAGGCACATATGTGTATTTTACTGTGTGAAGAAATCTAAATTCTAAATATATTTACTATTAAAGAAATATGTTCACTATCAATGGATTATAAAAACTTTTAAGGTCATCTACAAAAAAAAGGAGTGAAATATGATACAGGTGAATGAAGAGAAGATTTAATTATAGAGTAGTATATAATGCTTTTACTACAATAGTGGTAATTCATTGGGGGGAAAAGGTACCAGAGGTGATGTATTTTTAAAATATTTTGAAGTAATTGGTGAGGGGGTGGGTATATATAATCATCATTGTGAATATGACAATTAAATATTACTTCATTAAAAAAAATTGTGCTGTATTTAATTCTGTTGACTAGGAGTTTTTAGCTTATTTCCACATTTTTACTGTGGCTTTTTTGTATGAATGGATAGATCATGAAACTGTACATAGGGATGCTACTATCTACATCATGACAATTTCATTTTTCTTCTTGTCTAAATAGAAGGGTATCATTTATTGTAAAGTAGGCTGCATCATTCATATTCAGTTAATGTTGATAAATGTGTGTTATACATATTTCAAGCATTCTATCTCTCTCATCATGCATATTAGTTTATATTGTACATTAATTATATGATTGTTGCAATTATATGCATTTGTTATATGTATGTTACTCGTTTTTATATGACAGTTGTTTATGAAGTGTTTGTATAATAATGCTGGTGCAAAGTTATCTGCATTATATTTCTGTAAAAGTATTTTGACTGATGTTCTTTCCTTAAGAAATATGTGAAAAGTGAACATGATGGGTGCTGGTCTGACAGAATGGAAAAAAGTCAGCTTTCTTTCTAATATATCTTGTTCATGATTGACTACTAAGAGTTCTGTTAAATATGGACTAATAAAATTGTTCTGTAAAGGAAAGAAAGATTACAGGAAAGATTCATACACTTTAAGTCAGAAGTATAAATAATAGTGACAAAGGAAGAGATTATTTAAGTAACAAGTTTAGTATATATTTGGTTGAAAGCTAAAATAGTTGAGAATCTTGAGTTATGCTTTTAGGAAACTTTGTACAAAAGAGAAAACGATTTGTGTGTGTGAAAAATATCTTACCAAACCATCATTTGAGTGAGAAGAATTGAACTTTATAAAAGTTATAATAGTTGATCTGTTGTGTGTGAGATGAATAAAATTGCAAGAAAATATTATAAATATAGCAAAGAGAGAAAACATTATCATAATGTATAGTAAGTAATCTTTCATCTAAGATCGAACTCTATTTTGGAGGAAACATACATAGGATAGTGAGTTTAGTGCTGTTTGTTTAGAAAATGTAATAAAAATGATATACATGCTAGCTTCTCTAAATATGACATTGACATATTCACATAAAATTAATGAATAACATTTAATTCTTATTATTTTTTATAGAATGTTATACAAAATAAAAGTATATTGTTTGATATTTCTCATTATATGCAATTCTTTAACTTTAATCAATGAAACAAAAAAAAATTTGAAATATTTATTTTGAATGATATAACCTTAATCTCATACTAAGTTGAAAGTAATTATTTTCAGCTGATATTACATATTTGAAAAAATTATTTTTGTTTTAGTTTTTAAAAACAGATTCCTTTTTGAATATTTCTTGTTTATTTTTCTTGGGGAATCAGTGAATTATCTTTGTATAATGTTGAAGAATAGGTTTTGATATTGGAACACTTTTTCTTATTAAAAAAACTGCTCAAATGTTAATATTATATTCTGGTTTTGCCATATTAAACAGTTAGAACAATTTTAAGTATAAATTGAACTTGACAGAGAAAATTATAGTTTATGTGTGGTATTTTTAAAACAATACAGTTTTGTGTGTGTGCATATTTGAAGTTTTGTTATTCTTATAACTTCCAAGATATATTACATTCGAGCAAGTATATTCTTTAAAATCTCTTTCAAATTATTATAAAACATGTTAAGCTTGTACAAATAGTAATGCATCTGTTAATAATTTATGACATGCTTAAATCATTGTTGGATGTTTTGAAAAAGCAATATTTTTCAGTATGGGGGTGTTTCATACCTCATTTTATATTATTCTTTGTTACAAATTGTTCATTAAAATACATGAAGGTGCTATTTCAAATTGTTGGTTTGATTGGTTAAAGAAAAGAAATGTTTTTTGTTGTTCGATTCAAATCAGATGTTTTGTATGCAACAATTATGTCTTTTAACTATTCAAATCATAAGATATTACACAATATTTTATTTAAGTTATAATAATGGTATTTACAATTTTACCTTTCTATGAGAACTAATTAAAAATAATTTATTAATTAAGATATATTCCAATATTTTGTAAGGTGTGCATTTTTAAAAAAGTTTTAACTATATATGCATACTAATTATAATGAATTTTTTCATTTTTATCTTTTGGTTGTTTAAAGGCTTTTTAAAATTTTTAAACTCTTAAATTATATGAAATATTATACACTCTCTAAAATAGACAATGAAGGGCTTTACTGTAAATTTGGTTTTCATGTTACTGCCTTATGGTTGTTGAAAAGTGAAGTTTTTCTCTGTGTGTGGTAAACATTTGAAAAGTTATATTCAATTTTTTTTAAAAAAAATGTAATACTCTTAAACTAATAGTTTAATGGAAAATGCAAATTAAACTTTAAATATTTATATATATCTTTAAAAGGAATTCAAACTTTATGCTTGCAGAGTCAATTTTTTATTGTTTGATTATAAAACAGGATTTCCATAATATTTTCAGAAATATACGGTATTTTTTAAAATAAACCTTTCATTAAACTTATAACATTTAACTAAAGTATTTTTCTTTATTTTATGTAATGTGTTACACTAAACAACATCAATTCACATTTTAAAAAAAATTTATTAGAATCTGTAAATGTATTGCAAAATGTGCCAATTTTCCTAATTGAAAGTAATCAATTTTCAATGTTTATCCACATTTTTAAATGAATTTGAATTTCTATACATTTTATAGGTATATCTATTATATAGTTTAATTTTAAGTATAAATATAATGTATTTATTACAGACATGGGATTTAAATTGCTAGAATGATTGCTTAAAAAGTACTTCTATGAATAAGATTTTACTTAAAAATAAATTTAAAAGAAAAAATTCAAAGTTCTTTTAATTTTATATATATTATTACATTTTAATGCAATACATATATAAACTGTTTTTGAATTTTTTTTTATCTAACTTATCTCAACATTTTTTGTTTTTTCTTTCACTTTTTTATTTTAATTAGGTACTGCACAACTTATTTGCACTTCATAAAATTTCCCACAGTTAATATTAAATTCTTAAGTACACATAAACAACTTTAGAGTTTTATAACTATGTCATAAATTGTCTGTGATTTTTATACATATTCTTTTTATTTTTTCATTCCTTCCTCTTATATGTATGTTATAAAGTGTGCTTTACTGGAGAAAGATTTGTTGCAAGTCAGAAATTATTTAGTTAATTGTACTAATTTAATAATTGATTTATATTTGTTATTGTTTAAAAATTATAAAAGATTGAGAGGCATGTTATTTAATCAGATTATACATTTTATTTTATAATCGTTGTTGGATGTTAAAATGTTTATTTTTCTGTTCTATGTGTTACTTTTTCAATTTTGGAGATGTTTTTACAACTCCATATGAATATGGTTTCTTGAAACTACCTCTGTGTATGTAAATGAAATTATATTAAAGTACAAATATAAGAACCATTTTCATCTTAAGTTCAAATCATATGTTGATGTTTGTACATAAAGAAAAATACATTAATCTTTATTGAAGACGTGTGTGTGCAATATGCCTTTGACATTTTCTATATATTGTTAATTTTATGTGTAGATATGTATTTGTTTTAGAATCAATTTTGTTTCTACTGTAAATTCTTGTTGTTTCTTATTCGCAAATCTGTTCATTTTAGTGCAGTAAAAATTGATTTAGGAATTTTTCTCAATTCTCAGTTAAAATATTGTTTTTTTTTACATCAATATAATTTACAAGGTGTCCATTGTTAAAGAGCCCTATTTTAAAGTTGCAATCAAAACCAGACATTAGAAAATTGTTATTTTGTTGATAACTTTAAGAAACGGGGAATTTTTTTTCATGAAAAAAGAATATTAGTTTCAAATATCGCTACCAGAAGGAGTACCAATTAGAAAACCTACAGTAAAAATGAATTTTTTTCTCTAAAACTTTGAAACATTTACAGAAATCTTATTCTTTTCAATGCATTTGGTACTCACAGTAACAAATTTACAACATCATGCTTTGTTATTTAACTACTTTGCAAAATGCTGATTCGACAGTAACTGCTTTGCAGAAATTTTAAATTTCGTTGATTGATTGTTATGTACAACATCATGCCGTGGCTTGTTATTAAACTCACGGGTTTGCGAAAATGCCCAGTACCACTAAAGACCCACTGTGTAGGGCAGCGATGCACGTTAAATCTGTCGAGAACTGAAACGTCCTCCCGTTGGTGTGGTGTGGTAGGTTAGGAGAGGGGGTGCCAGCTCAGGTGTCGTCCACGTCACTGACCAGAAATTTTAAAAAGCCCTTCAGTGCGACGTTAATAATCAATCAATCAATTGATTGATTGTTAAAATTCAGAAAAAATTTATAATTGAGTTTAAAGAAACAAAATGATTGTCTGTTCATCCTGGAAGGTGAAGAAAACCAGTTTCTACTGTGACTATAGAGGAAGTTGTACTTTAAGTGGAAGAGGATAGAGTTTTAAATATTCATGTTGGTGCAAGTACCCTCTATGTTGCAGAAGAGTTGGGTAGGAAACTTTCAACTGTTCATAAGGGAATATCTATCAGTTGGGCAGCAGTTGCTTCCAAATGTTTTTTATGCACAATTTCACTTCTTACTTCAGATTCTTGTTCACTTTCAAGTCAGTTCTGAAAAGTTTTCGAATATCCTCTGGATGGACAAAGCACATTTTCATTCAAAAGGTACAATGAATATTCATTTTTGAGTTAGTGAATCACAAAATCCTGTTCTAACCTAAGAGTTGTATTTCATTCCCCAAATGTGCCAACATAAGTGGGGATTTTCAGCACCTCTCTCGTTTTTTGTTATGCAATCCATACTTCTAAAAAGAATTAATTGTAATAATTCCACTTATGTGCTCAATCACTAGGCATTGGTACGCATGGCGTTTAAGAACAAAATGTTTTGAGTGTAGAAATACATCGGTGCCTTTCTTGAATAACGTTTATGCTTACCAGAGCTTCTCCACACATTTTATGATGTATTAAGGATGTTCTTAAATGATATTTTACTGAAGAACATTTTTTCTGCTAACACTTTCCTAATAATGTGTGGCTTTTCTGATTGCCAGACTTTACTCTATGTGGTTTTTGGCCTTGAAAGACATTTAAAACATTTGGTAAGTTGTGATAACTCAAGAACTTTTCTGGATTTGAAAGAGAGCATTACATAATATATGCTCAACTTTCTTGCACACATTTTATCCAACTGTGTAACATGCCATCTAGCGAGTTCAGATGTTAGCTAGTAATGGTGGTCATCACATGAATTGTGTTTTTCTGTATTAAAAAACTGTACAACTGGTATGAAGGTATAGCTCATTAATTAAACGCCCTCTGGTGATGATAGTTAGGATTGAAATAAATTCCAATCCTTTTATTAAGTCATCTACACAATTTTCTAATTAGTTTCTACTGTAGTCAGTTTTAAGATTTGGCTCTTTAATTATATGAATACCCTATACACATCAGTTTTCGCTATGATACAAATAATTTAACATTTAAAACTTTATTTTAATTAGCTTTTTTTTTCTTTCCAAAATACACAATTATTCATGAAAAAAAATGCTGTTTGTAAAAATTTAAGTTACTTTTATAAAATCTTGAACTGAGTAATTCATGTGCGTATATTGTTTCCGGAATATAGTCATGGTGCTCTGCAATTTTTTATTTCTTATATTTAACTTCTAATCAGAAAATTAATCTGGATTTTCTAGTTAGTATGCTTTATCATAGAGTATTTAATAATTCTTAAAGTTATGTTTGTTAAAATTTTTAAAAAATACATATTCATTGATTTTTAAAAACTATCAATCAAAGGAAAATTATTTTCTAGATTTTTTTAAGTGAGAAATAAATTGAGAACTAAACATTATTGTGAACTATGAATTATTAAATGCAGTTTATGTATAGAAAACAAAAGTGAATAAAAAATAGATGTTTCAACTCGTATGTTTTAAGCCTTCCTTAGCATTACCTGCTTATAGTTCATGAAGTTATACTGCTTAAAATTTAAAACAGACTTGTACTATATAGTTTATAAATTTTTAATAAGTAGTGATTGAAAGCTGGAAAATAGAAGCAGTTTGTCTCATTTTCTAGCTAAGTGTTTTTTTTTTTTTTTTTAAAAAAACTTTTATTACATCAGAAACATTTTTAAAAGAGTATAGATACATTAAGATGATAATGAATTATAAAGAACTTGAAGATACACTTTAAAAAGTTATTTAATTGGTTTTAAAAAGTTTACTTACTTTAAGAAAAAAATTAAATGATTTATTATATTTACATTTTATTTGCCAAAATAGAACAATTTCCTTAGATAAAATATCAGTGCACTGTTCATGTAACATATGTGCGGTTTTTCTTTTAAGAATTAAAAGTTCCATCTTGAGTTACGATTTTTATTAATTGATAGGCTAACTTTTTTTGTTAAGAAATTTAATTATATAATTAGCGATGTAACATTCTGAATTATTTTTAAATGAATCAAGAATAAAATTTGAGAAACAAAAAAAAATAATAAAATACAACTATTACACTCATATAAATTCATATTTTTTTTTAACAAAATTTTTGCAAAATATCTCATTGATTCAAATAAGAAAATTTAGAAAAGAATTTTAAAAATCGTATTTGAAAAGTACATGTGTATACTCTGGACTTTGGGAATGCATTTTGCGAGACAGAACAAAAACAGATATTTTTTAATATGAATATTTAAGAAATTAAGTTAAATTTTTTTATAGTTATGTATTGCAAAATTTTAAATTGATAGCTTTTTCTTCATGCGGTTGTCTTGTATAAATCAAGGAATCTAATTTTTTAAACTATGCATTCAATCTTTGAATGGGTACGTTTACTTCATTTAGAATGCCAAACTTGTCTGCTAAATGAGACAAATATTGGGATCATATTTCATCACAGTAATGATTTCATTCGCTTAAAAACAATCTTTCTTATTTTAACTCATTATGTCTGTTTAAGATTTTTCCTTTCGATAACCACCTGACTTCAGAATGTAAAAGCAGGGTTCTTTGAATAATAAAGCGAATAATCTCGAATTAAATTTGCTTGATTTTATAAAGTTTATCATTTTTACAGCAACATTTAAAACGTTCTTTGATGTATTCGTTTTATTACAAGCGCATGGCTATGAACACAGAAAGAGTACGTTTAAGGGGGACTGCCAAAGGTACTGAAATGGTTAGGGTACTTTTGCACAATGAAATCACATTATTCAGGCGTAAAACATTTGCTGTGAACGTAAATTACTCATATAAATCCGCCTTGAAATGTAGAAATAGTCTAGAAAATTTTAAAATTACGAAAAATACATATATCCTTGCTTCCAGAATTTTTTGACGCCATATTTGGCAAGCTTCATAACAAAGTCAGCAGATGGCGCCACGTGTATGCAATCTACATATAAAAATTTTAAAATGTTACTTAAGAATAAAATTACCGGATAAACTGCTTAAATGCACATTAATAACACCAGAAAGGGAATATTTTGCTACACGAATAACGACTTAAATCACTTCAGAAACACTAATTTTGCTTTTTTTTACATGAAAAAATGGGGGGTTTAAAAAATAAAGTGTAACCCCTTAAACTATACGTCAAGAAACCACTCCCCATGGCATCCTTTCGAAAAGGCAAGAGTCAAGTGACCTTGAGATCAGCTGACTGTTAGTTTTTGCTTGAATTTTAGAAGAATTACTTGCACATGTCATCTGCGGAATGGGGAGAGGGGGGGGGACTCTATTTTTAGCACTGATAGTGGGGTTATTCCGCAAAAATGGTCTTCAAACTTCTACTCACAGAACCCCAAGAACACAGGTGGCCAACCTTTTTGAGAAGAGTGACACAATTTGATAAAAAATAATTATAGTGACGCTTCCTACATTTCCATCAAACAAATATGGAAAAGTAAAAAAAATGTTACTTATAGGCTTATTGTGGAATTTTTACGCAAATAGCACATTTTTTTTAATGCAAGAAATTTAAAAATAAGATGAAGTGCAAATTTATATAGGTTTTATTGTTAATAAACTTTTTACAGGTTCAATTGAGTTAAGTTAGGTACAAAATAAAAATGAGTAACTTGAAACGTTTAATTTTAAATAATTATTAAACTGTTAGTATTTACTTAATGTGGCTTTTGAATTATTCTTTTTTTTTTACCAAGTCATCTATGTTAGGATTAACTTTTGTAGATACTAACAAAATTAGGTTATAGGTGCACATCAGCTTGTTATGAGTAATATTTATTTTATTATGTTCATAGCAGAAAACATTTATTCACACAAACATATTTTGAGACTTTTGTCTGAGACAACCCCACTTCAATAAAATTGTAGAAATTATTTATTATTATGTATTCAAATTTCTTTTAATTTTTCAGTATGTCTTTGCGTGCCCTCGTTACAACTCCACGGGTTGGTCACTGCCCTAGAACCAGGTCTTTTTGTGGAACCCCTAGAACTAGAAAGTATTTTTGTCGAACCCTATTCCACACACACTTTTTTGTAAAGGCAATTAAAAAAAGTACTGCATTGATTATTAAAAATTTTAAACTACTTTTAATATAATTTACTAATTAATAATATTAATCTGTGATCCAGGTTTCACCCACCCATGCATTATGTATATTCACTAGAATGTGTGCTTGATTTTTTCACACAAACCGTTGGAAGTCTAAGCCCATTGAAATTAACTACAATCGCATTACATATTCTGAGCTTAATTTATTTCTATACTTTGTTTTTGTAACCACTTATGCCAAGAAATATTTTTCACTTATACACATTGTTCTGAATGGCATTAAAATGTTTAGAGGAATACTGAGTATTTTGTATGAATTTGCAACAAAAAATTTAGGAGCTTTTCTTGCTTAAATTTAAGAGTTTTGACATCAAATCTGTTGATAGGTCGATAAGTCATTACCTCTCCCTTATTGTAGGTGTTTACCCAACAAATGTCAAAAGGTGCACTTTTCATTGGAAAACTATTTAGTTTTGCAAGACATTGTACTAACCAGCATACAATTATCTCGTGGAACCCGAGATAGTGAACAATAAAATTTTTACAATCTGTTAGGTAATATATATAAATAAAACTCATTTTAATATCTTTTATTATATTATAATAAAAGTTTAAAAAGTATTACAAAATAAAGTTATGTTGAAATAAAATTTTCAGTTTCTTAATGACAGGAATGAGCTTTAAATTCTTGTGAGGATACAAACTTCATAGAGAATGTTAATCCACATTTTGCATACACATTTATAATTTTTTTTTTCGATTTATTTATTGTGACTTGTGGAACCCCTGGGCATGTATCGTGGAACTTCAGAGTTCTGTGAAACAAAGTTTGAAGACTATTGTGGCGGAGTGTATACTTTCTTAGTGGGTGAAAAATCCGGAATTGTCATTTGATGTTTAACGTTGCTCTACAAAGCAACAATAGGGCTATTGATCACAAACCTCGTAAATTTGAACCTCGGTCGAGTGACGAGGAGGACACCTGAGCTGGCACCCCTCTTTCCTAACTACCACATCAGTGGGAGGAATGGCCTCATCTACATGGCGTGTCTTTAGTGGCAACAAGACTCGAGCCCACGACACTCCAGCCACGAGCCCGTGACCATGACTACTAAGCTACCACGGCCACCAGGAATAACAAAAATTCTAGTGAAAAGGTTAAGGGAGTTAGAATTAGATTTGAATTGTCGGTGTGTGACAAAAGGGTAGCAATATGAAACGGAAATATAAAGGTGTAAGATCTAGAATAATTGCTCTAAACCTATTACCTTGCCAATCATCTCTTAATTTTTTATAGTTTGTGATCTCACTTCCAGTAGTATGTACTATAAAAATTGGGACTGGATATTTCAATGCGTATTTTCTGCATCTAGAAAGATGGGAAATTCTACTGTACGGCATACACAAGGGTGGTGTTTGAGGGTTCAAACCAGTGTCGATTTATCCATTGGACGCACAGAAGCCCGAATAAGCTGGACATAACCAGATTCTCTGGTTATAAATTTGGATCCAACAGTGCCAAAGGGGCCTGTAGATCATCTGTGCCCAGGGCCCGAAATGAGTTTAATTCGGTATTGGTTCAAACTTCTCCCATAGACCATCAAAATTTCAATTTTTAGCTGAAAGATTACGTCTAAGTACTTTCTTCAACGTTTTTTTTTTAAGGATATACCCCTGCTATGAAAATAGTCCGTGTACGCCACTGGTTTTATGTGTGGGTGTAACTGAAAATGTTCGTGATGTAACTTTTTTTTTTTGAAGCCCAATAACAATTTTGCTCTACTTGTACATTGTAAATAGTATTCTTTTAAGCAGAGTGTGTTGTTGAATTCGACCGACAAATTCAGAGGGGTGATAGTAGGCAGCATAGGGATAACAAATCAACATAGCACTTGGGGTCCAAACCACGTTTAATCGGTGAAAATCGCGATAATAGTAGTCCACTGAAATTTATGGCTCTCAATATCGGATTAGATTAGATTTGACTTTGAACGTGAGGAAAAATGACCTTTGCCCAACTGCTCTTCGTGCCTTCGTTTCGGAAACCATTAATACCCGCTATCCCCCTGATGAGTGGCTTCGTATCTACCCAGATGGTTCACTTTTGGATTTCAACACAGGGCACTGGGGCTGGAGTTTTTTGTGATCTTTTTTCCTTCTACTCATGTTGGCTCTCTTACAACTCATTATGATGGTGAAATCGAGGTCACATTCATTTAGCCTTTCATAAGCTTTCTGCCCGTTTCTTCACTCATGGTAAGGCTGTAATTTTATCCGATTCCACTTCTGCCGTTCAGGCCTTGGCAAGTAAGCAAAACAAAAGTTCCCGAATCCAGGATTGCAGGGAGCTGCTAAGCAGAATTCCAACGCAGGTTGTCTTCCAGCGGGTGCCTTCCTATTGTGGCCTTTGGGGAAATGAAATGGGGGACCTTTTAGCAAAAAGAGGCACGGTTATTCTCCAAAGATCTACTAGAGACCTGCCTCTCCACTCAGCAAAACTTGAAATCAATAGGATTTTTAAAAAATGCTTCCAAGATGCCGCTAACAGTGCTGCCAAAAATAAATCATAGAGGGTGCTAATGAAACCTAACTGTGTCTTGGATTCTCCTCGTGCTGCTGCTGTGGTGGAGTTTAGATTATTGATACTGGAGATGACTGCCTTTGTGCTCATTTGTATTGCTTTAATCTGATTGACTCCACTTTTTGTGTGCTTCTGGACAAGTCATGGACGCTTCTCATCGAGACGTGTGTTCTGTATTTAAGAGTTTGGGCTGTATTGTGAAGAAATATTGGAGAGCTCGTTGCCTGATGACCTGATGGTCAATGGCCTGGCATTTGGTAAAAAATAAATAACATAGAACTTGGGGTCCAAACCACGTTTAGTCTGTGAAAATCGCGATGATAGTAGTCGTCAGGAGGACAATGAGGGAAGTGCCCAGCGAATGAGGATATTTGGAGTGCCGAGGTAGGGTAGAAGAAGCGTACACGTATGCAAATTTCCCACTTCTGGAGTTGCTGCTGGGAGTAGCGGCCATTGCGTATGATGTGATGTGGGAATCTAATTAAGGTTTAATCCACGCAATAAAAAAATAGTAATAATTCATGATAAAAAAGGTTAAACATATTTTTAATTTACAACTACATTATAGAACACATTATAAAAATTACTAACAAACTACTGAGGTTAATGCATGAAAATTGAATAAAGGGAAAAGTGCGTGCTGATGTCCCGTGCGAGTCAGTCAGAGGAGAATGAGCGAGTGTCTCCTGAGAAGACAGGTTTTTCGAGTGTGCGTCCATATCAGTTCAATTCTCTCTGCTCGCAAGCTGGTTCCAGTTGAGAGGAATTTAGGTGGGTGCCGAGGCACACCACACTGCGCACCAGAATGTGTGGCTCGCGCATGATGGTGCACCAGCACATTTTTCGATTTACCTCTATGCTACTGATGGGAGGTCGCCGGTCCCTAAAGTTACAACTGTAATTTTTACATCTGCCCTGTTCTTGCTGTTTACAAGAAACGGAATTTGGAATGCGTCTTTCTTACCCCACCAAAAAGGGTGACATGTTCCCACGCCTAGAAAAGGGCATTGTACTCATAAATATATCGTGGTATCGGGGGTGTCATTAGAATTTCCCGCGCTTGGGGATGTCATTGACCATGAGACAGTATTCTTCCGCTGACTCTAGACCAATGAGAGAAAATTATGCTGACTCTGTAAAGAATCCGCTCCAGCACACAGGTGCAAGTCGCCGCTAAATAAAAACAAGATGCACCCTGATTAGACGCTTTTTGACGCACTCTCTCACACCCACTTGGTCTGACACGTCCCTTCCAATTAAGACACCGCGGTGATGGGAGGTCGCCGGTCCCTAAAGTTACAACTGTAATTTTTACATCTGCCCTGTTCTTGCTGTTTACAAGAAACGGAATTTAGAATGCGTCTTTCTTACCCCACCAAAAAGGGTGACATGTTCCCACGCCTAGAAAAGGGCATTGTACTCATAAATATATCGTGGTATCGGGGGTGTCATTAGAATTTCCCGCGCTTGGGGATGTCATTGACCATGAGACAGTATTCTTCCGCTGACTCTAGACCAATGAGAGAAAATTATGCTGACTCTGTAAAGAATCCGCTCCAGCACACAGGTGCAAGTCGCCGCTAAATAAAAACGAGAAGCACCCTGATTAGACGCTTTTTGACGCACTCTCTCACACCCACTTGGTCTGACACGCCCCTTCCAATTAAGACACCGCGGGGACTCCAAGCGGCGACATGACTCCTCTTCCTCGCCCCTCTCAAAGTTAAGTGGAATTCAGTTGTGTCACTTTATACATTAACTTAATTTTAATCTTATTGTTTAATAAATTAATTGTTATTTAAAGAACGTCTTTTGAATTAGCGTACTGTTTATTGTCTTTAAAGATCTAATGTTTAAACTTAAGCTATAATGCGATGCTAAAAGAGAGTAGAACCTGGTGTTTTTTATAAAATGGATTTAATGGGAATAAATTAAATAGTTTAAGTTTAACCAGCGTCGCATTACTACATATCCCGGGAGGTGGATTGGACACGGTGGACATATAGTTTTGCTTCCATGCTTCCCAGATCTCGATCTCTTGGATTTGTTTTCTACTGGAGCCACTTAAAATCGCTTGTGCATGAGACGTCGATGGCTACATTTGAGGATTTCGCGGCACGAATCGTCGTTGCTTCTGCTAACATCGCGGGCACACCAGATTTGTTTGAAGGCTTGCGACAATACTGTGTCTGCTGTGCTACGATCTATGTGGCTGCAACTTCAAACAATTACTGTAGCAATCCCTTTTTGCATTTCTGACGTGGAGTTGTCATGCATTGTTCATATTATAAGCATGCTTTTAAGTCTAATAAATGTATTTATTTACTTCTTATTGTACTTTTTCATTCCATTGAACACCACACTCTTCATAGCTGTTTGTGCAAATTACTCCGATTATACGTGGTTTGGGGCCCCATGTTCTATGTTGATTTGTCATCCCCATGCTACCTACTGTCCCCTCTGTAAATTTGTCGGTCGAATTCGGCCACACCCTGTATAATTATTAATGAGCTCAAATGCTTTTCCCCCTAGTAGTGTTTTTTTTATGGAAATCTACATATTTTCATGGGCTGTAGAACTCAACGCATAGTGAATAAAGATTATTGAAATGGCCGAACCGACATCTGTCGATAATCGAATTGTATAGTAAATTGATAGGGAGATTTTAAATTCTTCACAAAAATGTGTCTTTGTCTCAATTCGTAGCTCAATGATGGTATCAGAGTTATTAATTTCTTTAAGATGTTTGTCACCAAATTTGCAAGATATTGCATCGTTAATATACAGCTTTATTAGCTTTTCACCAATTGTATATGCCTCATCTTTATTATTATTTTTGCTAACACTTTTATTATTTAGTTCATGTTTATATTCGAAATATGCAATGTTTTTAATACGAAGATGTAAATGATTAGACTCCATACGCCTTTTTAATTTAGCAGGATTTAAGTTATTATTCATAGTGATTGTTTCACACTCAACTTACAGTTCACTGGGTTCATCTTCACATTCCAGTCCAATTGCTAAATAGTTGTCGTAATACTTTCGCTTCCCCCCCGCTTTATTAATTAATTTTTTTGGGGGATGATCGTAGTCAAGGTGCAGAATTATCTTTCGGACCCATTAGAAATAAAAAATGGCGTTCGACAGGGAGATGCATTGGCATGTCTTCTATTTAATCTAGCATTAGAAAAAGTGGTAAGAAATTCCAATATCAATACTAGAGGAAATATTTTTAATACATCGACACAGTTGTTGGCTTTTGCTGATGACATTGATACCATCGCTCGAACACCCACCGCACAAAGACAGGCCTTCTTATCTTTTGAGAAAGAAACCCTCAGACTGGGTCTGAAAATCAATGAGAATAAGACCAAGTACATGCCTTGCACTAAATCATGTTTTAACCATTCCTATTTTAAAATTGAGGAGTATAGTTTTGAAGTTGTTGACAGCTTCACTTATTTAGGCTCAGAAATTAACAATAGAAACGATTGTACTACTGAAATCCAAAAGAGAATTACTATGGCTATTAGATGCCTTAATGGAATACAAAAATATATGAAATCAAATTTAATCAAAAGAAAAACAAAGGTTGTACTGCATAAAAGTCTTTTAAGATCAGTACTAAGCCATACATGTGAAACTTGGTCCATGTCGTAAACAGATGAGAACAGGATAAGTATCCACGAAAAGAAAGATTTTAAGATTAATTTTTTTGGAATTCAGGAAAATGGATATGGCGAAGATCAACTTTAGAGCTCTAACAATCCTATAAAGAATCTGGCATTATTAACTTCATCAAATTACAACGAATTAAAGGGGCAGGTCACGTTATCAGAATGGCCGAAGACCGCGTCACTAAAAAAGTATTCAATGCTCAACCAATTGGCACATGAAGAAAGGGCAGGCCAAATCTTAGATTGATTGATGGCCTAGAAAAAGATCTCCTAGTTTTAAGAACTAGGATTAGGGAAAAGGCTTCTTGAGAAGGCCAAGGCCCACCCAGGGCTGTCGTGCCACTGAGGAAGGAAGGAGGATTTTTTGGCATACGAATATTCAGATGAAGGACCTCTCTCTTGGAAATACTCGCAGATCATTTACTATTGATGATTGCTGTTCAGTGTCATTGATCGTCGTTGTCATCGACTGCTGTTTTTTTTTTTTTTTTTTAGTTCACTGATTCTTAACTACTTGTCCATTTTGAAAATTCGATTAAATGAATTAAAAAATAAAAAAATAGAACATCAAAAGAGAAAAGAAAAAAGTGCTTAAGAAATTTTATAGAGAAGACTGGAGATATTGAAGAATCCAGTTTTATTCTTATTTAGCAGAAATACGTTGAAACCAATTTTACTAATAAAGAAAATAGGGCAAAATAAATATTTTCATTATTAATAATTTATGAACGTCGGAGTTTTAAATGTTTCAGCAATTGGAATAATTTCCAGAAACGAGGATATTCAAAAAAGTCTGCAGCACGGGTTATCGTTAGTTCTAATCACATATACGAAAAAAAATACACAAATATACAATCTAACACATTTCTTTGATAATTTTTTAACAGTTTGGAGCATAACAAATTGAATAACAATTCTAGATTTCATTTATTACGAACCACAGAGCAAAATTTTCATAATATGTAATATAAAAAATATTTCAAATCAATTCCTACTTAGGAAGTCAAAAAAGAAATATTTTATTTTAGTTAATTAAAATTAATTAATGAATTAATACTAGAAAAAACTGTATCAACACCACGTGTCATTCACTACAAATTTGAAAATATATATTTGAAGCCAAGAAAAAATTCGTTTGAAAAACTTACTGGCGTCATCTATTGGTAATAATTCTAACTT
Source organism: Trichonephila clavipes (assembly GCA_019973935.1). Classification (NCBI taxonomy): domain Eukaryota; kingdom Metazoa; phylum Arthropoda; class Arachnida; order Araneae; family Nephilidae; genus Trichonephila; species Trichonephila clavipes. The sequence continues at coordinate 86,855 of BMAU01009792.1, read as the reverse complement.
CATCAGAAATAATGCAGAATAAATTAAAAAATAAAAAATAAAATTTAATATTTGAAAAACTATTATATATATATATATATATATATATATATATATATATACATCAAGTGTCATCCATTATCAGTTTTAAAATGTATGTGAACTTCAGTGGATTAATAAAACGTATTTTATTAATGATTGAAAATTTGAACAAGATGTAAATATAAATATATATATAAGGAAAGAATGAACTGATAGTAGGAATTGTGTGAATAAAAGTAGCCGTTTTATTTCAATTTCGGGAATAGTTATTGTTACTAGAATCCTTTTATTTTATAGTAAATAAAGCAATTTACTCTAAAACTCATTAATATTTTTTATTTTAAATGAACCACTATCGGCATTTACAAGCTATTAAAAATTTTTTTGCAACATTAGAGACAAATGCATATTTTTTATCTTTTGAATAAGAATTCTAATTGTAAATGTTTTTGAATGATTATTGTGCATTTAACCTATGAAAATACTTACATAAGCGTGTTGACACAAAAATAATCCAATGCTGTACATACAACAAAAGAAGGTTTAAAGAATGTTAATAGAACCAAATGTGTGTGTGTGTGTGCACAATAAAATATTTTTCATTTTATCATACACGAAGATTAAATTGAGTATTAAATGTTAAGAAACTATAAAAGAAGCTGAAAATCAAGATATAATTACCGTTTGCTGAAGATTCTACCACATTTATCTTATTTATATAAAAGGAGGAAACTAAGTAATTTCGAAATCAAATTATCACGGCTTTCCCTTTATTTTCTTCGAAAAAGGGTCCTTTTCAAGGTAATTTTACCCTATTATTTTCATTCGCCTTTAAAACATGTCATAAAACACAAATGTGCTTTTTATCATTTTTGTTGAGGATAATCTCTGTCGTAGTGTATACATTCTAATGGCTTTACGAATTTGGGTGTATGTGTAGAAGTAAAAGTTGCAGGAAATTACTTAAAAGATAGAATGTCCCCGGTGCCGCCTTGTTTTAAATCCCTCTCCCACCTGTGGGACGTACGACCCGCGTTGAGAAACACGATTTTATATATCATGGTTATGTAAATCTCATAGAGAGCTCGAATCTATTGTGTATATACACAATTATTTTTACGAATTTTTATTGACTCGCGGAACACGGTTTGAAGACCACTAAATTCGAGTAAAACTATTAAAAACACTAATAACTACTCCTTCCTCCCCATATAGTGGCCGCGGTAGCCGAGTGGTACAGGTATCGGATCGTGGCTTACCTTGTCACGAGTTCGAGCCCAGTACCACTAAAGACCCGCCGTGTAGGGCAGCGATGCACGTTAAATCTGTCGAGAACTGAAACGTCCTCCCGTTGGTGTGGTGTGGTAGGTTAGGAGAGGGGGGTGCCAGCTCAGGTGTCGTCCACGTCACTTGATCGTGGTTCAAAATTACGTGGTCCGTCGCCAAAAGCCCTTGTGTAGCTGAACAGTGCGACGTTAATATTCAATCAATCTTCCCCATGTGGCCGCTGTAGTTTAGTAGTTAAGGTAACGGATTCGTAGCCGGCGAGTCATGAGTTCGAGCCTGCTGAAGACCTGCCGTGCAATGGGGGCCGATACACATTATATATGTCGAGGCTCAAACGTCCTGTTGTTGGTGGGGTGGGGAAGTTAGGAACGGTAGGGTGCCAGCTCAGGTGTCTTCCTAGTGGCGTAACGGAGAATATTAGAGCTCCCCTCCAAAGTCAGGGTTTGAACCCAAGTAGAATCTTACAAAGGTACGTAACTGGCGTCAATCAGGCTTTGGGCTCTCAAGATTACTGCCCCCCCTCCTCCGCAATGTGGGGGTGCAAGTTGCACCACTGTAACGACCACGTCACTTGATCATGGCTCAAAATTACAAGGTCCGTCGCCAAAAAGGCCTTCATGTAGCTGAATAGTGCGACGCTAAGATTTACTTACTTTTGACAAGAGAATCACTTTGAGTGTGACAAGAAAATCACCAGTGGCGTAACGTACACCCCCACATTGCCGAAGGCCCAGATGTTTAGGGGGCCCAAAATTTGACTCATATGTACGTATTTAAGTTTGAGGCACAAAACCTGATTTTGTAGAGGGGCCCTAGTATTCTTCATTACGCCACTGGGAATCACTCTTGTAAATTATTCTTCGGTTTACTTAAAGGGTAAGAAATCAACTGGCTGCAGTAGATGTGCAATTCTTCTCTATAAGGTTTGAAGAAGAAAGAGTCCTTAGTAAAAATATTGATTCTTATTTAAGATTATTGATGTTCTGAGTATTCTAAAATCCTGCAAACTTAATAACTGAGCTAAATGTGTGGAAGAATGTTTGTTTCTGGTTATTGACAAAAGGAATAAATTTGAAAGGGGCGAAGTTTTTGTTTTAAAAAAATTTCCTGAAATGGAGTATTTTTCTTTCGTAAGAATTCCTAAACATTGATGATTTGATTATTTCATAATTTCGCATGCAAATTTCTTTACGTTTAGTATGTAAATTATTAAATTTTCAAGGCTAATATAAATATATCAACTTCGATCATAGCGTGTTTTTCTACAGCACCACACTTATATTGTATGAAACGGGTAAAAATTGCGAACGCTTTTTTTTTTCTCGTTGTCGGTGTCGCAGTTTTCCAGTGGCACAACTAAAAATACTCTTACAACAGTGCTTCTCAAAGTTTCAATATTGGCGACCCAATATTCAATCCTAATTTTCATCGCCCCCCTCCATACAATATCAATGTATTGAATTCAATAATAGTATACTTTGACGCTAAACCTACAATATGACTTTAAATTCTTAAGTGCTACCGGCGTATATAAACGTCTCGCTCAGCCAAAGCGTTTATTTCCCCGGATGTATATATACGTCTGTCCGAAATACGATCTTTTCTGTCCAATGCTATCCATAAAATTATTCCGAAGGTTTTGCAATGCAGTAAAAAGATCTTGACAATGTTTGCGAAGGCTTTACTCATTTCAGATTATTTGATTCTTTACTCCTTCCCCCAGTTTTTTTATATACGCGCGACTACATGGAAAACGGTTGTCATTGGGAAGCGAACCGTGTATCTTTTAATCAGCATTTAAGGGATTAATTGTAAACTGCACAAATTATCAAGATAAGTGTTAATTTTTGTTTTTAATTATATATATGACAAGCCCATGGGGTCACTGATGATTAATAAACTTAGTATTGTTAAATTAATTATAAAATACATTGTGTAGCACTGACGCATTTATAAGTGTAATATATCAGTGTAAATGTATTTTTTATTACGTCAGAATGCACTTTGTTTGTGTTTACTTTCAGTAAATTAATAATTTTTTAAAATAATCTTTTATTTTCGACCTTTCAATATGCTCGCGCCTCCATGTAGAGTTGTCTCCCCCCCCCCAAGGGAGGCGTGCCCCACAGTTTGAGAAACGCTGCTTTACAATGTTGCCGAAGACTAGTAAACTAGATGACGAATGCGGTCGCGTAGAAGGAAGCATGAAGTTAGCTGGCTGGCTATATCAAGCATTAAGCCATCACTGCAGCGAACGGACATAATTCTGCTAAGGTGATGGCAAGCGATTGATGCAAGGCATGGGTGAAATGAAAACCAAGGGGAGCTCGAATGCTACGTTAATAGGATGATTGTGTGTCAGGCCCGAATAACCGATTGACTACTTTTTCTGCTATCCAACGTGCTACAATCACTTCTATACCATTCGTAGTACCTCCCACCATCTCGTGGCGCTTTGATGCGGGGAAGTTACTCTGACTGCAGCTTTCATGACCTTTACCTTTAATCTCACAACACAAGCAGAGCCGTCTGAAATGGTGACATAGTCTATCATCGTGGCTTTCAGGAGATTAGCATCACATAGTGTTCAACGATGTGAATCCTGCTGTAGTCTTAGACCGATGACTATCGGATAAGATGTTTGATTTCCCGGTCTTTTGCCCTTTCCAGAAAATTTCGGAAACGTAACAAACACTCCCGGAATTCCCAAAAATGCGCCGAAATTTCGAAAAATCTGAAAACAAATCATATTTAATTGATAACACAATATTTATGCAAAATAAGAATACACATATAAATTCCAAAATTTATACTCATTTATATATTGAATTAAAAAGTCAACTAAAATATATTAATGATTCATTTTTAAATTATGATTTAAGGAAGCATAATCAATCTATGCTTTTATCATTCAGCCTAGTTCTTTGCTTGGTTATGAGCAATGCGACAGCAAAAAACTGATCTCTCAGCCTTAACTGATGTTGGAAGAATCGATTTCAAAGACTCATTAAGTTTAATATTAGATAGTCGATTTTTTGTCGAGTGAAATAACTGCATTTCTGGCTTCACAATCTTGTTGAAGCTAGAAATATTTCTAATTGAACAGGGCCTTGGTCATTGAGTGGATCACTTTTTCTAAATTTTCATTCAACGTTAAAGATTTTTCTCCCAAGGTTTCTATGCTCTCTTCTGGTGCGAAAAGTTAGACTGTAATTCGTCTTCCTCATAAGAAAAATTGTCATTATTATTTTAACTTGTCTAATCAAAAATTATTTATTTGATAAACGTGAAATAGTAACAACTGCAATAATAATAACTGCAGCAGCTTTATACTTTTTATCATAATTTAAATACTGTATTTATTAATCCAACGAAACTAAAAATTTGCGTCTCTCACTAATTCTTTGGACAAAAGAACGTGGCCGCGGTAGCCGAGTGGTATAGGTATCGGACCGTGGCTTGCCTTGTCACGAGTTCGAGCCCAGTATCACTAAAGACCCGCCGTGTAGGGCAGCGATGCACGTTAAATCTGTCGAGAGCTGAAACGTCCTCCCGTTGGTGTGGTGTGGTAGTTAGGAGAGGGGGGGTGCCAGCTCAGGTGTCGTCCAAGTCACTTGACCATGCTTCAAAATTACGTGGTCCGTCGCCAAAAGCCCTCGTGTAGCTGAACAGTGCGACGTTAATATTCAATCAATCATTGGACAAAAGAACATTTCATATTCTACCAGTACGTTCTATTTACAGTTGAATATGCCTTATAGGTTCTCAGAATTTCAACGTTATTTTGTCGACTTATATAAAACCAGTCGGAAGTCGGCACCTTTCGTTTTCGCCTCTTGTCTAACAAAATAAGCCTATGACCCACACACACACACACACATTCTTGTTTTGAAATGCTTCACTTCCACTTTTAATAAAATCATCTATCAGATTATATGTAAAAGCCAATTCATGATGTCAGAAAACACACACACAAAATATATATTACCAGTTTCTTCTTCATCTCCTTCTCTTCCTCCTTCCTCTTAGCACGATGTGCTATCTCCTTATTTTCTTCTTCATTATGATAATCTACAAAATTATCTTCACAGTTTCTCCGTCAATGTCCTCTCGAAACTTTTCTTCAATTTTTGGACTTCAACCAGGTTTTTGATAACTCCAATTTTCCTCTCGGATTAAGATAATGTTATAAGATCCTCTTCCATATTTAATATCGAAGATCCAAAAATTTCAGCATCGAGAGACGACCAATGAATACGTATCCTAAACTTTGGCTCCTCCCCCTCCAATTGAACGTTGTTCATGATTATGCATTTGAAATGAGAAATATAAATATATTTGGCTATATCTATATGCAAGTACAAGCTGGACCAAGGTATCCATAAGGAATGCCAAAGAACGTATAAGATCTTGAGTTTTTCCAATCATAGTATTGAAGCTGGGATGGCGTCTCTGCACAGAAAGGAGAGAGCTTAAGGTGAAGGACGGCAATTAATTTAATACCTTATATGACAGGGATGGCGAACGAATAGCACGCGTGCCATATTGATGGCAAGCGGCACAATATTTTGGGCACGCCATTTTATTTTAAAACAGCAAAGTACAATATGAAGTATTACGAACAAACGCAAGTGATCGGTAGCAGTTTCCAGCGAGATTTTCTCAGTTCAAAGAATTATCCAAAACTCTCAAGTTTCTTATGTACCCTGATGTGACTTCATTTAAAAAACTGAACTTGTCCCAATTTTATCGATTAGAAATTGTAATGCTTGAAAGGCAGTTGATTGATTTTCAGTCTAGTTTAATATGGATTCAAAGATTTATTGAAACAAGGAAAAAGTTGGAATTGATTGAAACACAGAAAGATTAACAAGCAATATAAATAAAAATGCTTGTAATGAAATTTTGGAAACATGGAATTCGATTCCAGATACATTTAACTGATTGAAGAAGCCGGACTATGCTGTTTAACCATATTTTCTTCTACCAACGCATGCGAGTCATTATTTTCAGAGATGAATAATATTAAAGACTCGCTTAGAAACAGTTTGGCTGATGACTCTAATTCAGCATACATTCTGCTAAAAGTTACATCTTACAATCCTAATATAAGTTATTTGTCATCTAATCTACAATAGCAGAAATCACGCTAATGTTACTACTTTATATAATTTGAATTACACGTATAACTAAAACATTTACTACTATAAAGTACAAAATGTATTTTTTTCATAGCAAATAAAGAGTTTTGAGTTTTGTTAGCATTTAATTTTATTATTTTCCCAATTATCACAAGTCAAAACTTTTGACACACACACACGGCACATCTATACCTCATTAAATATTTCTTTAGAAAAAATGGCACGTTGATCCATAAAGTTTCGCCACCCCTGTTATATGACATCTAGATAACGTTGGCTATTGCGAGATTTTTGGCACAAATATTTTGTCTAAAGATTCTCAAGAAGGGAAATAAATTTCTCTCTCGGGTACTCCTGCAATAAAATTCTCCCCTTTCAGCGAAAGGGGACTCGCGGGGGACTGAGAAAGGGTGACTGTGGTAAACTGGTAAAAGAAATGTTAATTTTTTTTTCTTTTTCAGGGTGAGGGGTGAATTTTTTGGCCATGTAAGGGTTCTCATTTCTGGACATAGGTGAGTCGTCAAACTTTTTCGACTCCTGGAACCCTTAGAACAGGATATATTTTTGGGAAATCACATTTCACACTTAGAAGAATATATCTTAAAATAATAAAAGGTGTACAACTTTGCTTCCGCCGTTTTGCAATAGATGGCTGTAGCGGTAAGTGAAAGTTGAAATAAATAGATCGTAGATGTCATACAATAAGCTTAGGTATTTATTTGTAAACATAACGCCATCGAAATGTTAGTCGATTTGTGTTTGCATCATAAAGTTATTCTCGATTAAACATGTCAGCTTACGAGCCAAATTCTCACCTTTTGCGGGAGGTTTTAATTTTCTGCTTTAATATGAAGAAATATGCGGCTGAGGCTCATCGAATGCTCTCAAATACCTATGGTGAGGCCGCTATTAGTGAAAGAACGTGCCGAGAGTGGTTTTAACGCTTCAAAAACGGTGATTTTGAAGTCGACCAGCATGGCGGTGGAAGAGAGAAGGTTTTCGAAGATGCAGAATTGGAGGCATTACTTGATGAAGACTCGTGTCAAACGCAACAAGAATTGTCAGGATCATTGGGAGTGACACAACAAGCCATTTCAAAACGCCTGAAAGTCATGGGAATGATTCAGAAACAAGGAAATCGGGTGCCGTACGAGTTGAAGCCGAGAGATGTTGAACGACGTTTGTTTGCTTGTGAATAGCTGCTTGCAAGGCAAAGACAGAAGGGATTTCTGCATCGCATTGTGACTGGGGACGAAAAATGGGTTCGTTACGATAATCCCAAGCGCAGAAAATCATGGGGATATCCCGGCCATGCTTCCACGTCGACGGCCAAACCGAATATTCACGGTTCCAAGGTCATGCTCAGTATTTGGTGGGACCAGCTCGGCGCAGTGTATTATGAGTTGTTAAAACCGACTGAAACAATCACAGGCGATTGTTATCGAACGCAATTAATGCGTTTGAGCCGAGCATTGAAAGACAAACGGCCGCAATACAACGAGACACATGATAAAGGGATTTTACAGCATGGCAATGCTCGACCCCATGTTGCAAAAGTGGTCAAGACATACTTGGAAACGTTGAAATGGGAAGTCCTACCCCACCCGCTGTATTCTCCAGACCTTGCTCCCTCGGATTATCATTTGTTTCGATCAATGGCACACGGCCTGGCTGACCAGCACTTCCGGTCTTATGAAGAAGTAAAGAATTGGATCGATTCGTGGATCGCTTCAAAAGATAACCAGTTTTTTCAACGCGGGATTCGTACGCTGCCCGAAAGATGGGAGAAAGTAGTGGCCAGTGATGGACAATACTTTGAGTCATAAATGTATAATCAGTTTTTTTACAATAAAGCCTCGAATTTAGGAAAAAAACTGTGGAAGCAAAGTTGTACACCTATTATTTAAAGTGGATCTGTATGTTTTGATATTATATGTAAAGGCAATTTTAAAAAAGCATTTTATTAAAAAATTATTTATTAAAAATTTGTATGATGTAACTTTAATGGTGTGTATTTTCATTGATAATATTAATTTGTGATCCAAATGTCGCCTACGCATGCATTGAACTGAAATATGTATTCAATTTTTTACAAACGGTTGAAGTTCTGGTCTTTCGTATTCTGCGTTTAATTGGTTTTTATACACTCATGGACAAAAAAATTAGCGCACCAAGAAGGAGTCGTCAAAATGAAACGAAATTTTACATACGTAATGACTACTTTGATTTAAGTAAATGATTAGAAAATCAAAGAAAAAGGATAATTTATTTCAGAGAAAAAGGTAAAATAACGGAGGAATTAATACCCTTTTGAACCCCCTCTAGCGCGAATGCACGATGCTATACGATCAGGCCTTCAGGCATACAAATTCTTTATGATGTCTTGAGACATTTCGTTCCATATTTGCTGTAACCTTGCCTCTAGTTCGTTCTAACTAGTGGGATCGGGCAGGCCAAGGAAGGGTAGTAACAGTGCGGTGACCGTCTTGTGACACCTTTGCTGTGTGAGGCCGAGCATTGCCTTGTTGATAAATGACTCCTGGGAGCCATTGCATGAGGGGCAACACATGTGGTTGTAAGATGTTATGGACATACCGCTGAGCTCTCGTGGTGCCACAGTTCAATACTAGGGATGACCGTGTATTGTAGGCAATGGCACCTCATACCATCACACCAGCTGTGGCAGCGGTGTGTCGCTGTAAAGTAAAGGCAGGATAGAGGCGTTCACTATGGGTTCTCCACACACATGAACACGATTATAATCATTGCTGAGATTGAATTTGGATTCGTCGCTAAAGACGACCTGGTTCTATTCCGCTGCAGTCCAGCTTCCTCGTGCGCGGCACCACTCCAAACGGAGGCATCGATGGGTGGGCGTCAAGGGCAGCACACGCAATGGACGCCATGATCCCGAATGTCCTTCAGCCAGGCGCCTTCGTATAGTTCAAGAAGACACAGGGGCCCCTAATGAAGGTTCTACCTGTGCCTGGATGGTGGCCAATGAAGCAGTTGGCTGTACGCGTGCATTTCTTACGATGTGGCGGTCTTCTCGATGACTGGTCTGTCGAGGGCGTCCTGAGCCAGGTCTTCGTGTAAATGACACTGGACCCAACACCTCCTCACAACACAATCAGAGCGGCCTAATTGATGAGCTACTCGCCTAGCTGACCACCCAGCTTCCATCATGCCGATGATTCTCCCCCTCTCAAACTACGACAACTGCTCATATTGTCTTCGAAAACGGCGTAATGGCATGTCTACTACAGCTCTTCCTTTGCAAACGATTCAGCATACTCAAACTAGCTTTGGTTATCTGTTTTATACTCCACGAAAAACGACGTTAAACGCCCACTACCAGTTATATGTAATGCGCAATCACGCTGCATTTCTAATCATTTGCATATCTTCCCGATATGTACCTTTATGCCAAGTTTCGTTACGATCCCGCAATTATTTCTTGGTGCGCTAATTTTTTTGTCCATGAGTGTATTTTGTTTTTGTCGCTACTCGCATCGAGAAATATTTCTCACTTACTAAATACGTTTTTGTGAATAGCATTAAAATGTTTATAGCTGCGTGAGAGATTCTTGTATATTTTGCATAAATTAGCAACCAAAAATTTAGAACTTTTTGCTTAAATTTAAATTTTAACATTGAATCTGTTGATAAATCGATAAATATTTCCCTCTTCTTCATTATAGGTGCTTTCCCCCCTACAAATGTGTTCCACTAAAGACCCGCCGTGTAGGGCAGCGATGCACGTTAAATCTGTCGAGAGCTGAAACGTCCTCCCGTTGGTGTGGTGTGGTAGTTAGGAGAGGGGGGTGCCAGCTCAGGTATCGTCCATGTCACTTGACCGTGGTTCGAAATTACGTGGTCCGTCGCCAAAAGCCCTTGTGTAGCTGAACAGTGCGACGTTAATATTCAATCAATCAGTCAACCCCCTACAAATGTAAAGGTTGCGAAACATTGTACTAACTAGGATAAAATTACTTCGTGGAACTCGGGATAGTAAACACAATAGTATATTCATAATCTATTTTGTTCAAGAAAAAAAAAGTTTTAAAATTCATTTAATATATTACAATAAAAGTTTAAAAAGTATTACAAAATAAAGTTAAATTATGTTGAAATAAAATTTTTAATTTTAATGTCTAGCATCACAGCTTTAGACACTTTAGTACATGAGAGCACGGAAAAAAACCCACTGCAAAATACTTTCCTAATGCTCAGTTTAAGGGATGGGAATGCTATTGAGACTCTTCTAATAAATGCACAGATTAATATGGACTTAGTGAACCACCCTGTGCCATTAACTACAGAGCCCTCGACAATTCTAGTGCGTGTTGGAACTGATGCATGTAAATCAATAATAGATTCTATCTTACGTTACAAAGACTATGATTCCCATAAAAATGCTCACAAAGATTTTCAAAAGCGATTCATTGATAATCGTTCAACTGATACGGGCGTTCAATTTATGATAGATTATGGTTTAGAGATGATTTGAGAACGTCTGTTGCTGAGCACAAAAAATATTTTACAAAATATTTTACCTGGAAAATTAATTTAGAAGACTCATTAAAGCATGCTACAATTGCCGACAAAATTTAAATAGGAAAAGTATACAAAATTTATCAAAATATGATGGTATTGTATACCCAGAAATTCCAGGATATCTTTCTACTTTGGATTTGGTATCAGAAAGACTCATTTCGCCACGAATACCTTTCACGCAAATTAGGTGATTGAGACTTGTGCTCGGTCAATTTGGAATATTAGGGTAAATAATCAATGTTCCAACGTCGCGAAAGAAGTTTCACTTCTATCGCGTGGCGTTCCACGCACCATTTTTTCCCCTTCTGAATGAACGATTTTTAAAGGAAGAATAGGCGGATTTAAAGCAATGAAAAATTAAATTTCACGCGTTTTAATTTGCTGTATTAACTGAACACAAACAGTATAATACAATTTTACTTTTATACTATACTCGTAGAACAGGGGTTGGCAGCCTATGACACGCGTGCCACGCGGCACAATTCTCAGTGGCACTCTGCGCTACTAAACAAATTCGTCAATTTTTGAGTGAATGGTTGATAAATTTGTAATGAACCTTATTTGACAAACATCTCCAGAGTTATGGACAGTTACGGAATTAAGAAAAAATTGGAAAGATATATATATATATATATATATATATATATATATATATATATATATATATATAACTCCAAAGATAAATTTACAGCTATTTTGTAAATTATTGAATATCATTGCTGGAGATAATAGCTTGAAAAGAGAACATTGCTTGCAATCTGCTTTCCGTTTTTGGCTCTACATATATAAGTAAAAAAATCTTTTTTCATATGAAAAATATTTCAAGCCCACATAGAAAATCCACTAAGAATTGTCTCAATTTTCTTCTTAGACAAATTCCTATCAATAAAAATAAAACTAAATATTTTTCAAACAAATACGCAAATAATAATTTCATTACTTTACTTTTAATTATGAAGGGCAGTATCAATAGTATCACGTGTATTTAAAAAAGATTCAGACAATTTTTAAATGAAGAAAGTAAACAAAAGTATAAATATTACAAATTTTTCCCCGTCATTTTTCAGTACAAATTCTGATATATATCAACGTTGATAAAAGCGTTGTGTAACAATAGACATGATATATAGATTAAAATACAAGTTTCAAATCGCATACAATTATTGATTTTAGTATAACAATAACATAAATTTAATATTTATATCGTTAGAAAAATACCCTACGTAATACAGTAGAACCTGTTTTTGTGGGTCCTTTTTTATGTGATTAAATTTTGGTGCGACCGCATAAAAAAAATTTTCTGCAGTATTTCGACGAATAGGCTTGTTATATGTAAGAATTAATGAAGCTTTTGAATATTTTTTTGTGCGGTTATTTTTATGCAGTTTTTATCAACCGCACAAAAACAGGTTCAACTGTATATCATGTGCAGTTCTTACGATATCCTGTTCAAGAAGAGTATAAGTGATTGCAGTATCCAAGAGGGTTATGGTCAAGAACTCGTAGTCGGCGGGGTGATGTGTTCGAGTTCTGGTGCCACAAAAGACCCTCCATAAAGAGGGTCATGGCTCTAGGGTCGGACAAACCGGACCTCTGCCCGGGACGGCATTTGGATCAAATTTGAAATGTATATTTTGTTGTTACAAATAATTTGATATATTTTCTGAAATATTATTGGGTGTAAATTTGTTATTTGATTTAACGTATCTTATTTTTTTATTTTGTACTCTGTATGTTTAGTGATAGTTTTCTTTTATGTTGAAACTTGAATGGCTCGAGGTGGGAGTATATGTAAAAGCATGATATTTAATATGTTTACGCATTTTTCTCTAGAAGCTTTCTCCCCATACCGGAGTGAGGTCACAGCGGACATTCCTTTCATCCTTACGATGTCCGGTTTCAGCTATCCAAAAGGGGACCTAGGTAATAAGAGGTTTTGGTAGATAGAGAGTCACAGGAGATGTTTTATTTTAGTCTTGAGCGTATTTACTATAAGTTAAAACAAACGCTTGTGTTGATCACCGTTAGTAGACTATTTTTCGAAGAAATTGGTCTGCTTAAATAGACAATTCCTTCTCTTTCATTTCACTCGTTTGAAATAATAACAAGCAATTATGTCTTTAATTTCAAATTATTTTGAATAATTTTTTAAGACTTAAAATAATATATATAGAGAGAGGGGCGGCATTTTCCATATTTGTCTGGCGCGGCAAAACTGTTAGAGCCGGCCCTGCTCGAGGCCCTTATCTTGGGGAACGTGGAAGTTTGAAAACTAGGATGCCAGCTCAGGTATGTCCTCGTCCCTTGACCTGCACGTGTTTGAATTTTTTCTCAACGTTTGAATGTGCCAGTCGTTCTCTATTTGCCACTGAGTGAGCTGCGGTTATAAGTGTTAGTCAGATTTTATATTTCTATCAAGATAAATGAACGAATTAAGCAAATATACTGCATTATATAAATTTCGTCAAAAACTTAAGGATTCTTAAAATAAAACATTTCGTACATTTTAAAACATTTTAGGTGTTCTGGGACAACGCTACAGAGAAGAGGTCTTCAACTTGGGTCCCGGGGAAGCTAGGTCAAAGTTTCCTGGAATTTTGATATCTGCTCTGAAAGTGATCACTATTTGCTTAATCAAAACATCAAAATTTTAGTAAAATTTTAACTTTTATAAAAGATTGAATTTTTAAATGCAGTTTGCTTGTAAAAATAAATATAAATAAACACGGGATATTATATATACATAAGTCGGGAAAAAGTGCAGAAATAAATTTGATTCCGAATAGGGAAATACGTTTGCAAATAACAACAATAGAACCCTACTTCAAACTTTTGTCCAATACAAAGTATCCTCATCTCAGCCATTAAAATTGAGAATTTTATTTACAGATAATAGTTATATATATATATATATATATATATATATATATATATATATATATATATATATATATATATATATATATATATATATATATATATATATATATATATATATACCTGTATATATATACGTATATGGTGTAAATTCTCTACTAATGAGAGATGAACATTAATCAAACAAAACCGAAAAAAATTGAGATTGTAAGAAACCATACATATATAGAAGGATATATCAGAAATTAAAATTATAATAGGGTTAAGAATATATATAATGGATGCATATACATATATGTATATATGCATATAAAGTAATACCTTTTTTAGATTTTATTATAATACAAAAAAAAAGAACATATGATAAATGATAAGCTTTGCCAACGAAGAGAGGGAACAACGGACGTGTTGACATACTAACAGATTTGAAGTTAAAATCTAAATTTAAGGAAGAACATTTTCTGAATTTAATGTTGCAAATTTTTGCGGAATACACAGGATTTCTCACACAGCTAAAAACATTTAAATACTAATCAGAACTTTGCATTTAAGTGAAAAAAATATTTCTCAAAGTATTTGAAAATAAAAACAAGATGTAAAAACAAATTAGACACAAAATATGAAATACGACTACAAATAATTTCAATTGACCTAGACACCTATAACTTGTTAATCTACTTTAAATATTATTTTAAGATATGTAAGATATATAAGAGAGAGAAGAGAAAAAAAGGGAGTTGGGTGCCCGGAAAACAACTTATAGTTCTTAGGGTTCCACGAGTTGAAAAAGTTTGAAGATTACTGTTAAAGAAAATGAAGGATTAGGGTTCAATGGATTTGATAGTATGGAATGGCGTATATCAGTGGAAATTGACTATCGCTTTGGGAGGACACAAACCACTCGGAATGCAATTATTAAAAGGTAAAAATCTGTTAAAGAGTAGTCATCGTTTGATCGTTGAAAGGTTTCTGAACAGGTTAGTATCAGTAAAGAGTAGATATAAGGAATTTTACCAGATGATTTGAACAAGCGCAGAATAACTGTGAAATTCATGTTCAAACTGATATCGGCACAACAGGTGGAACTCTGCCCTCTTGGTGAAACATGGAATTCCTGTTGCTCCAAAAAAAAAAATCATTTGAAAATAAAAGTGTGTATCCAGAGTAAATATAATTTCATTTGAATAAAAAGATCATTTTGTTATTGATGTATATGTATGTTTTTTAAGAACCCTTACTTATTTACCAATAATTGATACAGCGCTTGCAACAATGTTCTCTTTTCTCTTTATTCTTTGCCAGAGCTCAGTCTTTACACTTGCAGTCATCATATTTGTTTTAAAAGAATGTCAAGAAGAAACTGGAATAAGATAAACATAATAACTATAAGAGAGATGAATAGTTAAAAGTAAACTAATCAAAACAAAATTTAAGGAATTAATAACGTTAATAAGCTTAAGTAAATAATATTCACAAATATTTGGTTGAAGAGTTTTTCTATTTTGATCCCCCTTTTTGTAAATTTCGTACTTATCATCGCCAGTAGTTAAAAGGATGAACGTTCTAAATATTACTACGAACATAAAAGTTATAAAAAATAATAACAAACTATATCATTCAATTCAATTGTTCAAATAATGCCATGTTTCGAATTTTTTTAACTATTAGTTATGTCTTCAAAATTAAAATTTACATACTTAAATAAGAATGAATGCTTTAGTTTCCATGAAATAAATTTAATTTCAGTCATCAACTCAATGCTTTCACATAGAAATTCAAACCGAAAAAGCGTTCCACTAGAAGCTAGAAAAGATTTTTCTCAATGTTAAATATTCATTTTAGTAATCAAAGATTATGGTTCCAGTGAGTAAATTGATTAGATGTGTTTTTACGGCACGGGTAGAGCCATTTCAGAAAAAAAACTAAATCAAACACCATTTTTAAAAGTCATTGTTTGACATCTTCAATATATTGCTGCCTCAAAGGAATTAATAATTTCCCATGATATGCATTCGAATGAATTATAGATCATGTAAACAAAACAAAAAAAACTCACTTAAACAATTATTGATTGTGGGATTCAATCGAATATGTCAAGATTAATATAAAAATATTCAAAACAAAAAAAATCATATTTGGGTTATGACTGATAAAAATAGCTCTGATTATGTGATATAAGTATGAACGTGGAAATTTATAAAATTAAGGCAATTTCCCAACCAATGCAAAAGAATTACAATCGCGGAACTCGAGCTATTATCGTTTCAAGTGAAGCGAAAAAAGATTATGAGAGATTATTGTCGGAAAAAATGGTGTTTCAAACACTCAGTTTAATCTATTTAGAATATTCCTCCATGTAATTAAGTAATTATTCCTCAAAATCTTATTTGTTCTTGTTCAGCTCAATATGACTAACACTCATGAAAGAGACATTTTAATACTGAACATCATATTACTGAATGGTTTTAAAAAGCTAGTTTTTAAATATTAAGAAATCGTGTGTAAATTTTAATTACTTTTAGTTTCTCTTGTCATTCTTTTTACAATATTTCTTAATCTTTATTTTTAAGGTAGATACAGACGCATATCTTCTGTGCGTGTGTATGTGACTAAACTCCTCCTAAATGGCTGGAGCGATTTTGATGAAATTTTTTGTGTGGGTTCAAGGGGATTTGAGAATGATTTAGATTCACTATTCGGTCCGATATCGCAGTTAGTTAAAAAGATATTAATTAAAAACAGTATAAACATTCAACTCACTATTCCCCTGCATTGTTGTAACAACGTTATTGTTATAAAAATGACGTAAGTTGGCGTCGAAAATCGATTTTCAGCCAAACTGGGTCTGCGTTATTAAAAAAAATGCAGACGAATCATGCTTTTTAGCGTTTTCAATTAATATCTTTTCAAATAATCTTTTTATATATAATTCTTCTGTGCGTGTGTATGTGACTGAACTCCTCCTAAACGGCTGGGCCGATTTTGATGACATTTTTTGTGTGGGTTCAAGTGGATTCGAGAATTGTTTAGATTCCCAATTCGGTTATATAGTTATATCGCAATTAGTTAAAAAGATAGTAATTAAAAACCTTATAACGCATAATTGTTTTTCCCCTGTTAATGCGTGGCAAGAAAAAATAGAAACAAGAGGGGAAAATTTTGTTTTTCGCACGGCCTATTACATGTTGCGTGTCTGCGGGTTATTAAACCATCGCAATTCATTGTTTATACCCCTCAAGGATTAACCAAAAATATTGTGCATTCATTGGCTTTACGATAACTTTATTTACTGCGCATTGAAAAAAATATACCTGTTATGAATATATATATATATATATATATATATATATATATATATATATATATATAATATATATATATAGCTCGAGTTTTATTTTTTTTATCATTTAATTAAAATAAGTTTAAGTCTCTATTCAGAATAGCTCCTATTTTTTTCAACTTAGTTCATAGTGTACACTTACTCACACGCATTCGATAGGTCGAATTGTTGTAACTTTGCATGTGATGACGTAAGGTATTGTAATAACTTTTTTATTAAAATTTTCATCAAAACGGTCCAGATTGGTACAACTCATTCAAAAAGGTTTTAAATTTTCGGATTTAAGACGTGTGTTCAGGACAACGTCTGTCGGGACGCTAGTAGATAAATAAAGTGTAAATTCTCTCCTAATGAGAGATGAACACACACACATTCACAAACAAAACCTATCATAATTTTAATTTCGCATATAGTCTTCTATGTCTAGTTTCTTACAATCTCTCAATTTTTTTCGGTTCTGTTTGTGAATGTTCATCTCTCATTAGTAGAGAATTTACACTATATATATATATGTGTGTGTGTGTGTGTGTGTGTGCGCGCGTGTGTGTGTGTAGTAGTAGTAGTAGTAGTAAATAAATTAAAAAGAAGACTAATAAATCCTAAAACATCTTAAGATCAAATCGAAAGAACCAAGAACATGGAACCATGACAAACCAAAAAAGAAATTTAGCTAGATTGGGAAAAAAACGATTATAATTTCCCGAGCTGTCACTGGTTTAGGACAGTGAAACAGGGCAAAGCAGTGTTTTGTGAGATCTCAACCTTCCCCTACAGTGGAAATTTTCGACATAATAGCACAGGAGGTAAACCAAGGCAAAGGCCCAAAACCCACGTGGGTGAATATAACAGCAAAATAATAGAATTGGAATATTAAATTACTATAGGATTCCGGGAGAAATAGACAAATGCAGATATGTAAACAAAAAATATTTGCAAAAGAAGTTGAAAATGATTTTGACCATAATTAATAATAATTTAAATGAGCAAAGAAACTAGATTCTTACCCGATGTAGTCAAATTCCATGCGTGTCCTAACTCAATGCACAAAAAACAGCATTTCTATGAATAGTGGTGCCATCTATATATATTTTTATTAACTAAACTTATAAGAATATATTAAGAAAATTATATACTATAAACTAAATAGAAATGAATATATTAAATAATAAAATTAATTAGCTATAATTTTGAAGACATATATTTATATATAAAATTAGCTGGACAGTTATAGTCTAAGCAACGTTGAAAGAATTTTTTTATAATTATTAATTCTTAATACTTCTCAGATACTAAATCATTATTCCTTTTTATAAAATTTAGAATAATATTTCTAAAAATTGAAATGTGAAGGGTACTATTCCAATATTGCATTTTTATATTATTAAAATCAAAAGAGTCTATTTTATAAAAAATATTACTGTTTAGCATATTATTTCCAACTTTTAACTGGAGATTTAGGAAGTTTGATGACTCTATATTGCAATTAGTTTTTATTAGTTTGAAGTAGTGTAGATAATAATTAAAAATAGGAGTAAAGTGAACTTTATTACTGAAAATAACTAAAGCATCGATGCATCTAAAAAGTAACAAGAGTCTGTATCAATTTTTTTATTTTCATAATAGTGTAAATAAATATTAGCCAGACTATTACTTGCTGGGACACCTTGTGGCAGACCCTTAATTTGTTGATAATAATAATTATTATGAAATATGTAATTTTCTTTCAAAACAAATTGTATAATAGTATTACATTCATCATAATTTATCAATTTCTTTAATGAATATTTGATATATATATAAACATTTTTAAGTACTTTAATCCTATCCTCTATATCAATAGAGTTGAATAAGTCTTCGAAGTCAAAGCTATGCAAAGATCTAATACTCTTACCATGCATGTTCTCAACGATAGCTTTACTATTCTTTATAATAATGGAGTTTTAAATATTGTCAAGAGTGTGTTGTATAACTTTTTGCAACACCTTGCCTGGTTGTGTAATATAGGTATTAAAACCATTAGTAATAGTTCTAAATTTAATTGGACACTTAGGAAATTTTGGTGTTAGAAAATTATAAGGAAAATTGATATTCTTTGTATATAAATCTAGCTTTTTATAAAAAGCTGAAATACGGTTAATGATTTCTCTACTGCTGCTTTTAGATTTAATAAATGCGTTATTGTTTTGAAACTGCTTGTTAAGTATAAAGTTACAAAACCATTTGCAAATGATTGCATAGTTGCCCGGAACTTTATCAACATATACCATAATGAAATATTTTTGAAGATTTGAAATTTGGTGTTTTATATCTTTGTAAGTAATATTTTTATCGGTTTTATAGTTAAGATTAAGTAATTCACATAAAACTTGGCATTTAAACTCATTAAAAGCTTCGAAAGGAAAGTTGTATTTAATTGCTATTTTTGTAATGAAGTTATTAATATCTTTAGAAATTTGTGCTTTAATAGCTTTATTATTATTAGAGCACATTATTCTAAAGCCTGTACCCTTAACCATTATTTCTCAAAGAGTTTTATGCTTAATAATATTTAAATTATCAGATATGACATGTTTATGATGTTCATTAATGAAATCTACATAATTATGACAATTACATACAATATTATTATTATTTTGCACAAATCAAAAGAATTGTAGTTAAAGATGGATCTACCAATTTTCTTATTATATTTAAAAGCCTTTTTAGTGTTAATGTTTTTTACGGGGAAATAATGAATATATACTTCTCAAACACTTAAGTAAAGTTTACATGATTATAGGATTTATTCATGAAAAGGATGTAACAGTATTCAGTTGTAGAATTTAAAACATTATCATTTATTGAAATATAAAACTTACTCATTAAGAAATTACAAAAATCTTTCATAACATGTAAAGCTTGATAGTCTTTAAAGTTATCGTAACTAAGTATATCATTAATAAGTTTGATTTCCTTTTTGTTCAAACCAAACATTAAATTTTTGTTTGATTAATATTATATAAGCTGTTTCAAAACCACTACAGATTTCATTAATTTTAGCTGTAATATCCTTGGAATCTACTTTTCTTTTATTCCTTTTACCTCTTTTTACTCTCTTGGCTATTTTATTAATATTATTATTATTACAATTATAAAAAAAATTCTTTGCTATCTTTTTGCTGCATGCATTGCAGAACATTTTTGCCATTATATAATGTCCATGTGGATGTGTTGTATTATAGAAATGAATATAACATAGTTTTCCCACCATAATCTATCTTTTAAAACGGGAACTATTCTAAGAATGGATATAGCAATATTATCAAAACTATGCAGGTGAAAGTGTCTTATTTCAATATTATTGTTATTATATTTATTAATATAATATTTAGTATGAGAGATCTGTGAAGATTAATTCGAATATTTAAGTGTGTAGAAGTCTGACCAATATATTTATAATTACATTTTTTACAATTCAACATATAGATACAATTAAAAGACTTGCAAAACATAAAGTTGGAGTTGATATCCAATTGTTCATAATTGATCATGAAGCATGTTTTACATCTTTTATCTTTATATTTATTGTAGCGAAAATTAATTTTCGGGGTGTATTGATAATCATCTATAGGAAAATTACTTTTAGAGTTGGTGATTTTAAAATATTTATTAAAATACTTGTGAAAAGTTAAACAATATTGCATTTTCTCTTTAGTAACAATTTTTTTGTAGCATGATCGATATTAAGATTGTTATAGTTATTTATATAGTTAGAATTCCAGAATATTCTGTATCTATAGGATTTATTATTATAAAGGGTGTTTTTTTAGAGGTATAGAACTTTAAATTGCAATAAAACAACGATGTATTATTCGATTGACATGAATTTTTTTTATTCGAAAGATAATCTTGTGGCATTACATTTTAAATATGATTTCTGGCATAGGACTGCCACGGCTGGCTCGGATGTAGTCCAATCTGTACGTCTTATTATCAAAACTAATTCACAGGTCCAAAACGTGAAATTAGGCAGTCACCAAACGTGTCTTTCAATAAATCGATTCTGGCACGAGCTGTGTGACATGTTGCGCCGTCTTGTTGGAACCACAGCTCCTGGACATCATGATTGTTCAATTCAGGACTGAAAAAGTTAGTAATCATGGCTCTATACCGATCACCATTGACTGTAACGTTGTGGCCTTCATCTCGTTTTTGAAGAAGTACGGACCAATGATTCCACCAGCCCATAAAACGCACCAAACAGTCAGTTTTTCTGGATGTAACGGTGTTTCGACATACACTTGTGGATTAGCTTCACTCCAAATGCGGCAGTTTTGTTTGTTGTCGTAGCCATTCAACCAGAAGTGCGCTTCCTCGCTAAACAAAATTCGCTTATGAAAATCGGGAACAACGGCAATCTCGTTTTGGGCCCATTCGACGAATCTACGCCTTGCTTGATGATCGTTTTGATGAATTGCCAAACCAAGCTGAGAATAAATCGCTTGACAGCTGTTAAATCGGTCGCCATCTTGGAAAGTAATGCCAACTTAAACTTCTATACCTGAAAAAAAAAACTCTTTATAAAGGAGTCTTACACTCCGTATGGTATGAAAAATGATTCAAATTATACCTAGTTACCTTCTTTGTCCAAATCATTTTTAAACATATTAGAATGATGACTATAATAGTGATACATATTGTGAGATATGCAAATTATAAACTAGTGTATACCTCAAAACAGTCGAAAAATAAGAAAATTGTCTACTCAATCAAGGTAAACAAAAAGAATGGAGAAGAACTCGTACCTATCACAAAGGATAAAATACAGGAAAATTTTCCAAAACAACTTCCAAAAAGTACCTGCAACCTATGGTCACTATTTGACGATATCACGCATACCATAATAGTGTGACACCGAGCATAGATAGGCTAAAAAGCTCTGATCTAATTGCCAGTCGCTAAAATAAAGTTAAGATTACTGACATCAAATATTGTATAATTGAACTAGAAACTAGTGAATACATAAAGCACAAATAAACATGATGAATAATATATATCAGAAATAAGCAAAAAACAAAATAAGAGAATTTCCAAATAAATATGTAAAAATAGAAAAAAACTTGAGTAAATGAAGAACATATACAAAAAACCTAGCAATATAATAGTAACAAAAAACAAAGATGTATTAATTAAATACAAAGTAAAAAATTAAAATAAGAAGAAAGTAAAATAAAATAAAATAAGATAACCAAATATTATAACAAAACTTATTACAATACTGGTTATAAGAATAAAGCTTGTAAATACAATGTCAAAAACATATTATATATATATATATATATATATATATATATATATATATATATATATATATATATATGTGGAGACAACAAGGGGTCCAAGACGTTGGTCTTTCTTCTATTTTATTTTAACATTAAACAAAAATTAATTAAAAAGGTAGAAAAGTTTTTACAGATAAGTTTGACGATTGTATTCAGAAGGTAACGCCTGCTCGCGCACCTCTCGCGTTCTCCTTCGCTGCTTCTCTCTTTCTCTCTCTAATTCTGCTCTAATGTCTGAAAGTTTTTGTTTCTTTCACTAGTTCGACAGTTTCAGTTCTAGTTTCCATTCAATGCGCCTGCGCGCGGAGACTGCGTTGCTTTTGGCTGCATGCCACAACGGCCAGCCTGACCGTACGCTGTCCGCAGCGGTATTTCCATGGAGACCAGAGGAGAATCTGAAACATACAAAAAAAAAACGGAACAGACAAGGACTGTACGACAAATATACAGAGATTAAACATATCAAAATTTTTCTGAACAAGACAGTTTCTCCATCATGTGAAGGCACCTCTTCGACATCCGGAAGGTTCCACAGGAAAACATTGTGTTTCACAGGCATTAGAACATCTTTTTCAACAAGTTGATCTTTGGTTGAACGCATCTATATTTTCCTCTGTAGAGTTCTGGACGTCTGTTTAAAACGATTTCTCTTTTTCCTTCGCTTCCACTGCCAGGGTTGAAAGATCCTTCGGAGCAACACAAACCGATGATGTTTACTCTTCATAGGTAAAGGGTTAGGTGAGCGGGAGATAAATTCCACGGAACTCGTTTTCATGGCACCATTGGCTTTCTTACACAATACTATATCAGAACATTTTTCTCTTACAATACTCAATTTTAACTTAGTACTCTTAATTTTATTACACTTATAATCCTTAATTAGAGAACTCGAATCATTCCTAGGATTAAAGTTTATAACATGTGGCAAATCATAACTAGAGTTTTCTATCACATTTGAAACAGAAACATTTGGAAAAGAAACACCACTAGAATAAGCATAAGCATGAGCACCTAAAGAGGATTCACTTTCATTCAATAAAACATCGCTCTTTGCGTGGCCTAGTTTCTCTATTTCAGAATATACACTGGGATGTATAATAAATTCTTCGGTCAAGGTCGGTGATATCGCCGTTCTCACACTTAAGCTAGTAGAGTGTTGATTAAGAGAAATATTTATGGGTTTAACTTCTACCATACGCTTTTCGCCAAAACATGAGCTTAATGTTATGATTTCTTCGGAAGGTGTTTGCACTCTAATTAGTGAGGAATTTAAAACTGGGATCTGGCAACCTGAATCAATCAATGCTGTTACGGGCTGATTTTCCACAAAAATGTTTACGTATTGAAGATTTGCGCATTCTTCGCTATTTTGTTTTTCGCTCTCGATTTTCAAAGTATTCACGTTTATTTTATTATGGATGTGATCATTAGATTCTTTAGGTTTAAAACGCTTCTCACAGTCTCTTGCGTAATGAGATGAATCACCGCATATATAGCAATTTTTATTTTCTCTTTCATGATATTGGGGATAGTTCTCTTTAACCTTTGGTTTAAAGTTTTGTGATCTATTTTTAAAGGGGTCTTGGGTATATCCATAAGTAATAGGAATTTCTTTATGTGATCCGCTTCTAGATGAAACATAAATATCACACTCTTTTAGCTAAATCAATAGGCCTAAACCAATCTTCTGCTTCTCGAATGCCAATATGAGTTGCGGTTTCCTTATTTAAAGTTTCGAATTGTTTCTCTTCGAATTTAGCTGCAGGATTTAAACTTAATGCTTTATTTTTAACCCTTTGAAGTTCGACTTCTTTTTCTAACTGTGCTAACTGTAGTTTCGCGAGCTCAATTTTCTGTTTTCCTGAAGTTACTTCTCTTTTGTTTCGCGATACTCTCTCATCTATACAGTTTTGAATTAAAGTTTTAACGAAATCTGGATCACTTTCAAATGTACTACTGTTCTCAATTTTAGTCTTTAGTTTAACTATAGTGTCAGTATTCTCCACAGTACCGTTTAGCTTCTCAACAACTCTTATGAAATCCTCTTTAAGAGCGTTTTTATACATTTTAGAAATGGAAAGATCCTACCTTTTTTTTCTGGCTCCCTTGTTGCTCGCACGTACGATGTATCCAATAAAAACGTTGATTCCACTGATGTCACCTCTTCGCAGGTAATATAGTTGAAATTGTAGTTCCGGCCTCTACACAGGCGGATTATTCACACTGAATTAGTTCCAACCTCTACACAGGCGGGATTTTCGTCGATGGGTTTTCCAACCTCTACACAGGCGGAATATTTGTCGATGGTTCGTTGAAAATAAACCTCTACACAGGTTATTTTGTTATTTGTTCCGACCTCTACACAGGCGGAATGAAGTTGAAAAATTTAACCTCTACACAGGTTGAACGAAGTTTCCGAAAAATGGCGGAGCGTCTCCTTCACGGACGCTGTTGTTCATTGTCCAGACTTTGGTTCAAAATCGAAAGTTTATCGATCTCGCGGCCGAGCCCCCATAATTTGTGGGAGACAACAAGGGGTCCAAGACGTTGGTCTTTCTTCTATTTTATTTTAACATTAAACAAAAATTAATTAAAAAGGTAGAAAAGTTTTTACAGATAAGTTTGACGATTGTATTCAGAAGGTAACGCCTGCTCGCGCACCTCTCGCGTTCTCCTTCGCTGCTTCTCTCTTTCTCTCTCTAATTCTGCTCTAATGTCTGAAAGTTTTTGTTTCTTTCACTAGTTCGACAGTTTCAGTTCTAGTTTCCATTCAATGCGCCTGCGCGCGGAGACTGCGTTGCTTTTGGCTGCATGCCACATATATATATAATATGTGTGTGTGATTTTAATATAAACTTCTTGAGAGAGTGTGACAGAAATGATTTAAATACTAAATATTAAAAGAGATAATTGAAATTTTGGAAACAATAAGGAAAGGAACGGATGCTTTTGTATTATGAACATTTCTGACAGAGGACAACTTTATAAAAAAAAGTGAAGTTTAACCTGGTTTATGGCAATACTATTATTTAAACAGAATATGTTAGTATATACTAAACATCTTAAATAAATAAATAAAAATTATTGATAAATGCCCTAAATTAAATTAAATGATTTCTTATATTAATTATTGAAATTTTTAAAAAATATCCAGTTTACTTACAATTCACGAAGTATAATATATTTTCTCATTTCTTTCTATTTCGAAAAGTTATTTATATCATGATAAACACACAAAAAGAAAACAGGCTTGTTAGTACATTACTGTAGTATAAATAATTCTATCAGTAGCGTATTATACAAAATGCAAGTGAAAAATTTTAATTTAGATTTTACGACCGATTCTCGTTTTATGCACAGTTAATTATTTCCTACATATAAAATATTTAGGTACACGCTCCGTCAATATCTAAAATATCTTGTTTACACAAATTTTAAAATAATATGATTCTACAAATTTCCATAAAATGTTCTTTTCTTTATATACAGTCAAACATCCATATAATGAATCTCTATATTACGAATTTCTCAATTTTGCGAATTTTTTCCTGCATTTAAAAACATTTTACTATTTTCTTTGTAAAATAATCTCCATATAGCGAAGCGAATTTTCTGTTTAACAAACTTTTTCTCTTGTAATTTGATTTTTCCCCCATTTAAAGAATATTTTAAGACATTTTTCAAATTATTATCTATTTCAGCATATATTTTATGAGGATAAATGACCTTGAACTGTGTGGCTTTTCCAGTTACCTAACTCACCTAGAGCAATGAAATGATCATAATTTTTCAAATAAAAATAACAGATTTTATCAGAAATTAAACTTAACGACGCATGCCGTAGTGTATGCTTAAAATTACTGGTTATAAGATAATGTATGTTTTAAATTACTCGTAGGCTTAAAATTAGAAAATGTCGTTAAAAAAATTAATTAGATTTAATGTATAAAATTATTCTCTTGTTTTCCTTGTAGGTTTCTTTTTGATGGAAAAGATATGTAAAATAAATCTATATTAATTAAAAAAAAGTCGTGAATAGTTACTATAGTGTAGCAATATATAATGTTTATGAATTTAAAATTTGCCTTATGAGGGTTTTAAAGAATATTTAAAGATGGAACTCTCTAGTTAACGAATTTTCCTTGTAACGAACTTCGTTAAATCTGTTTTTTCATTTTTGTTTAAAAGTTCCAGTGATCTCCAAAAACATACAGCTTCAAAATTTTCTAACTTCTCAGCGAGCGTGAACTATTAATAATTTTTTTCAAACCAACTAAATGTAATCTTTTAATCCAATTTTATTTAATTTTATTCACATATTCGTAAAATAATTTTCTTCGTTTCCCCCCAAAATGAAACAAACTAATTACTTTTATTTATTTTAATTAATTAAATTTATGTAAAAAATGATTAAGCTCGTTTAGATAATTTGCGTATGTTTTACTTCTTTAAAAAAAATTAGTATATGTGAGTCAGGAGTAAAACGTTGCAGTAATAGAGCTTATTTTAATCTTTTTAATCGCAGTGCGAATGATTTATTTGGATACCTATCAGGTCTAGAGCCACACCTAAACATTAGAAGAATTGCATTTCTATACAAAATAAATTTATAAAAAATGAAAATAATAAGTGGTCATTTGAATTATATTACATTATCTTTCAAGAAATTTATTCATTACAACGATTCAAGCAATACAATCGAATTTTTTTTGACCATGTTACAAAGACTATATTGGGACCACTTTTTAACAAATTATAAAATCACACAATTCCTTACTGGTCTTGGTAATTTTAAAGTGTACCTCAAAAGATTTAACCTGTACCTTTCCAAACTTTGTGACTGCAATGCTGGTGGTGAGCAAAGTGTTGAGCATCTTATCCTTTTTTGTTCAAAATTTAAGAAAGAAAGAAAATACCTGATAGTGTTAAACTGTATTCTGTTAAATTAACTGCCTTCATTTTTTTTCAACTTTTTTCAAGTAAAGCTTCGTTTACTTTATTTGGTATCTCCATTGATTTGATTTTTGTAATTTTTTGTAAATTTTTCATTTCTATGCTTTTGTAACTTCGTTGTATTGATTTTGTTACATAATTGATTTACTTCGAAATGTATTTTTTTTGTCTTTGTAACTTATTTGTTTTTGTTATTTCATTATTTCGTAATTTTTGTGTTGTTATTTACTTTTTATTTTATTTATCTTATTTTGTTTGTTTTACTTACTTCTGTAAGCCTTGTGTGATACTTGTGGTGCACAGGAATTATTTTATCTGCCTTTCTAAAAAAATATTACCGGAAGAATTTTCTACTTGTATGCTATTAATTAAAGAGAAGATGTTTATATTTTTATGTGTTTTAGAAAAATATATAAAGTATTAAATAAATTTTTATAAAATAAGAAGTTTCTGAAATTTTTTTCTCCAACGTTGAGTCACATTTTAAAGCAATTTGTTTATAATATAATATTTTAAACACTTCTACATATATTCTTCCTTTTATTTGGTTTCATTTTCAAAAAAGGTCTCTTATTTTTCAAAAGTAGAAAGAAAAAAGTAATGTTTAAAAGGTTCCGGTTAAAGGTTTTAAATTTAAGTATTCTTATGTTTCCATAAATTTTAAAAGCGTAACACAATTTGTTTTCTCATTATTTTATAGATGCTCTTTGTTAAGAGATTTATCCTGACAAAACAACCTCTTCTAATGATTTGAAGTCCACATTATGTATTGCATATTTATTTTCAATATATATTTCTTTTTAAAATAATTCCTTTCATTCTATTAACAAAACTACCAAACAGTGTTTTAGATTTTCTTTCTTTTATGATGTTATATATATTTACAAAAGTTTCAGTAGAAAAATACTATCATTTTAGTCTATAAGAAAACTGTACTTTAATGAATTTAATAGCGTCTCTCCCTGCCCGGGTTACAAAACGCATCCGAATATTTTATTACTTTTTAGCGAATGACGTTTCTCAATTAATTTGCAACTGAAGAATGTAAAGAACATGTACACAATTCAAATAACGGTCTTTTTAATTGTATGAAATTGCTGTCGTTAAGATTGAAATTCAAAACATAGAAAGGAGAAAAAGAAAATCTCAGAAAATAGGTTTCTTGAAACATCACACGTAGAATATTTTTATTATTTTAACTATATAAAGTACAAAAATTTCAAACGTATAACCTTCTTCAGCGTTTTGAGTGCTTTGAAGTTATACTTAGTAATAGTTCACAAACAACTGAAATAGATAACATATCTTTCAAAATTTCTATATTCAAATTTATCTTTTGCTTTCGATTTATCAAATAATTTCTGAATCCAAAATTCTGTCAGCAAGTTTTTTTTAAAAATAAAATGAGCAAATAAACTTTGCTTACTTATTGAATTTCGCCTTATAAGTTGAATAAGAATTTTTAATTGAATTCTCTTGAGGCCACATCATGCATGCGTAGTTGATTACAGAAAAATAAATGGAAAATAATAAAATAAAACCAAACAATTCATCTTAGCTGGTAGGTTAACTGTTTATTAGCATCGAAACTGGATATAACTAGCTATGCTGGAGAGTATTGGCGACGTAATTTGAACCTCCTTCCTTCCTCAGTAGCTCGACAGCCCAGGGTGGGCCTTGACCTTCTCCAGAAACTTTTTCCAGCCCAACTTTCCTCCTGCTAGTGCTCTCCAATTCTTAGTTCTCAAAACTAGGAGATCTTTTTCTAGGGCATCAATCCATCTAAGATTTGGCCTGCCCTTTCTTCATATGCTATTTGGTTAGGCATCGAAGACTTTTTTTAGTGGTGCGGTCTTCGTCCATTCTGACAATGTGACCTGCCAGTTCGTTGTATTTTGGTGAAGTTAACAATGTCAGATTCTTTATATGATCGATAGAGCTCGAAATTTGATCTTCTCCGCGTTAAATATTCCTAAATTCCTCCTGAAATAAGTCTTAAAATCTTCCTTTCGAAGACACTTGCCATGTTCTCATCTGTTCGAACCATTGACACACACGTTCACAACATAAGTTAACAATAAGTTAGTGTTTCACATGCATAAGTTAATACTCTGAACTTATAAGACTTTTATGCAATAGAAACTTTGTTTTTCTTTTGATTAAATTCGATTTCATATATCTTTGCATTCCGTTAAGGTATCCAACTGCCCTAGAATCGTGATTTTTTTTTTAAATTGACAATTTTTTTTTATCTTTTTATTTTATATGCCATCTTATTAGCTTTATAAAATTACCAATATTTTTTTATTTTCCATTCACTAGAACAAAAACTACAAGTATTTTAGTAAAAGCAGAAGCCATAACTTTCTTTACATAAGATGTCAAACTTTAAATGCGTTTTTTTCGAAAAGTTCAAACAGGGACAGCGATTGCTCAGAAAGTTTTTAAAATCATTTGCTGGAATTTTGTGTGTATGTTCTGTATAACAGTAGAAGTGTTTTAACCTTCAGATTTATCAACACTGTTTTATCACAAAATTTACAGTTCTTTATGTGAATATAATCAGTGTTTTTTTAAGCAACTTTATATAATAGCTAAGATAAAGTGCTCTAGTTTTTGTAAAAATTAAAATAGCTCTTATCCTGAAGGTCATTTCAAAAAGGGGCAGCAAAGTAATACATCAAAATTGAAAAATTGAGAATTTGTTCACTTACTTTCTGTACAGAGCGGGCCCCGTTTACGTAATTTTTTGTCAATATTTGGCCATTTTTTTCCATTCTCGTGGTAGTAATTTATTTTTCTCTTCCTAATTTAGCCTTTTTTTCTTAAAATGTACTAAATAAATCTAAAAAAACATAAAAAAATCTCCATATAACTATTTTTAAAAAAAAAAAAAAAAATTGTCGCAAATAGTCGGATACTTTAAGACATCTATTTACCATAGCTCTTTTGGATTTCAGTAGTACAATCGTTTCTATTGTTAATTTCCGAGCTTAAATAAGTGAAACTGCCAACAACTTCAAAATTATAATCTCCAATTTTAAAGAGAAGGTTGTTAAATTTGAACCTCTGATGAGTAAAAAAAGACTCCTGAGCCGGCACCTCACTTTCCATATTTCCACGCGAGAGCTTTGAGCTTCAACAGATTTAACGAACATCAGCTCCTCTGCATCAGTGCGGATTTGTTTTTTACATACATTTTTCCTCTGCATGATTAGGTCAAAATATCTGACGAATTATGTATTATACGTTACATTTTTCAAATGTCTTATATTGTGCACAGTGAGTTACAGCTAAAATTCAACACCAAGAAGGAGTGAAGAGAAAAGATATAAATTGCAGAGAGTAGAAATAGTCCACCAAGTCATGTAAATCAGTGATCCTCAACCCCCGTTCCGTGGATCAAATGGTGCCGGGCTGCCTAAAGAACATTAAACTATAGCCATTTTATTTAAAGTGGTGCATTTCTCTCGGATTAGCGCAACTTTCCACGGAAATCACTTTATATTCCACTTTAAATCACTTTTATTCGTTTTTGGTGTAACTATATTTTATTCTGAAGGCATATTTAAATGTAACTAAATTAAAATTGTTAAATCAAAACAATCTAAAATATAAACAATCAACGTGTCCCACCCTCAGCGAGCCACGGTAAAATTATCAGACGTTGACCGGTCCGCAGCGATAAAAGGTAGCGGAGCACACTGCTAAACACGACATATCTGCAGTGGCACCCCAATACTCGAACCTAGGATTCGACAAACCGGCCTTGAGTTCGCGACCATGACCACTCGGCTACAGCAGTGACCGCAGTAGGCTAAACCAGTGCTCCGCAACCTTTTTATCGCTGCGGACCGGTCAATGTTTGATAATTTTACCGCGACCCGTTGAGGGTTGGACACGTTGATTGTTTATATTTTAGATTCTTTTGATTTAACAATTTTAATTTAGTTACATTTAAATATGCCTTCAGAATTTTTTTTTTGACTAATCTTGGTACTGCCTAGCAGGGCTAGACAATCCCCATGTATCCGAAAATCTGGAAAAAATCTAAAAACAGCAGTGGGTCGCAAAGGACCTCGTCCTTTTTAAAACCCAAACAAAGTAAAATGTGATTAGGTGAGGCCTCTCCGGAAGAACACCAGTGGCATTCCGGAAAAGTCTTTTGTTCATTAGAGAACCTGAGAGCTCTTGTGTGTCCGCTCAAAAATCTAGAATAAGTAGATTGGAGAGGCCTATTACTGAGTCTAATAAAATAAAATATAGAATAAAATTCAGAATAAAATATAGTTACACCAAAAATGAATAAAAGTGATTTAATGTGGAATATAAAGTGATTTCTGTGGAAAGTTGCGCAAATTTGAGAGAAATGCACCACTTTAAATAAAATGGCAATAGTTTATGTTCTTTAGGCGGCTCGGCACCATTTGATCCACGGACCGGGAGTTGCGGAACACTGGGCTAAACCAATAAATGTGAAGTGCGCTAAAAAGAGCTATCAGTCCCAAAACCAATGAAACTCTATTCCTCAACATTTACATTTTATCTGAAACAATACCTCTTCCTTCTGGAAATTTGTTAGAAAAGTATTTGAAAGTAAATAATTTATATGTTCTATAAGGAAAAATTTCTCATTTTTTTGAGATTGTAAATTTTTTATCTTGAAACCATTAGATGCTTAAGCTCACTTGATTTCAAATAAATTTTATTGCCATATAATTACGCATTTTTTATTAAATATGATCGAGAGAGTATATATCTTTATTACATTATTTTATTCTAAGACCTATCAAGAGTAGCAGTTAACTGTATTTTTATGATAATTTTTAGTGCAATAGAGACAAATGTAAATTAACTTCTAATGCTAAGAATCATAGAAATTTCCTTTAAATAATTGCAAGGTAAATTATGAATTAAAAATAGTTTTAGCACTGTAAACAAAAAAAAACAATAAATTTTTACTTACAATTCATTATTTTTTTTAATAAAAATTACGTACAAAAGTTGTTGCGAATTGTTTTTGTGATGTACGATAAAAGTAAGCTTAGTTTTATTCACACTTTCTTTAAGTTTAATTTTTTTCAGAGATTTAATTAATACTATTAACAACATTAATAGCATTAAAAACTGCAAAAAAAAATTAATTGAACCTTTAATTGGGCAATTATTGTTTTTTATATCAATGTATTATGCTAAAAAATGCACAGCTTTTCATAAATGAAATCTGTATATAACGAGAATTCTATAGCAGGAAAAAATATTTATTTACTATATCATCGTAAAATTATTATTTTTATAAATTTTATACAATTTTTGTGTTATGCTTATTTTAAACGTATTGATTAATTAATATATCAAGAAAAATGTTCACTCAAACATTCAAACCATAGTTATGTGATCCATTGTAATACATTAGAATATTTTTAATTGAATTATTTAACATACATAAATTAATTAGAATAATTTATAAAGACATTGTACATATTCCCAGACATTAATTAATGCTCCCTCAAGTTTCATTTGGAGAGTTCTTAAAACTATTTTACAATTTTTGGAAAATTATTTTTGATTTTTTCTTATATTAAGTATAATTTTCATATGATTTTTATCCGTGCAAATAAATAAATACACGGATGGTTTTCACGTAACGCATAAGTTTACTTTAAAGAGTTATATCATAGTTATAGTTCTTTTTAACGATGTTTTGTTAATATATTTTCCAAGTTTATTTAAATCATTTCTAATACAATTAAGAAGAGAAATTCATTACACGATTAAATTACATTATAAATGTATGATAGTATACACTTTTTTTGTATCAAAATTAAAGAAACAAATATATCAAAGAAGGATTTTATTTACAAAAATAATCGTTCATGTCACCACTGCCATAAGAATATGCGAAAAAAACTTAAAAACTTGGTAAAATTTGTTTGTGAGAAATCTCTCATCTGATATTTTCTGTGTTATAAGTAACTTGGAGAAGATCTCCTGATAAGGATATTCTACGTTAAGTGCTATTTCATGTTTTAATAATCAGTTTAGATTCAACTAAAGATTTCGTCTCAAAAAACTACATTCCAAATAATTCGAAAAGGTAAAATAAATATTGACATTTATAGAATAAAATATTTTTTAATTAAAAATACATCTATATCAATACATTTAGAATAAATGACTTAAAATATTACTTTAGTCTTTTTTTTTTTTGTAAAATCTATTTTTTTATTATTCTCTCAGTTGTTTTTAATCAAATAATTCCCAAAGAAAAATGCAATATCCTAAATTTTTTTTGCAGGTCCGTTTTTATTTTGCTGACATCTTTGTAAGGCAACTAAATTCAGAATTGTGAACATTGACTTGAAATTGACACTCGAAATTAACACTTGAGTTAATACTTAACTCACCTACAAAACGTCAGATCGATTTAACATGCACCAACTCCCATTAATTTAAAAGGCAATCCATTTTAAATCAGAACTTTAACCTATGACCCACCAACCAGGAAATCCATTAAGTGACTAGGAAATTATTGATGTTCCAACAGTTTTAAAAATTGTTTCTCAACATAGACTAAAATAAACCCTTTTAAAAAAATTCCTCGCAACATTTTTTTACATTATTCTGTCTCATCCCTTAAATATTTTTAAAAAAGAGAAGTAATTTATTCTTATATTTGATCTGAAGATGATATCAGCAATTTTTGTGCGGATTAAGTAAAAAAATTTACGATTCACACGCCTGGCGATTTTGAAAAAAGATTCACATGTGCTGCTCTGTATGTATCATTGTGTAACAATATCACCGGAATCAACGCCTATTTCGAATCTGATATGCATGCTCCAAGCCATAGGCAGGTATCCATGAAGCTAGGAATCTTATCTGCAAAAACGTCATCATAAATCAAGATTAAAAAAGTTCTATTAAGAAGAATGCTTTGATAGAGAGTGATATATTTAGTAATATTTTAAGTTGCTACATTTTTCATGATAGACTAACTAAAATCGCTTGCATTTTTTTGTTCCGATTCAGTGCTCATTCCTTCTGCTGAATCAAGAAAATGTCTGCGGTGTACTTGATTTTTTTTTTAAATTCTTTGGGTATATTTAGAAATTAAAGACTATTGCATTTATATATAGATATTACATGTAAAATGAAATAGAAATTAATATTAAATTAAAGTTTTTTATTATTAAAAGTGCAATCTCGGAAAATTGTGGATTCGGATTAAATTGATATACAGTCGGACCTCGATGTAACGAATTCATCGGAACCGGTAGCACACACAAACATTTTTCAGGGGGGTCCAGTGTCGAAAGTCAACCATTTTGGTATCATGCTCCAATACGCCACCCAACATATTCTTTTGATTTTGTCGATTTACGGAAACAAAAATAATTATTGAATAAATAATTAGTATTAATCAATAAAATTAATTATTAATAACAAATACATAATTAAATTTTACGTAATATATACATAGGATTACAGCCAATTGAAAAAAATTCAAGGGCTATGGAGGTGGGGGGTCCGGACCCCTAGGAAACTCCCCTTGTGTGCGCCACTGATTGGCACCGAACATTTTATTCATTAAATCGGGGCAATTCGTATTGTCGGGGTCAAAAAAAAAAATTTCTCCACTTACCTTTTGGAAATTATGTAATGAGCAATTACACAAAAAGTATCCATAGTTAGAAAGTTCATACTATAAGCTATAAGTAATATTAGAGAATTATTACACGCCAGTTAATTAGAATTTTTTAAATATTGACTAATAGATGTTTGTCAACCTTTTTGATTCCTGACTCTTTTTAGACTTTATGTAAGACAAAAAATACTGCGTCCTTTACATCCTGCTGCATGAGGTCGAAATGTAAGTATTATAAAATGTAACAGTTTTGATAAGTCATTATCAATTTCTGCATACAAACCGCTACGCACTTCTTTCCAATAATCTGCCATGATTTCCAAATTTTTAAAAGCAAAATTTTCTGCAAAACCGTTCATATGATAAATCTTTCAAGAAAGAGAGTTAAAGGTAAAATCTTTTAAAAATATCCCGTGCGTCGCCCAGTCCAATGAGATAAAGAAATTTTCAGTCCTATTCAAAACTCCAGCAGTAGGTTACACTCATCTATACATGCAAAGTCTACTAATATACTGCACTTTTCGCGGTTGAAATGGCAAACTTACAAGAAAAGTTTTCTTCTATTCCGTTTGAAAAGAATGAATGTTTCATTTTAAAAAAAGCTCTAATTCTTTTCTAATCAAAAGTAATAAATAAAATGTTTTAGATTGTTGTAATAATTCGTTAATTCGAGGGTTTTTATAGGGGGTTTTGTCTTCATTTTAATCGGAGGAAAGAAAAAATTCCTTTAATCGCGAAATTCATTAAATAGGGATTCATTAAATCGGGATCCGACTGTATTTAAATGTATTGTTTTTTACATACATTTTTCCTCTGCATGATTAGGTCAAAATAACTGACGAATTATGTATTATACGTTACATTTTTCAAATGTCTTATATTGTGCACAGTGAGTTACAGCTAAAATTCAACACCAAGGAGTGAAGAGAAAAGATATAAATTGCAGAGAGTAGAAATAGTCCACCAAGTCATGTAAATCAGTGATCCGCAACCCCCGGTCCGTGGATCAAATGGTGCCGGGCTGCCTAAAGAACATTAAACTATTGCCATTTTATTTAAAGTGGTGCATTTCTCTCGGATTTGCGCAACTTTCCACGGAAATCACTTTATATTCCACGTTAAATCCCTTTTATTCATTTTTGGTGTAGCTATATTTTATTCTGAAGGCATATTTAAATATAACAAAATTAAAATTGTTGAATCAAAACAGTCTAAAATATAAACAATGAAGATGTCCCACCTTCATCGGGCCGCGGTTAAGGAGGTTACCTTTTAAAATTTCCTGAAAATTGATTTTTTTATTATTATTTTATTTTATAGAGTAAACCTTTCTGAGTGTTCTAAAAGAAACCGCATGCAGATATTCCCAATAGAACGGACGTTATTAAGAAAATAAAAAGAGTAGAAAAGGCGATTTACATATTGTTTACATTTTGGCTCCAGGGTGACAGCTGTCATGTCGCTGGTGACAGCTGTGTTTCTCTGTTTCTAATATTTTCATTCTAATTATTATCAAATGCTTGAATCTAAGCCTCAAATATTATTATTGTTGTTCTGAATATTAACTACAACTTCTACTAACTTTATAAACTTCTACTTCTACTTTGTTTTGATAAAGTGAATCTTGAATTTATACTCGCTCGTTTTTGATTTTCATACCGTATCTTATTCTAAGATAAGTTTTAGGAAAAGTATTATTTTTTTATGAACTTTTGAAGGATGTGTGAATTCGACTGAATCTGCTAAAAGACCATCTGGTAAACGTCCTGAGAAAAGGAAGTTTACTGGTAATATGCATACGAGATGCAAAGCTGTACACAGTGTGGATGAATCACTAAACAACAGTACATCTGGAAAAAAGATTCGGCTGCAAGATGTTGATTCATCTTTTATTGAACATGATGACTGTTTTGATGGCTATAGAGTGTTTGATAAAACTATCATGTTTACAAACATTCAAAACTTTGCTTCTTGCAAAAAATGTGGTCGTGATATTAAACTATCAGAAAAATGTGTTAGAGGTTTGTCTAGTGTTTTTTCGATTGAATGCAAGAACTGCAAAGACTTGTGTTCGTTTAGAAATTCAAAAATGCTGGGTAAAAGAAAAAATATTCCAGAAATAAACAGACGTTTTGTATACGCAATGAGGACAATTGGACAGGGTCATGCAGCAATGACAACTTTCTGTGGTGTCATGGACTTTCCTCCTCCAGTTGCTGAAACATCCTGGTTCACTCCTAGGAGAGCCCCCACCCTTGGCGCGAATTACTTTGGTTGGCGATAATTGCGCCGTCATGGTAACCTTGCTTTTAAATACAACATATGGCAACGCTAACTTTTTCTAGAATTTTCGTCATTTGTGGGCGCGCATTTCAAATTTTATTTTGTTGTTGGGCACCGGGTTGAAAGTATGGCTGCGCTTGTAAGTGAATACACGTTAGAATTTTTTACGTTATTGAATGCTAGAGGCAAGAAAGAATTGATTGAATGGTGTATGAAAGAAGGATTAATTGCTTCAAGTTATGAATGTCCTAAATGTAATGAGCAAATGGAAAGAGTGTTGTTTCGGATGGATTTGAATGGAGATGTCGAAAAAAAGGTGTGAATACGCATGATGTTTGCAGAAGTATAAGAAAGAATTCGTGGTTTTCCAATAGTAAGTTAATCGGCAATAAAACGTTTTCTCCATAATCACACCAGCCACGCAGAAGGCATGTTCGACCATTACCTCGCTGAGTATTTATGGCGGCGCTCTCGCGATCACTCACTCAGCGACGAGACTTTCCAGAATTTTTTAAAAGCAGTTGTTACACTTTACCCTCCACTTGGGAAGGATCAACAATAAGAAAGTAAGTGCTGTTATATTTTTTATCTTAAATGTTAAATTTCTGTATTGTTTACATGTATTTTCATTGCGCATCCATCTTATACTATTATATACTTGCTATTATATACTTGCTATACTATTATATATGCTATATTTACTTGTCACCGTTGTCGGGTTTGCTTGGCGCCATTTCGTTTTCGCTTGGCGCTTTTTCCGGTTTGGCGCCAAGGGTGGGGGCTCTCCTAGGAGTTTACCAAAATCCTATAATAACATTATAAACAAACTACAATTGTGTAGTAAAGAAGTCGCAGAAGCTTCAATGCAAAGTGCAGCTTTGGAAGAGGTAACTTTGACAAATTCTTCCGATCTAATAATTAGTGGAGATGGAACATGGAAAACCCGTGGCTATTCTTCTCGTGTTGGTGTGTGTGCTGTTATAGGAGACAAAACAGGAAAGTGTATTGATGCGGAAGTGATGTCTTCTTTCTGTAAAGGGTGTGATTTTTGGAAACGAAGAAAGGGGTCACCTGCTTACAAAAAGTGGAAAATTCTTCATGTTAAAGAATGTTTGAAGAACCACAATGGTTCAGCTGGCATGATGGAGACTGTGGGAATGGTTCGTATATTTCAGCGTTCATTAAGTCATCGTTCTGTGAGATATACATCTTACATCGGGGATGGCGATTCCAAAACATTCTCATCTATTACTGCATCCAATCCGTATGGAGAAGATATCACAGTTTCAAAAATTGAATGTGTTGGACATGTTCAAAAAAGAATGGGAACTCGTTTACGAAAATTAAAACAAATGAGCTTCAAACTTAGTGATGGGAAGTCGATTGGGGGAAAGGGAAGGTTGACCGACAGAATGATCGACTTAATTACAACGTACTATGGAAATGCAATCCGACAAAATAAAACATGCCTGTCAGATATGCGAAAAGCTGTTTGGGCTGTATATTTCCATATACGTTCAAGCGACGAAGAACCATTGCACAATTTTTGTCCCGTAGGTCCTAATTCTTGGTGTAAATATCAAAATCAAGTAGTAGAGGGCAGTGTGGAAACTTTTAGACACAGTAACAAATTGCCAGTGGCAGTAATGGATGCCATATAAAACCTGTGTTTAATGATCTATCACAACCTAAACTTCTACAAAATGTCTAGGGGTAAAACCCAAAATAATAATGAATCCATTAACTCATTAATATGGAAATTATGCCCAAAAACTTTAGGTTGTGGTAGAAAGATTGTTGAAATATATACAAATGAGGCAATTGTCATTTTTAATGATGGCAATCAAGGCAGACTAAAAATTATGCAATCGCTTGGTCTGACTGTTGGTCAATTTGCACATAAATTTGTTACACTTGTAGATATAAAAAGAATTCAGACTGCAGAAGTACATTTTAATCTCCGCACAAAAGAAGTACGACAGGCTAAAAGAATGCAATTTAAAACTACTTGTAAGAAATTAACTGAAAAAGAGGGAACATCATATGCATGTGGCGAATTTTAGCAGTTTAGAATCATAGTAATACACTGCATTCATATCACAAATTGTTTAATATTTATAATAAGTAGTTGTTAATTAAGGTATTGATTGTTTTTAAGTAATATTTATAAATTTTTAACTTTATTTTGGAGAAATGAATCACTTTGTTGCATTTTGATTATTTTGTAGCTTTTGATATCGTTTCGATGCTTGTACTGCATTGGTATAATATATGTTTTTAGTTATAATAATTTTAATAAATTGAAGTTTATTGACTAAAAACACTTCACATTAGTTTTAATTTAAATTTAGTTGTTGTTTGAGTAACCAGAATAATATATATATAAAACTGTGGTAAATTTTACGTTTGATGTCAATTTTCTCAGAACGTCATTTTTACTCATTACGCGCATGATATTTTCAAAACCGTGCCATGGAAAATGATAAAATTTTTACTGTAGATTCTGATCACATCTGTACTTAAAATAACGAACCAGT
The DNA here is from genome assembly GCA_019973935.1 of Trichonephila clavipes. Taxonomy (NCBI): domain Eukaryota; kingdom Metazoa; phylum Arthropoda; class Arachnida; order Araneae; family Nephilidae; genus Trichonephila; species Trichonephila clavipes. The sequence goes on along the minus strand of BMAU01009792.1, from coordinate 46,890 downwards.
TTGAATTTTTAATGAAAAAAATTTAAAATTACAAATATAAAATAGCAAAAATTTTTTAAAAATTTTATAGTTAAATTTTAAATTGTTATAGTTTACTAAAAATTTTAAATCAGTGTTTCATGCTTCGTCATTTTAAAGATAACACAATTTCCAACACTGAGCAAAATTTTCATCAAAAATATTTGTAACTTTTTTTTATAAAGCTGCGCGTAATGCATATCACTTGCGAAAAGAAAACAAAAATTTCTTTTTTGTAATTATCTAATTAAAAATTTATCCTAATTAGCACTGTGTTTGTTGGTTACGTTTTAAGTAAAGTAATATCTATTTGTTTATTCCTCCAAAATTTACATTCCAGGAAACAATAATAAAAAAATTATAGAGCTTTAAAGAGCTCACTATTTTTAACCATTTTCAACTTTTTAAAAGGTATGTGACCCCTTAAATTATCAAACGTTGACGGGTCCGCAGCGATAAAAAGGTTGCGTTGCACTGATGTAAATGATACAGAATGCACTATGCTCATTTACTTGTTGAGTGCCATATAAGGGGGAAGGAGCGTATTCCACAATAGCACCAATCTGTTATCAAGGGAAATTACAGTTATAAAAAAAATTAATAGTGAGGCTGCTTATCGTCATAGGAAGAACGTGCTGTAGCAGAGACTCACGGTCTTGTCCAAAGAGGTAGTTCCTTCCTCCGCTGTTGAGATCACAGGGGTTACGTAATCGGACTCAGAAGGGCAGATTGATCCGTAGTATCGTAAAGAATAGCTCACTACAAACGTTCCAAGCTGCATCGACTGTAGCGAAGAATGTTGGAAGAAGAGAATGTGTTTCACGTTAGATGAGTCTAAATGCAACCAAACTTACGTTAGCTCATGTGGTTCTTCAATCAAAGAATAAAGACTCCGCATCCTACTTTTGATTTGGTATTTCAGCATGTTAGGACAACTTAGATCAAGGTTGGCGAACTTTTACGAATCAACGTGCCATTTATTCTAAGGAAATGTTTAATGAGGCATAAACGTGCCGTCAAATAATTTTGACTTGTGGTTATTGGGAAAATAATAAAACTAAATACTCTCAAGTCAAAAACCTTTTATTTACTACGAAAAAATACATTTTGCTCTGTATAGTAGTAAACGTTTAAGTAACATTAGTGTGACTTGTGTTGCTGCAGATTAGACGACAAATAATTTATATTAGAACTGTAAGATGTTACTTTTAGTAGAAAGCATGCTAAATTGGATTCATCTGCCAAAAGGTTCTTAAGAGAGTCTTTAATGTTATTCATCTCTGAAAATAATAACTCACAATCATAGGTAGATGAAAATATGGTTAAAATGGCATAAGCCAGTTTCTTCAAATAGTTAAATGTGTCTGTGGAATCAAATCCCCATCATCCCACGACCGATCACTTGCGTTTGTTCATAATACTTCATAATGAACTTTGTTATTTTGAACGGTGGAGTGCCCAAATTATTGTGTCGCGTGCCATTTGTTCATCATCCCTATCTTAGATGCTCCAATATCGTCCAAAAATGTTATACTCCGATCAGATGCTTGTGGCTTTCCATCATGGTGAAAGTTAGGAAGATTGTACTTTAATCCAATAGCGTAACATTTCTTTTTACTGTGGTGTCGGACTAAACTTTCGTGTATGACGAAAAATAGCATCAAGTCATATTCTCCCATGAGTCACGCTTCTTTTTCTACGATAATAGTAACTGTATACGAGTATGACGTCGACGTAATAAAGGCTCAATCCAGACATAATTATAGCGTGCCTCATAACGCAACAACGTGTCATCTTGGTTTGTCCTAGATAGTTATCGCCTATTATAGGCGATCCATGTTGGTAACATTATGTTGGCCCTATATTATATAGCTGACTTTGCAACACTTCTTATTCACCATATCATTTTTGAGGTGGTGTCTTTGCAACACATGGTAATAAATTCTTTTCAAATGGCCAAACGATCTCTTAAATTCGGCAACACTCATTTAACTATGTAGAGTTCATAAAATTAGGCAATTATTTGGACAAAAACCCTTTCATCTGACATTATTAAGACAGTCTTAAAGTTATGAACTCCAAATCTCTTGACTATACTTAGCGTTCTTTTTTCAAGGGAGTTTTTGAAGATGACCAGGAAAAAAAGAAGAAAACTGCCTTAAAAGAATATTGTTATAGAAATATAGAAGACTATTGATCCGGCAAAGAGAGCGATTAATTTGCTAATGGCCTATTCCCTGTCCAAGAGTCTTACGCTACCATCGACTTTCTCTCTCAAAAATATAGACGCGCTGTTGCCGAAGACCAATCTTTTTCTTCAGAAAACAATCAATGCTATATTTACTCGTATCAACAAGATAATGCCCGACTGCACGTGGCACACATCAACCAACAAGTCCAGGAGCTTCTCGGATCACCGAAGACCCCTGATCTTTCCCCCCATCAAACACATTTTGGATGTGATTTATAGTCATTGGCATACACTGCGTCCACCGCGCTTGGAAAATAAATCGTGTGAAATGGTTGAAAACGAATGATAGTTTATCCTTCACATCAAAATTAGCAGAATCATTGATTTTATTCCTCAAAGTTTTGGCGTCTGTTTTGTCACCCATGTGGGAGAGGATTTTAATTTGACGAGAGGACTATTGGGACGAAAGACCATGTAATTTTGAACCTCGGTCAAGTGACGAGGATGATACCTGAACTAGTCCATCACCCTCTCCCAAACTTCCACACCATGCCAAAGGGAGGCTTTTGAGCCTCGACACAGATTTAACGAGCGTCTCCTATGTGGAAGCTACACAACCTATTGATCAATTAGTGTAGTAGCGCCCTCTCTGTATTGTTGTATAGAATTGTGAAATAAACAAAACTTATTATTTTATACTATATTTCACTGTTTCGTTGAAATTCTTCTGTCGTATCTATTTCAAAGTGAGTCAGTTATTAACGTCGTACTCTAAAGCAACACGTGAGGTTTGGCAACGGACTTCGTAATTTTGAACAGCAGTCAAGTGATGAGGACGACGCATCAGCCGGCACCCCACTCTTTTAACTTCCATACTACGGCAACGTGAAGACTTAGATCTACGACAGATTTAACCTCTGTTAAGTCTATTTTCTGTCTCTCTTATTTCAGCCCCTCTGCGCGTCAGGGTTCGAACCCCGACCTGACAACATCGCCACGAGTTCATGACCATGATCACTAAACTATCTCAGTTACGTATCTGTACAAAAAAAGAAATGAATTAAAATAACATTAATGCCAATAAAAAAGGAATGCAAAAAACCAAAAAAAAAAAAAAAAAAAAAAAACACCCGCTATATTTATCTGACACTATCCGGTATAATATTGAAATATTTATGAAAAAAAAATTGTAAACAAAAACAATCATTTACAGCAATTATATTTTTAAATATTTAATGCTTACTATCTCGAATAACTTCAAATTACCCCTGATAAGATTGATGGATTGTTTATTAGCGTTGCATTAAAAAGCAATATAAGGGTACTAATGGTACATCTCGCAATATTAAAACACCTTCAAGTGCTGAGGAGGACAGCGGAATGCCAACTTCACTCTCCAAACTTCTCCACTGCATCTTAGTGATGAATTTGAGCCTTGACAAAACAGCAGCCCATCTAAACGGCGGGATTTTAATAACAAAATGACTCGAAACCACAATTGGCAGAAACAACACCGGTGACGAGTTCGGGACCACAACGATTCCACGACCGCGACTATTACATATGACGAGAATTTTAAACGCAGCCCTTGAGGAAATTCAATAAAAATGTGTGACAGGGCTTTATTGCGCCTTCAATTAATCCTCTTGGAAAATCTTTGGGGCCATAATGGCATTTCATTCCAACCTTCTCAAGAAGAAAACACGATATGCAGATTAGTAATGATCATATATATTGGAGCTTTTGCATTTGCGAGGAGGTCGACTGGAGGCCGTAAAGTATTATAGGAGCCATATAGAAGTCGGTTAGAAGCCAGAAATTGAATGGAAGCTGGATCAAGTCGGATAAGAATAATATATAGAAGATATAAAGCTTGGTTGCTGATCACCGTGGAATATCGGTAAGCGATAGATTATTAAAGTTTAATTATAGAGCGGATTCTAGCTGGTTAAGGAATCAGAGCTATAGATAAAGATTCGGAGGTTAATTTATCATAAAGATAGTGAGTAGGATTTAATGCCCTATTTGCTAAGAATTGTTAATTACGTCATATCACTTCTGATTGTTTTTCTGTAAGTAAGACTTGTGTTGCATTGCTTAATATATATTGAGATATAATAAACTAGATTTATTATGGACGGTTCGAGTGGTTAATCTTTTATCCCTACAAATCTAGGTCCCTTGGATGAAGAGATGATACCCCCGGCCAGGGGGGTATCACACAAATGGATCATTTTTTAAATTTTGAAGCAACAATTACAAACTTTTGCTATTCTGAAAATCCTAAAGCAGGTTTTCTTAACGTGCTCTTACATCAAAATTTTAACCAATACAATTTTTGAGGAAGTCATATTTTGTTTTTAAATTAAAGGAAATTCGGTAACGAAAAAATAAGTAAAAGAACGAAAAAATTGAAAAAAAAAATAAATACGTATATATAAGGTATCTTTGTAGCAGAAATGTAAGTCACGCCATCAGGTAGTAGAAATAATTTTTATATAAATGTATTGATTATAATTTTTTTTAGCTGCTTAATTGAAAATTTCTAGCTAGTGTGCTATGGCTACGATAATTCTCCATATTTCTCATGCTTTATTACTAAAAAATATCTAAAGCATTTATAGTAATTATTTTATGTGAAAAAATAGAAAAGAGCCTAGTGTATAATAATTTATAGTATGTGTTAAATATAACCAGAAAATTAATTTGAACGTTTTTATGTTTTTTATAATTTGATATTCTATTCCATAATTTTATATGCCAAGTTAAATTTCTATATTTTAAACTTTCCCAAAAGTTCATACTCACAAATAGTATTGTACGATACATTTTTACATAATAAGCAATGAACTTCGAAATGATACCGAAGATATTTTTTTCTTTCAAATGGGACTGCGGATTGGTATTTATACCATTACAGACCTTGTTAATTCCCCGGGAGCTAGTATCACATTTTAGTGGGGCACTATATAGGTTGATACGAATTGCCACAATGTAATTTTGACACCCAGTTTCCTCCCTAAAGGAAGGTATCTGAATTCTGACGACACGAAATTGTATTAGGAAATTAATTTTGCCGAGAGCGCTCAAGTCAAACAAGTACTCTAAGGCTCTTTAACATGCCGTATACTTATACGACATGGACGCAGTCGATTTTTTGCATCGTGAAAATCTACCGACTGGGACTGGAATCAAATCCGCAAACTTGGGTTACCGTAAAACTAATTCCTTCACCCACTAGGTTCCACAAATAGTATTGGGCGTCACATGTTTACAATAATCAATAAATTTTGAAATGATACGGAAAATGTACTTTCTATACTTTTATCTTTGTTTATTGTTCCCATTTTTGCAAAAATATAAGTAGAAAATTGGAATTCTACTCAGATTTTATGTAAATCTTAGCCTATCAAATTTTGTAGAAAATAACATCTTTTTTGTCCTTTTTATTGCTATCATTCATCACTATTTCTATCAAGCGTTACTTTAAAGCATATTAGGTAGTGAGAAATTGTTTTACATAATGTTATCAACAAGAAAGAAAATATAACAAAACGCGTTGATCCCTCGGCAGACTGTTTAAACCCAATATTCTGAGGATCCATGGCCCTCAGGTTTCGAACTCCAATTACTTCCCGAATGGAAAGAAAGCCGAAAGAAAGTACCAAATCTTAAATACCGCAGCACGATTATCGTCGAAATCTAGAACTTAACTTTTATCCTTTTCCAAGAGCTCTTTTTTAAAAAAGAAGGGTTTGTGGAACCAGATCATCACGCAAAGGTCGAAGGATAGTTTTAAGTTATTATTTGTTTAAAATTAAATCCCCCGCTGGAATTCGTATTTTTGAGTCTATTCCGTGATTTATGGAGTGGCCCAGCTCGGTTCTATATCTTTACAGGCTGACGCTGCACGCTTCAATTAAAATAGCTAAAATTGTTGATAAACTCCATTATTTTTCCACGTCAGAAATAGCCTCATACATCATTTCCGGCTGAAATGCATCGCCACTTTTATTTATACTTGCCAACCCGCCGTCTCTTCCCCCGCCGTTCCCAACGCAATTGCGATCTATAAATTTTCTTTCAACGGCGTAATTTATTTTTGATTGTAATTAATATGCATTTTGTTCCGCTATACTTTCCAGCAATCTCGCACATCGCCGCGCACGCGAGCACAACAAATAAAGACGATAACAACAAACACAAAAAGCGCGAATAAAAGTTGCCTCCGCTACCAACACAACCGGGAGGCCATTTTAATGCTTTGTTTAATTGAAATAGCTTGAACCGTAGACAAGAAAATATATTTTTATTGTCCCTCGCCGAATAACTTCTTCAAGAGTCGCAACCTGCTTTTATTCTGTTGCAGTTCTGGCGGGAATGCACGCCCGCGATAATAATATTAATAACGGCGGACATTATTTCACTTCAGAGCATGATTCCGTATCGCAGAACAAGCATTGTATACCGAATGCCCTTGACAGCAAATTAATTCTACGGATTCTCTTCCTCACCAACTTACATTAACAACCGACTTTCTTTTGTTGTTCTTTCTCTTTTTGCCTTTATTTCCTCTCGCGTGTTAATTGCTGTCTTTCAGGAAAGCTGGTGCAAGTCCGCATTGTATTTTTGCATCCGCCCCTTTCGAATGCTATTGTTTCGGTACGGCATCGAAAGAAAAGTGTTGTGTGGCACGTATGCATGCAATAAAAGCCAAATCTCAATTATATTAAAAAAACAATATTGACTCAGAAGAAAAAAATATGTGATTTTGTGTCAATTAGATTTGAAAATCATTGCTCTAAATGAGGAACTATATACCTTTAAACGCGCACCGGTGTGTATTTTTCAATTCCTACTATTAGTTCACAACTCTCCTATATATATATATATATATATATCTTGTTCAAATTTTCAATTGTTAATAAAATACTTTTTATTCATCCACTCAAGTTCAAATACATTTCTTGAAACTTGTAGTGGATGATACTGGATGTTAATTCAGTTTCCTCAAATATTAATTCATTAACTTTTTAATTAAAGAATAACGAGCAACATAAATATTAGTTCAACACCATATATAAAAAGGACAATCACTTCTTGCATCCATGTAGCGCAATGGATAGCGCGTTGGACTTCTAATCCAAAGGTCGTGCGTTCGAATCGCACTAGAGATGGTCTAATTTCTGAGAATGTGATTTCTTTTTACTGTATTATTTTATTAGAATAATTAAATTCAACTAATGAATAAATAGTAACAAACAAAAGTGATAATCCAGCACCATATATAGAAACGAAAATGGAAAATCACTTTCTATTTTGCCACTTAATATTGGGATTCTGTCATATGAATATACATATTTATATTAATTGTAATTATTTAATAAAAAGTAACTAAAATAAAAATTTTCTTTGTTGACCAAAGTAGGAATTGACTCTAAATTTTTTTTTATATTACTTGTTTAATTTTTAGGGATATTTGCCGAAAACACGCTCTCCATTTTTTACGAAGAAACCTAAAATAAGCATATGCAATGCTTATACGTTTTGAAGTCATTTATTCGAGGTACTATTCCTGGCTTTTGAAAAAAAGTATATATCTAGAACTACAACTCTTGAAATTCATAAGAATGTCTTATTTCTTTTAAATAAACAGCATTTCGATAAATATAGAAGTTTAATTTTTTTTATATGCTGATCTTTTTTCTATTTATTTTTAAGGCTATCATTTTTATATCCGGCTTATAACACGCACCTGTAAATTTTGATCCTTTTTTTATGTTAAAAGTTTGTGTTATAGGCCAGATTTTACGATAGGTCATACCCAATATTTCACAAATAGGGCTAAGACAAAGAAAAATTAAATGAACGATTTGTAATAGTTCATCCCACGAAATTTCCTTCTTGGAACATAATTTGAAAATTTCTCTGATGTTATTAAGGTTCAATTTCCACCTTCTTACATTAGAAGTATATTTTAATGATATTGATAATATAAAGCGAATTAAAGTAGATATTAGGGGAAAGAGGCTAGTAACAGTGAACACATAACATTTTTATACCCGGCGTATTACGCGCTTCTCTAAATTTCGATCTTATTCAATTCGTACTGTTACCTCACACTCTCTATATATTTATTTATTTATTTAACTTCGCGGAATTTTTAATCGTTAATAAATACATTTTAAAGCACTCAATTGAGCTGAAATTTTATATACATGATTATTTTGGATGACAGTACAGTAATTTAATAATAATTAATAAAAATTAGTTGATTAAAACTAATTATTTAAGGAATTACAAATACAGCCACGTTGGCATCATTTTTGGCGACTTGTGTCAAAACTTGAAAAGGTTTTTTTTTTTTCTCACGTTTTAAAGCATTCAGTTGAACTGAAATTTTATATTGATCTTTTCGAGGAAATTCATACTTTCTACTCCGGTCTCGTGGCGCAGTTTAGCCAATTTTGGCTCTTGCGCCATAAAACCCCAAATTCACTCACTCACTCACACTCCGGTCTCCCCACTCTTCAAGCCCCAACACTTTTCAGACAGGGGGAGGAGGATCAGCTTTGATCCATATCCCCGCGACGTTACTCGAAATTTTATATACACGATTGTTTCGGATGACAATACGATACTATAATGATAATATATAAAAATAATTACCACTTAATACTGTGATTCTGTCATATGTATATGCATATTTATATTAATTGTAACTATTTAATAAAAAGTAGCTAAAAAATAAAATTTTCTTTGTTGATCTAAGTAGGAATTGACTTAAATTTTTTTTTATATTACTTGTGTGTGTGTGTGTGTGTGTGTTTTTGTGTTAAGCTTTATACGACACATTTTACTGTGTATACACATATGTACACACACACACTATATGCATATATTTATATGAATGGGGGGATGCGTAGATAAATAAATTGTAGTTTGATAATAATAAAAATATCAACATTGAAATCTATTAAAATCGATTGTATACAGCTAATTTCCTCCATTCAATGCTTTATTACTTTCTTTATAACATTCACTTCAGGCACTACGATAGACATTCAATCATTTTAACATTATTTATTAGAAAATAGTAGCACAATTTTTACTACATTTATCCTCTGTCTGCCGCATATTTCCTCCTTTCCTAATTGTTCCATATTGAGATTTCATACTCCGGTATTTTGCATTGATATATTGCAAATGTACTTATTTTATATCTTGATGGATTTTTTTTATATTTTTATCCTGAAAAATACAAAATATTCTCCGAGTCTTTCATTTACCAAAGAGCCCGTTAAGATTTATGGAATTTATTCATACCTTTTTTTAATGTTCATGACAATTCATTTATTTTCATTATTCCTTTATAAATGGGGAGTGTTTTCACCCAACACTTTTTTTCTGATCTGTATTGTTCAATATTTATCGATAAAGCTTATGATGATGTTAAAAATAATATTACACATCAAACATGATCACAAGTTACATTTAAATATTACAACAACAACAACAAAAAAAACAGTAAAAACAATGTGTATTTCATTTTTGATTAATCATACTTTTTTGCATCTATTTCTTAATCTGAACCAAGAAAAGATAATTAGATAAAAATTAGTTATCAATTATCTCTTATTATAATGTAAACATTTACTGTTACCGAGAATACTTCTATTAATACTCATAAAATTGTTGGCGGCTTTTATTAAATAATTTCTCATTTCCTTTTTTAATAATTTATGCCTTTATTCTAATGGTTATAAAGCCCTTGATTTGATATATTCTGAAGAAAACAATTATAAAAATCGAATTCGGAGTGAATGACGAAGTTTTAAATATTTATCTAGATAACTTTCATATGTTATTTAGAGAATATGAAAGGTAACAATCAAGATAGAGGAAATGGAAAATAGATTCTTTTAAGAAAAAAAATTATTTTTGACTCTATACAATATCCTTGTTTTTTCGTTGCATGAAAATCATAGATTTCGATGGTATATTATTAGAAAACTAATTATTACAAAATCGCATGAACTAAATCTTTTTGCCAGAGGATCTAAATATAGAAAGGTGAATAAAAAGTGGGAGGACCGCTTGGATACAGACTCAAAAAAGTAATCGAGTAGGACTTCTCCTCTCCCCTCTTTTTTTCAATTCCTACTATTAGTTCTCACTCTCATATATATATATATATATATATATATATATATATATATATATATATATATATATATATATATATATATATATATATATATGTATATATATCTTGTTCAAATTTTCAATCGATGATAAAATACTTTTTATTCATCTTCTCAAGTTCAAATACCTTTTTTTAAAACTTGTAGTGGATGACACTCGATGTTAATATAGTTTTTTCAAATATTGATTCATTAATTAAATTAATAAGTAAAAAGAAACAAACAATAAAGATAGTCCAAAACCATATATAAAAATGAAAAGCATTTGTTGTGTCCCTGTAGCGCAATGGATAGCGCGTTGGACTTTTAGTCATGGGTTCGAATCCCGCTTGGGATGGTCTGATTTCCGAGAATGTGATTCCTTTTTTATAATACTATTTTATTATAGAATAATTAAATTCAACTAATGAATAAATAGTAACAAACAAAAGTGATAATCCAGCACCATATATAGAAAGGAAAATGGAAAATCACTTTCTATTTTGCCACTTAATATTGGGATTCTGTCATATGAATATACATATTTTTATTAATTGTAATTATTTAATAAAAATTAACTAAAATAAAAAATTTCCTTATTCATCTAAGTAGGAACTGACTTAAATTTTTTTTATATTACTTGTGTGTGTGTGTTTTTTTTTGTTTTTTTTTGTTTTTTTCTGTAAAGTTTTATCAGTTATTTTGCTCTACAACGTTAAGAATTTAAGCAGCATCAAACATCAGTTAAAAATTCTTTTTTATCAAGTATATTTTGGGGTTTGTGTTTTTTCACTTTTTAATTTTAATTTTAAAAATTCCCTATTTCTTTTTAAATAAGATGTATGATTGTAACTTGTTTTCTAAGGTAATTATTTGAGTGGAAAGACATTTTTCAACATTTTTTATAGAAATTTTGATTGCCACATTCTCTTTTGGGATTTAAAGTCTTCATTATATAGTGTATTATATATGAATAATAAAATGTATTGTATTTGAATGACATTATATATATCAATTTAGAACTCATTTAGATACTAATGAACTAAGTTTAAAGTCAACAATTTGGCGACGAATGTTTCATGATTTAATAATAGACAAGTAATACATAAAAAAATTAAGTCAATTCCTACTTAGGTCATCAAAGAAAAATTTTATTTTAGTTACATTTTACTAAATAGTTACAATTGATATAAATATGCATATACATATGACAGAATCACAATATTAAGGGACAAAGTAGAGAAAGCGATTTTCCTTGCTATTTTCCATTTTATGTAGAGTGTTGGACTTTGTGTGTGTGTGTTTTGTTTGTTACTATTTATTCATTAATTAAATTTAATTATTATTCTAATAAAATAGTATAGTATGAAAGAAATTCTCAGAAATTAGGCATTTCCGGTAGGATTCGAACCCACAACATTTGGAATAGATGTCCAACGCACTAGCCATTATACTACAGGGACACAATAAGCTATTCCCTTTCTACATATGCTGTTGGATTATTAATTTTGTTTATTATTTATTCATTTTTTAATTTAATTAATGAATTAATATTTGAAAAACTGTATTAACTTCAAGTGTGTGTCAACCACTATAAGTTTAAAAAAATGTATTTGAACTTGAGTGGATGAATAAAAAGTATTTTATGAACGATTGAAAATTTGAAAAAGATATATAGAGAGGGAGAGTCTGAACTATATAATAATAGGAAATGAAAAGGAAAACTCACCACTCTTCCACACACATGACTTTTAAAACTATATTTAATATCTTCATCATCATTTTCATTCTCTAGCAAAATCAAAATCAATATGTGCGAAAAATGAAATCATTCAAAAACCTTTTTATATGTATCTTCCCATAGTAAACATTATAAGAATCACCCCCTATTTTCTATATTCAACTGAAAGCCAAAATTAAGTGAACTTCAAGATCAAGTAAATTGTGAAAACAATTATATCTAGTCACGTTTTTTAAAAGAATCTAGCGTGGTTTCATTTACATCAATTTTTTCCGCATTTGGTTCGAAGAATTTAGTTCAATTTATGTTTGATGTCAGTCGACAAAAAACAAAACAAAAAAAACTTTTTTTGAAGAGGAAACGCGAAAGAAGTAAATTAGAGTTAATATGGTTCAAAATAAGAGTATTTCTGTGCCTGTGTTTACATAATTTTTATTCTCCTTTCCATACTAGAGGGCAAGTTAATTTTCCTTGAAAATCTCGAATCACGTGAAATCCGGGCTATCATTCTGAAGATTTTCAGTGCGGTATTATGATAAGATATGAAAGTGATTAGTATTGTACTGCTCATAAAATTTGTGGGTGCTATTAGGCCATTAGAAATGTAATATAAAGAAAGATAAGACACACACACATATATATATATATATATATATATATATATATATATATATATATGTTTCGAAAAGAGAACATATGGATTTTTTGACAACTAATTCTTTATTCGTACATAAAGACTGTATTTTTAATATTTGGCTTTGGGTTGTATAGTTCTTTCAGTTATTGTTAAATCAGTACATTTTAGTTTAGGTCTCGAAAGATAGATAAAGCTCGAGAAAGTTCGGACTATGGCCATAAAAAAAGGAAACAGGATTGGAATTTTCAGTTTAAGTGAAGTTTGTGCAGAGACAATACTAGCTGTTAAATTTTATATACGAGTATGCAAGGTTAACGATACATTTTAAATACGAATTGCAAAATAAACGAAGATTAAATGAGAAGTAAAATATTGTTAAATTATAACTTAATTATTTTTAGACTTTCACGCACACACACAAACACATATACATATAAATATGAATGTATGAACAATTTATTAAATATTAATGTCAGAAAAATAAAATAATAGGACATAAATCGTTTGACACACAGTAAGTAATATTCATAAAAATGTTAATTTCAGCTTATTTTTTAATAGTATTTACATTCCTTGATAATTTAAATTTGATAAATTGACTTTATTTTCTTATCTTTTACCAAATAAAAGAATAAAAAAACATCGGTTTCTTAGTTTTTAAAATTGGTTAAAAAATAATATGCAAGAATAAAAAAAATTAGACATACATATATATACTTTACCTCTTTTAGATAAAAATATATCTTGCAAGAAATAATAAAGCGTTTAACTTCCAAAAACCCACGTTTTATGTTGTAGAAGCTGGCTTGATCTTGGATATTAAATTATATTAAGCAAAAATTTCAAACGGTTTTATTATTTTTATTTTATTTAAATCATTTACATCCCCACTATATGACTGCAGCACTAAGAAGCAAATAGAGGGCTATTAGGGTAATTTTAAATCAGGATCACATAAAGAGGACGACAAATGAACTAACATCCCTCGCTCCAAACTTCATCACTACACTAAAGTGGGGACTTTGAGCCTCGACAAATTTGACGTGCATCAGCTCTTCTACACTGAGGACCTTAAGAGGCACTGGGTTTCATTAGTAACAAAACTGGCCGCGATACCTCGATCATAACCACTCAGCCTCCGCGGCCAATTAAAACAATCACATCAGTACCTGGAAACATCTAAGCATTAATGGTATTTAAATTCTTATTGTGAAATTAATTTATTCTCAAGATTGAATAGTTCTTGCGAGTAGCTTCAAAATATGTTACAAATCTGTCAATTAATCTTGAATTTGAAAATTTATGCTCATTATTTAAAATTTTTGAAGAAATTAAATATATGAATGAAAATAAAGAATAGAAAATAGAGAGACACACAATATAGAGAAAAAAGATTAATGAAATATACTTGTATTGTTAATTTTAACCAGTTAAAAATGCGGCGCAGCAGTTTGAGAGCTCTCAATAATGTGTGTCACGGAAATCGAACGATGACGAGTATACTCTTCAATCACAAAATAAGTTGTGCGGTAAAAATAATGGATGAACAAAAATGGGTATATTTTATAAAATTGACAGTTTTATTACTAATACTTATTTATTTGGTTAACACAAACATATATTACACACATATCAAGAGCACACACAGGAATTTTTCAAGCGGGGAGGGTCCAAGGTCGAAAGTTCACCATTCTTGTATCATGCTCCTTTTGATTTTGTCGATTTTCGGGAACAAAACACAGTGAAAAACTAATTATTGAATAAATAATTAGCATTAATTAATAAAATTAATCATTAATAACAAATACTTAATTAAATTTTGTGGACTATAAACTTAGAACTATAATCAATCGGAAAAAAAACAAGGGCTTTGGGGGAGGGGTACGGACCTCCAGGACTCCCCCCCCCTTGTGTGTGTCATTGATACATATTACTCAAAAGGCGCAAGAAAAACTGAATACATATGAAGGTAAGAATTTTGAAAAAAATCGGTATAAAAATCAACTTTGTGACTTTTGTTTTTGCCTCTTTTAGGCTAACACCTGAAAAACATTATACGCTGTTTCAGCTAGTGTATACGGGGACGCATGAGTTAATCTTAAATTTTTCATATTTTTTATTTATTTGTTTTACCCCGCCTGGCCTCAAAATATTCTAAATTTCCTGATATTTAAAATATTTTGAAGCCAGGTTGGAGTAAAACAAACAAATAAAAAATTAGAAATAATCGTAATTTTTGAGAAAACAAAAACACATTCTCAAGTTTTAAATTAGAGAATATGTTTTTTTTCTCAAGAATTTCGATTTAAATAATATATGGTCACTACTTCTTAGGCCTAACGAGTATACTCGTCAACTTCTCTATAACGAGTATACTCGTCAACCACAGTTATAACTGGCTAAACATATAAACAGAAGAGATACTTTCACTGAGAGTTCAGAGCTTAAAGAAGTTTCTATACTCGAAACTGCGAATTTTTTAAAATCTTTCTTAATCTTTAGAGTAGGAGGAAAAAAAAATGCCATTTTATAAAAGCCTCCATACTGTTAATTTTAAGTACTCTAACGAAACAGTACTACAGTCTAGAATTATACTGCCCGCAATTTCTTCCCTTAGTTGTTTATCAGCATTTTATAAATCTACTCTTTTATAAACAATAATTTTTTCCTCCACTTGCACGTTAAACAAATATTCCCTAATTTCTTTCCACTCTCGTTAATGTTCGCATTAATGCATCGTTGGTGAATTTCTTGTTTTTAAGGAAATTAAACCTCCTCTCTCTCTCTGTATTTAATGAACCCTTACAGCCTCGTATTAAATACGATTGTACGCGCAAAAGAAACCCAACAAATACATACAGTCACGGAAGTTACGCTCCTGATAAATAAGCACTTTTAATTTTCCCTCCCCTTTTGCGAAAATAAAGGGAAAAAGGGAATAAAAAATACGACTATCGACTCGATGTTATTTATCAAGGACATTAAATTACAACGTTCGTATATATGGTACTTATTATAATTTTTTATTCTCTCATTTATTTCATTGTAGAACATATACGCCAAGTTCAATTTTTTGTACCCTTCCGTCTTTTTCTCTCCCCCCCCCTTATAAAATGCTTCATGGAACAGAATTATTTCCATACTAAACACTCGTCAGACTCTTATTGGGAAACAAATGATTCATGTGTAGGTGTGTGTAAACTTTTAGTTCGACGTTTTACGGAAACAAAAACAGTAATTGAATGTTAGCGTGTGTTTGCGCATTAGCCACACTCGAAATAACACGGAGAGAAGACGCTTCTTTTTCGAACAAGAAGGGAGAGGGGGTCTTAAAAGCAAAGGGGGGGGAGAGAAAAAGAATTTTTTTAACGCTATTTTTGATCTTTTTGTTTTCTTTTCTTGCGCATTTGACTTTCCTGAGAAATATAACAGCAGTTGAAGATGTTAGCAATCTCACGAACGATAAGAAGGGGTGCAGGGTGGACGAGGATATCATTCCCGTTCATTTAATTCTATTTTTTTAGCGTCTGAATATTTATTTTTCTTCTAGTGGTCCTCTTCAACTGAGTAATACTTGAAGAATTGAAATCGAGTGGATTGGAGATACTTTTCCTTTTTGGGCGATTTTTTTTCACATATAATTTTTTCCCCCACCGCATTCTCTTAGAGTATTAAGACTCATTACGGAGTAGTTAGCAAACAATTCTTTTATTGTTTGCTATTGTCCACTGATGCAATGAATATCAGTTGCGGATTAAATTAGATGGATTCGTCGAAGCAATCCTTGAATTTCAGATCGAATATTTTTTAAGCACACACCGGTTGTTTGATTGTAACTAATAGATGTTCTGCGAAGAAGTGGCATCTCATAATAATGAGTTGTTTTTTCATATCATAGTTTTTGACTCAAATCTCAGCTTGCGTGAAAGGGGAAAAAAATTAATAAATGATGAAGAAATAGTCAGGAATGCATAAGTGGTTATTTAAAACAAAATAAACATACTGATAAAACGTATGATTAAAAGAAGCAAACACCATATGTAATGTTGCGTAATTAATATGTTTAAGAATTCGATTTCAAGCATGTTTGACCGTCAAATATGATACCAAGATCCTTCTATTTTTTTTTCTTTTAGATAGCTCACCTTTGCATTTCGGAATATGTTTTTAGCCTTGTAACTCTCATCTCTTTATTATTCATATGCGACAAATGAATAATTTATTTGGAAAAATAATATAAAACTTAAATAAGCCCAATCGTTCTCGCTAAACTTGATTATGTTTTTGCAGTGGCGCACACAAGGGGGTTCTTGGGTCCGGACCCCCCCAAAGGCTTTGATTTTTTTTCGATTGATTATAATTCTAAGTATACAGTACGTAAAAATTAATTAAGTATTTGTTATTAATGATTAGTTTTATTAATTAATGCTAATTATTTATTCAATAATTAGTTTTTTACTGTGTTTTGTTCTCCAAAATCGACAAAATCAAAAGGAGCATGATACAAGAATGGTGAACTTTCGACCCCGGACCCCTCCCCTTGAAAAATTCCTGTGTGCTCTATTGTGTTTTTGTATACTATATTTTGAAGCAATAATAATAATAATAATAAATAAAAGCTTATAATTATAATATGAAAATTAAAATTAGCGTATAAATCAGCAATATTTGAAATACTCTTTAAATTCTATGAATTTTACTTTTAAATGCGTGTTTATATCAGATATGTTTTAACACCAAGGTTTGGATATGATTGTGCTCTTGAAACTTTTTCTCTGAAAGAACGCTGTATATTAATGGAAAGTTTGGAGAAATTAGTTTTTCAAAAAACAGAGAGAGAGAGTTTCTTCTTTTTTATTTACCTGAATATTCCAATAAAAGATCTCGTCGCGTACACCCAAATAAAGAAATAAATAGAAACAGATATTGGAAAATTTTTAACTAAATAACGCCTCTTTCTCATGCTTTCCGTCATTTGTGTGTGTGTGTAAAAATTTATATACTATTTCCCATTTTTTTAATCGCAAAATAAAATCTTGATTCTGTGGTATTTATTTTATCATTTGAAAAGATATTCTGATGTTGCGCTGTTATAACAGTAATGATAATGAAAGCCGATCTAAAGATTCACAATTGAAATTATACTTGACTTACACTTGGGATATTGTAATGTATTCCAATTTGTGCAGCATCGACATTTTTTGATTTCTTAACTATGCTTTTATTTGGGCTTCCAGAAATCATCTTGTTTCATTTTTTCATCACCTTTTATTCTTGTAGTTATCACTGGCGTAGTCCTGAGTGTGTGTGTGTGTGGGCCCTGTATCAAAATTACTTAAATGGCTCTTTTTTGCGGGCCCCTTAATATTCTGCGATTTTTTGCATATGAATTTTGGGGTCCCTGTAGTTTGGGGGCCAGATATCACTGATACGGCTGATAAGGAGGTAGCTAGTCCCCTGGTAGTTTTGTTGCAGTTCTTAAAATATCACTATATTCTGCAATTTTCTTAGTTTTTTTACTAAAAAATTTTTTTGTCAAGTATATATCTATTTTTAAGGGTATAAATTCCTTTTAAGAACATTTGAAAATATTGCGCTTTTTTAATATACATCAAACAATAAATGATCATAAATATTTTCTTGTTCACTTGCTTATTTCATAATTTGATACACTAGTTGCATCATTGAACTCCAAAGCGGAGTATGGGGTAAAAAAGGCAAATGATATGTATATATATACATATCAGTATATATATATATATTATATACATATAAGTCCTAAATTGCTTTCTGACTCGCTAGGTTCTTCTTTTTTGTAGTTTCTTTTTTTATTTCTCTATAATTTTGTTCTTCATGTTCAGCTTTTATATTTTTATTACGCTATTTCTTGTTATGTTCATTATCTATTATTTCTTGTTTTTGATATATAATACATATTTCTTTCATATATATATATATATATACAGTCGGACCTCTATATAACGAAGTCGCTAAATCCAGAAAAAAAGCTCGTTATATGGAAAATTCGTTATATAGAGGTTCAACTTTCAATTTTCTTTATAAACCACATAAAGCAAATTCAACACTCTTAAACACTGTATATTATTTAAAAATGTAATTATGCACACACTTTTTTGAAAATTAATATATATTTATTTTATATATCTTACCTATAAAGAAAACAAAAGAAAAGAAAGACAGAAAAACCGCAAGGAAAGTTTCTTGAGCCCTTATCCAATTCCTGAAGAATGAAAAAATTTTTCTTTGATGTTCAAGCTCTCACGTTTTGACATTTTCGAGCTACAAGAAAGGAAGTTACCAGAACGACGGATCAAAACTACAAATTAACGGAGACTAGTTCAAAAACACGGGGACACGAGACAACTCCCCTAAGAGTGAAAGAGGATATTGAAGATGTTTCCAGTGAACTGGACAATGGAGGTTAAAGGTTCCACTTCTTAGATGAAACCCTCAAAATTCTATTGCTCTGGTGAGTTAGGCACCTAATAAAGACTTATGATAATCATAAAATGTGTTAAAAGAGAGAACAACTTGAAATGTCCAAAAAAAATTCAAAAATAGGGGGAATGAATCACATTAGAAAAAATTTGTTACGTAGAAAATACACTTCGCTATTGGGAGGTTATTTTACGAAGAAAATCGTGAGATGTTCTTGGTTCCAGGAAAAAGTTAGCTATATAGAGGTTCGTAATATGGATGCTCGACTGTATATATATATATATATATATATATTTATATATATATATATATATATGCATATAGTATAGTAAAATAAAATAAATATAGACAAATTGTAAATCCTACAAAGTAAAAAATGGATGAAAATGGATTTGATAATCTATAAAAACCCGCCCAAATATAAGTAGACATATAAAAAGTCATTAGACCAAAATGGAAAAATATTATGTTTTCTAAAGCTGTCACTGAATTAGGACAGTGAAATAGGGTTAAGCATGCTTTACAGGATCCAACCATCCTCCATAGCAGAAAATTTCACTATAATAGGGCAATAATGTGAAGAAAAAAATTAGAAAGAAAAAGTAATATAGGCCTGAAAAAAGCACGTGTAAACTATAGTATTTTATAAAACAAATATATCGGTAATAAATGGCGAACTTTGATTGTTTAGGCTTAAAAAAGTTGAGGGACCACTGAGTTACACATGAGGTTCTCAATTATGTAATTAGAAATAGATTTTATAAACATTTTAGATATTCACATAACTCAGGTCGGCTATTAGATAATCCTAGATTTTCATTTAAACAAAGAAATAATGTTTAATTCTGTAAGACTATGACTAAATTATTGTGGTTTTTTTTCGTTGCCATGATTTATTTGAATGATTTTATAAACGCGAATCCTTGACTAGTTTATGTTAGTTTCAATAAATGCCAAATGTTTTCAAATTGCATTTATACCAATGAAAAAGTATTTAAAAATAATCTTTCCGTAAGAGTCGTAGACGGTTTTATATACATTACACTGCTGGAATTTGAACAAAATCATGTCTTAATTAATATTTGTACTCACGTAAAGCATGTTTGCCACGTGATCGACTCGTATGATATCAGCAATTTGTTAGATTTTATTGTTTTAAAACTTTATTCTTTGATGTGTGGTAAGGTCTCTATTTAAGTTTTAATAAAAATAATTCGTTGGAAGAATTATGTGAGTTGGCTGATGTTTCAAAAAACAAATGTCGAGTCCAGAATTCATTAATACAGTCCTTAGTTTTATTTTAAGGTATCCGAATACTTTTTAAGCCGTAATTTTTTTAAAAAAATACTATAATTAAATAACTCTTTGACATTTAGTAAGGTGACCAATCCTCCTCCTTTAGGGAGGACAGTCCTCCTTTTTTACGTTCTGTCCTTCCTCGTAAAGTGTCCTCCTACTTGTCCTTCTTTTCAATATTTTAAAACTGATCTGTTAATATCTGTATTCAGAGATGAACCAAACATGTTTCCAATATGTCGAAGAATGGTCTGAAGTAAATATTACGCTAACAGTCTTCCATGGTGTTTTTTGACTTCATCGCAAGTAAATTGGGAAGATATGGAAAATTGTGTTGAGTTTTAATCGAAAGAATTGCCTGATTTTAAAATCGATGACAATTGTCTGTTTGAAGAAATTAGAAGAATGAATGTATATTTAAATTCTAATAAATTGGAACAATATAAAATCAGCATACTAAAATTGATAAAAGATGGGATGAAGTACTTAAACATTTAAAAAATGAATTCTTTTCATTTGATAATTTATTTATTCTTGTTGAGTTTTCGTTGTGCTGTTCTGGAACTGATGCAGCAGTTGAAAGAGTTTTTTCAGTTGGTAATGATTTTGGGGCAAGGGAGAAATCAAGATTGTGGATGCTGATATTTTAGCTGCAGTGTAAACGTAAAACTCAGTATTAAGGATATTTTATGCTCCGAAATTTCCGATGCATTAGAAAGTGATATATTGACAACAAAAAAATATTCAATGAGGAAATACTCGTTTAAGTAAATAATTAAAAGGGATGTCGGCATAATTGGTGTATTTTTGTTTGAATTAATAAAATATTTCATATATTTACGTTGTAATTTTTTTAAAAATTTTTTGTCATCCTTTTCATTGCAAAAAAATTGGTTACCTTACATTTAATGTCACCTAAATTAGCATATAACAAAAAAAATTAAAAAAAAGTGTTTAATTACTGTAAACAAGCAATATAAAAAAATTAAGTCAATTCCTACTTAGATCATAAAAGAAAAATTTTATTTTAGCTACTTTTTATTAAATAGTTACAATCAGGGGCCCACACAAGGGGGGCTGAGGGTCCGGAGACCCCCCAAAGCCCTTGATTTTTTTCCGATTGATTATAGTTCGAAGTTTATAGTACGCAAAATTTAATTAAATATTTGTTATTAATGATTAATTTTATTAATTAATGCTAATTATTTATTCAATAATTAGTTTTTTACTGTGTTTTGTTCCCGAATAACGACAAAATCAAGAGGAGCATGATACAAGAATGGTGAACTTTCGATCCCGGTTGATTGATTGATTGAATATTAACGTCGCACTGTTCAGCTACACGAGGGCTTTTGGCGACGGACCACTTAATTTTGAACCATGGTCAAGTGACGTGGACGACACCTGAGCTGGCACCCCCTCTCCTAACTACCACACCACACCAACGGGAGGACGTTTCAGCTCTCGACAGATTTAACGTGCGTCGCTGCCCTACACGGCGGAACTTAAGTGGTACTGGGCTCGAACCCGTGATAAAGCAAGCCACGGTCCGATACCTATACCACTCGGCTACCGCGGCCACCTTTCGATCCCGGACCCCCCAAGTATGTACATACATATGACAGAATCCCAACATTAAGTGGTAATTAATTTTTATTAATTATCATTAAAGTATCGTATTGTCATCCAAAACAATCGTGTATATAAATTTCAGTTCAACTGAATACTTTAGCACGTGAGAAGAAAACCTTTTCAAGTTTTGACACAAGTAGCCTAAAGGTTCGCTAAGTCACCAAAAATGATGCCAACGTGGTTGTATTTGTAATTCTTTAAATAATTAGTTTTAATCAATACATTTTATTAATTATTATTATATTATTGTATTGTCATCCAAAATAATCCTGTATATAAAATTTCAGCTCAATTGAGTGTTTTAAAATGTATTTTATTAACGATATTGAAAATTCCACCAAGATAAATAAATAAATATATAGAGATTGTAAGCTAATATAGTAGGAATTGAAAAAAAAGGAGGATATAAAGAACATACAAAGAAAAACAAACGGTTAAAATTTCCAAACAATTGAATGATTGTTTCAGAATTTGACCGTTACTAAAAGAGGAAGTCAATATGGCGTTTGTCCACCTCTGGTGTAGATGCAAGCTGTTACCCGGCGTGGTATTAACTGATTAATTTCCCGGATGGTGTCTTGCGGAGTTTCGGGTTAAATTGTTTCCAACTGTTGGGCTAAATAGTCAACGTTTCAGGATGGTTGTAATTACCTTCCCATAACGTCCTAAATGTGATCTATGGAAGAGAGATCAGGCAACCTAGTTGACCAATGAAGTGTCGGACAAGCTTGATGATAATGCACAGCAACGCGTGCCTTGTACGTCCAGACATTATCGTGTTGAAAAGTAAGTCCTGGGTATTGCAAAAGGGACAGTTACACAACCGTTCATTGGATATCGTCAACTTACCCCCGTACTCTCAGCGCTTCAGAAATGACTATCAAAGGCGTCCAGCAATCAAAGAATTGACATCCCAGATCACAATGCTCTGTTGTGGGACTGTGTTGCGTGCGATAATAAAGGCAGGATCCCCAAGCTGTCCTGGACGTCTCCAGACACGTCTGCCTTGGAGTCATTTTTTTTAGTAAATTTTCTTCACACAAATTAAAATATGTAAGCCTAATGAAATCAATAACAATTTAAGTAGGCTTTTGTATTTTTCAGATAATTTTGTTCCACAAACAATAGCACATTAATTCATGCACGAACTGAATTTTATTTTGGATACCGTCCAAACTATTAATTGCTTTCCTTGAACAGCTATGATAAAAATGCTGTTATAACAACACTTTGTATTTCAAGCAAATCACCATCACTGCTTTATATTAATTTCGAAGTTTTTTTAATTAGATGCCTAGTTTACCTTTTCCTCCAAGCATTATCTTAAATGATTTAAGTTTAAGAAGGTGAGAATTTCAACTATTTTTTGGTTGTGCCCAATGCAGTCATACTTAAAAAATACAGGCAATAAATATTTTTCAAAATAGAAGAAAAAAGTATTACTCGTTAGAAAACCCTTCAACTTTAGGTTTGAAAATTAAAATTTGCGGTTAACTTTTCGAAATCGTCTGACACTGAAAGGCTTATGATTTCATTTCTCTTTTTTGTGCCTTCGAAAAGAATGTAGATTTAAAAAGCTAAGACTTCACACAAATACTATATTAAATTAAAAAATCGAATTTTTTTTAACAAAGTCGGGTGCCTTAAAAACACAAAAATTTACTGAATATTTTATATTCCCCATCGACATTTTTGTAATGTGAAATGAAATGGAATTAGTGAATTAAAAGCATTATATATATATATATATATATATATATATATATATATATATATATATATTCTTTTTCAAGTAATGAACTCATTAAAATGACCATCAATTGAGTTCTGGAATGAAAAGAAAAGAGAAATAAGACTAGTAATAACGTTCTACCTTTTTTATATAAAAAGGCACATATTGAATTGTTAAATAAGTTTCCTAATTAAGAAAATAAGAGTGTGTGTAAATTTTTTTTATTGTATCTAATCAAGTAATGGAAACATTATTGCTAGTGTTTATTAGAAAAGCCAGCCAGTTTCATCTGTTATCCCTTTCAACGCAGATTGGGAACATAAAGTTGCTTAATTTAGTAAGTTATAAGATGTATTATATTGTACGAAATTTTTACTGTGAGATTGATTTTTTAGAGTACCGTAAAAACCGGCGTATAACGCACACTTTAACATAGAAAATAAGATCGAAATTTATGGATGCACGTTATACCCCGGTTATAAAACTGATAGCTTTAAAAATATAAAAAATGAGAGAGATGAGCATAAAATATTAAGACTACTAGATATATCGAAATATTTCTTATTTAAAGGAAATGACATTCCTTATGAACTAAGAAGGCTGTAGCTCTCTAGAACTGTATTATCTTTTCTATAAAGCTTGGGATAATACCTCGAATAAAAGACTTTAAAAGATAAGAACATTGAAAATGTACATTTCCAGTTTCTTCGTAAAAAAAAGGGGGTTGTGCGTTATACGGCGTTAATATTTACCTAAAAATTAAAAAATGTATCTTGAAAAAGTGTATGAGGCACTTTATATATATATATATATATACGCTGGTGTACGCTATACGTCGGATTTTAAGGTAATTTTTTTCTTTCATTCTTTCGTTAGAGCTACATGAATAATTTGAATAAGAATAACAGACCAAACTTTGGCTTTCAAAGGAAAAAATGCCAGTCATAGTCGCATGATAAATGCAAACACGTGTTTCCAGTCAATCAGCTCATGTGCTTCGGTGCTGCGAACTTTTGCTTTTAACAGAAAATTTCTTTTAAAAAGTACGTATTTATCAACAATAATAATGTTCATAGACAGACAAAATGCACTTGATTTGAAAAAAAAAAAAAACCGTATGATATAACAAGTTTTTTCAAGGTTTGAAAAACTTTTAAATAATCTTGATACCTGAGCATATCTTTACCCAATTATCAAATTTGAAACTGTATCTAATTTTTACAAATAGAACATCAAATACAAGTCTAATGTAAGTTTTGAATTCAATGGACAACACACGATTCTAATTATCACGTGACGGTCATGAATATAGCATAGTGCAGGGATGGCGAACCAATGGCACGCGTGCCAATGATGGCACGCGACAGAATATTTTGGGCACGCCATCGATCAAACACGATTTGCATTTTAGCTTAAAATAATTAAGTTTACTATGAAGTATTATGAACAAACGCGAGTGATCCGTCGCGACGCCGACAGGTGGGGGAGCAGACTCGTTTGTTATGTCTTGCGTAAATACTTCGTATATTATAAATTGCTAATGATGCAAAGTTTATCTACGCATAGTGTGTGTATGTAACTATTTATAAATATATTCAAGTTGTTTAAAAAACATATTCTAACGTTTACATTAATAGTTCAGCTTGTGTATACATCTAATTTATTAATGTGATCTAATTCTTGTCTTGGAAGTCTAATTGGTAAAATAACTCTCACTGCTTTATTTTTAAAAATTTTAATGATCTGAGACAAAAGCGAAAGAGCAGACACTACAGAAATCTCGTACAAGCACTCAATTTCCTAAAAACAAATAAATCTGCCCATGAGCCCGCAGTCCAAGCGAGAGCACATAGAATAGTCAATTTCATCGACACAACTGTAAATTTAAAGTTTTGTGTTAAATTTACGATTTTTAACTGCTATTTAACATGGCTAGTTCAACAAAAAAAAAGTGCAAGATAGTAAATATAGCAGAGAATTTCAAACTTGGTGGGCTGAGAAATATGGCATGATCAATAAAGGCGACAAAGAGGTGTGTGTTTTATGTTCTGGAACAGTGGTATGCAGAACATCGTCTGTAAAACGGCATTTTGAAACAAATCACAAATCCTTTTGTGAAAAAAGCGAACCAGAGCAAAAAGAATTAATTGAGAGTGCAATAAAAGACAGAAATAAACAGTCGACGTCTATGTTTAAATATGTAATCAAAAATTGTCACACAAGTGCGGCAAGTTACTCGTCTGCAAATGCCATTGCTCGTAATGATAAACCTTTTAAAGAGGGAGAGTTTTTGAAGGAAGCTTGGTTGGCATGTGCGCCCTCACTTTTGATGATTTTGATAATAAAGATAAGATAATCCAGCGCATCAAAGATGTTCCTCTATCTAGAAACACAATGAAAGATAGAATCTTGAAATTGGCAGAAAATGTTACAGATCAACAAAAAATGACATTAACTCCGCTCCTTTTATATCTCTATGTCTTGACGAAAGTATTGACATTACTAAATCGGCACGTTTAGCTGTCTTTGCTCGATATTGTGTAGGAAACATCATTAAGGAAGAATTAATTGCAATAACATCGTTGCTAACAACTACAAAGGGCACAGATATTTGTACGGCAGTAAGAAATTCGCTTGCTGAGAAGGAAATTGATTTGAAAAAAATTGTTTCAGTAACCTCTGATGGTGCTCCAAATATGGTAGGCAAAAAATGGCTTCATTTCTTTATTTAAAACAGACGTAGGACATTCGATTCTTGAATGCCACTGCATTATTCAACAACAAGCCTTATGTGCAAAGAGTGGTTTAAGATTTCTTGATAATGTAATAACTTTAGTCACAAAAATAGTCAACCTCATATCGTCGCAGGCTTTAACTAAACGAAAGTTTGATGCTTTGTTGGATGAAGTCAATTCGGTGTATAATGGCTTAATAATGTATAACAATGTTCGCTGGTTGAACCACGGGGACGTACTTCAAAGATTTGTTGATTACTTGGAAGAAATCAGACTGTTTCTCTACAAAAGGAGAGCAAAATTGAACAATACCCACACTTGATGGATATTATGTGGCTTTTATAATTGATGTTTTTTACAGACATATATGCCAATATTTCAACGAATTGAACATAAAGCTTCAAGGCCCGCATAAAACAGTTATCGTCATGATGGATCTCATTCGCGCTTTTGAAGCTAAACTATATGTTTTCAGAAACGATATTATTACAAAAAACTACAAGTACTTCCCAAACTTGAAAAAAATATCACAGATTTAGATGCCCAAGAGAAACGAAACGAAGAAAAAGTTATTGATGACTTTATTTCCATAATGGATTCTTTAATCAAAGAATTTTCAGCGAGATTTTCTCAGTTCAAGGAATTATCGGAAACGCTCAAATTTATTATGTACCCTGATGTGATTTCGTTTGATAAACTGAACTTGTCTCAATTCGATTGGTTGGAAATTGAAGAACTTGAAATGCAACTGATTGATTTCCAGTCTAGTTCAATATGGATTCAAAAGTTTATTGAAACAAGGAAAAAGTTGGAATTGATTGAAGCAGAAAGATTGACAAGCAATATAAGTAAAAATACCAGTAAAGAAATTTGGAATTCGATTCCAGACGCATTTAACTGTTTGAAGAAGTTGGCGTATGCTATTTTAACCATATTTTCATCTTCCTATGCCTGCGAGTCATTATTTTCAGAGATAAATAACATCAAAGACTCGCTTAGAAACCGTTTAAAAGACGACTCTAATTCAGCATGCATTCTACTAAAAGTAACATCTTATAATCCTGATATAAGTTATTTGTCATCTAATCTACAACAGCAGAAATCACACTAATGTTACTTTAATTTAAATTACAAGTATAACTAAAACATTTACTACTATACAGTGCAAAATGTATTTTTCCGTATTAAATAAAGAATTTTGATTTGTTCGTATTTAGCTTTATTAGTTCTTCAATAATCACAAGACAAAATTATTTGATGGCACGCCTATAACTCATTAAACGTTTTTTTTCGAAAAAATGGCACTTTTGACCCAAAAAGGTTCGCCACCCCTGGCCTAGTGTAATAAATAGAATATTAGATCCATACATGTGCATATCCAAATTCACGTGCATCTTCTTATTAATAGTTCAGTTTTTTTTTATATTTGTAAGCTTAAATAAGACATTTTTTTAAATATTTAAAGTAAAATAAAAATTCTAAATACTGATGGAATACTAAATGAAAACGTATGTAATATGCAGATATAAAATTGTCTTCCTTGTTCTCTGTTAAGAACAGCATGTTCCATTCATTATAGTAAATTATAGTTTAACATTTTTCAATTTGATTAAGTATGTTGCAATTTATTGTTAATAAAATTTTAATGTCGCATCTCGATAAATAGCTATATTATCAATTGTTATTTCTCATAGAGGATAAATAAAGATCAATATGCATCCGTTTTCCTTTACAACAAATTGTATATTGTGCAATATAAACATCTGAAACATTTACTGAAAATTTCAATAAATTACAGATTTCCTGAATATAAAATTTTTGTCTTGAAAACACGAATCCTACATCCTTGAAAAGAAATTCTTCACGATAATATGAAACATAGGGAAATTTAAGCTCGTTATTGAATAGGTAACCAACTGGTACAACAGACGCAAAATCGAACTTGAATAAATGGCTGGGTTTTTTCCCAAAAAATCTTTCATTTAATATTTTAAGCCTCGTATATGCTTTTTTTCTTTTCGGAACGGATGCAAAATAATCAATTTTAAATTATTCACATGAAATAAAAATTTCGTCATTTTGATGCAGGGTGTTTGTTCCAGAAATTACACCCAAACTTTGCATAGCCAGTTTTCTCATTGGGAGTACATAAAAAATGTTCAAAGAGCTATACTTATACGATTTAAAGTTTACGAGAAAAAAAAAACGGTAAATGATGATGAATTAATGATGATAAATGATGGTTCATTTCTATGTTGCTGTACGTGATTGGCTTGGTTATAGCCCCTGGATCGAATGTGGGGGGTCCAGTTCTATGGCTGCCACGATAGCCAGATCTGACACCATTAAAATTTTTTTCCCTCTGAGGCGATCTCAAGGAATTGGTATATCTAGACGTAGCGGCTGCACAAACAAACTTTGTTGCTCATCTGCATGCTGCTTGTAATTCGGTGGACACAGCTTTGCTGCAAAATGTACACTTATTCATTCCATGGCACGTTCAAGCCTGCCTCGATATGCTACGACAGACACTTTGAACTGCTGCCTTTGTAAATATTTTCAAATACTGCAGTTGATGAGTCCAATACGATGTTTTTTACTTGCACCGGCATACTTAGTTTTTCGTTTTTTGTCGTCAACTATGGATCGTACAGGTAGAGTTCTTTGGGCACTTTTTATGTACCCTCGACAAGGAATCTAGCTGTGCAATGTTCGGGCGCTACTTTTGGGACTCCTGTATAAGTTCATTTATCTTTATTTTTTACTTTTTATAGGCATGAAATGATTTTTGTTTATCTATTTTATTTATTTTTTATTTATCAACTAAGTTACATTCGCTGAAAATACTTTAATCTCGCATTTTATCTTGATTAATATCGCTTAGATATGCTAATACAAAACATGTTGAAAATGACTTATACTATACTTTTCAGAATTTTGAAAAATAAAGATTTAAAAAGGAATCTTAATAACTTAAAAATAGCCTTATAAGTAATAAGTTTTATATAAATTAATAGAATTATTCTTGTTACAGTTATATCTATTTGTATTAATTTCTTGTTAGATCATTTTAAATGCTTGAAAAAGATAATCGAAAAAAGAGAAAAAATCAATGGTTTATTCCTAGATTCGTGACTCTATCCTTTTTCCAAATTCTTTAAGTTCTAAAATTTGTTAAAATAACTAAAAATTCTTCGAAATCTACGCAATGCTTAAAAAAAAACTTTAAATTAAAAAAAAAGACGTAAAATCAAAAAAAGAAAAGTTCAACCCGAAGTTGAATTTTATAAACAAAAAATTCTAATTCTATTTTTGTAAAAGTTTGTATAGCAGTGTATATAACTCTCCAATTAAAAGATGACATGTAATAAAAATTGAGACTTTATTATAAAAGTTACTTATTTGAGAAATGAGGTTTAAAAATGTGAAGTTGGTCGTTTGTAATATTATTTGTTAATTCTCTTTCCAAAATTGTTTTGACAATGTTTCATCCCTTGCTCTCTCGATTTAAAGTGAACAGGAAGATTTTTTTAAACTATTTTTATGCCTCCAGTCCCAGAAACATTTTATTTTGTTCCGGAGTTTGAGTCACTTCTTGTTTTTCTGCCAAAAACTCTTTAGCTATGAAATGTCTGAAAAAGCTCATTCGTAAGCCATAAATTTTTCCGAGTAGTAAAATAAAAGGGAAAGATAAACAAAAACAGGGTAAATGACTTTTTTATGTATCCTGCCCTCGGTTATACTAAGATAAGATTCTTGAAGATTTTAGAACCATAATCAGTGACATCTGGTGTATTCTGTTTATTAATGCCTATATGACAGTCAAAATCCGAGTCTAGATTCTATGAAAGGTTATTTAAATTAATGAAAGATGCCTAATGGTGAGAGAGAGAGAGAAACTGACAGGGTCTCTAACACAGTGTGATGTAAAAGCTAAGAAAGCGAAGTTAGCTGATAATGCCTTAGAATTCTGTGGTCCGTTGTCAATAGGCAATGTACATCTTTTGGTACAATATGAATTGAACCAGCCAAATAGCAAATTCCCATATATACAGTGATGTAAAATTATATTAAAACAATTTTGGAAAGTGAAAGAATATCTTTGGTTAGATTCCTCGACTATGGTAAATAGCTATTTGCATCACAATTAAGAGCGATTTCCACATTCATTTTTAGCAATAAAAAATACATGCATATATATAAAAGTACTGGCTGGTAAACCCATTCGTTGCACGGGTGAATTGAAAAATTAAACAATACAGATTGAAGGATAAAGAAGTTTTTAATGATTTAATTTTACGTAAATTGCAAATTAAACAACAAATCTTGTTAAATTTTATGTTTGTAGATCTTTTAAGTGTAATAGGTGATAAAAGTAACTTTTTTTATTTATAACTCCCCATAACTCTGTTATGGGACCCTCAGGGGGCTCACCTTTAGGTAAGTACGGGTGTCACAATCCGGACGTGCTCTAGGGATCTTTTCCCAAGGGATTTATTGTCTTTGGTAAACTCGGGTGTCACGACCCCGGGGTACCTTAGTGATACTTCTCTATATATTTTCGACCCTCTTTCTCGTCATTCAAATTTCCTCTTTTCCTCTTTTCACGTCTAGACTACAGACTACTATTTAGAATATACTTGTATACAAGTGTTGATTTTGTTTTTTATTAGATAACTCAATATTAATTATTAATTACATATTTTTTTATTCCTTTTGTGTTGCGTTTAATTAGTTTAATCTTTAATTGTTTCGATTATTTATTTTGATATTCGTATAATCTATCATTGTTTTCTAACTAACACTGTTGGTTTTCCGACCCGCATGTTTGCCGTGTGTGGCGTCCCGTAAGGAGGAAAATGGTGTTCTGGGGATCCTTTGCGTTCTCTTTGGCCAACGCTTCTACCGTATGGAGGAGATTAGTGGCCTGGGGATACCACTGCGTTCCCTTTGGCCCACGCTTCACTGTAGACGGGTGGTAGGAGTGAGCCCGTTCCTGTCAATCCGCTGGTGGTACCTCTTTTCGATGTCCCGGAAGAGACACTGCTATAGGGTTAGTGCTGCAGATAAGGGGTGACGGGTTTACCCGTTGGATCCTCGCCCTGATGCTGTAGCACTATATTCTGGGTGTACTCCAGGTAAGCGCCGTGCCTGACTATTGTCAGTTGACCGGCACACTGCCTTCCCTGTTGGACTCCGTGGTGGGTGGAGGCACGCCAGAATGAAGTTGTCTTTCGCGTATATGGATCCGAATATGCTGTGCCCGGGTAAGGGCCTTGTATTACCCACATTCACCGTAGATCAAGTTGCTGTTCATTCGAGATCTTTACTGATTTCCCTGCCGAATAAAGAGATGTCTACTAAATCGCCTTTCGCAATTCATAAAGCTTTATTAGGAATAGGTGGTGAACCGAAATCTATTAAAAGATTAAGGTCCGGGGATCTACTTATTGAAGCCATATCTGATTTGCAAACGAAGTCGTTTCTTCTCGCCAAAACCTTTCTAAATTAATCGGTAACTGTAAGTCCTCCTAAAACTCTAAACTCATGCAGAGGTGTCATTTCTGAACCTGACTTGTTGAGCACTCCTGAATCGGAAATACTTGAAGGATTTTCTGATCAGGGTGTCATTCAAGTCAGGCGAATAACAATAACAAAAGATTCGAGTATTATTCCGAAAAAGCATTTAATTGTTACTTTCAATAGCCTGAAACTACCTACCACTATCAAAGCCACTATTTAAACTGAAAAATTCGTGCATACATTCCGAATCCTCTGCACTGTTTCAAGTGCCAGAGGTTCGGACACTCACAAATAGCCTGCCGTGGGCAATTGACGTGCACCAGATGTGCATCTGTTGGTCATTCTGTGACGGGCTCACGCGTCTTTCCTTTAACATGTCCTTTGGGTTCTTTGGGGCCAGAATTAATGGCAACTCTTTTCCAACCAAATCCAAGAAGTGAAGCGTGAAGGAAAGATGCAAATTAGGAAGCTTTTAAATATCAGAAGTTAGAGTAAACGGGGGCAATTGGTGGAATGTAAAGATAATCCGTGGTTCAAACGTGAAGAGGTTTTGAAAAAACGTTACGTGGTGACCAGCAGAAATTATATGTGATAAAGAGCAATTAATTCAAGGTGCATACCATTGAACTCGAGTAATTACGCAACTTCATCTAGGATTATTGAGATCGCTACTTCAGACTACATCAAGGTAGGATTCACTATTTAATATTAGGATCTGTGATAGTGTTGAAATTGAGTTTAGGCGAATCAGTTATTGATAGTGGTCCGGGTTAAGTAATTTCGGTAATATTTATACACTGTGTGTTTTGCCACCGTAGATTCTCACACATTTATTATTATAAACTAATTTGTTAAGGGTTTAAGTTAAAAATCTTAATAAAGTCATATTAACATTATGCAGGCTCCTGGTTCTTCCATTAATCCTACACCTCTAGCTCACGCTGATAATCAAGGGGATGTTCGCCCGAGGGGGGCGACATCACAATTCTTCCGCAGATTGCAGTCTTGAGCAGAAATGCGTTAATTGTTCACAGCCTCATTCTTCTGACTCACTCAAAACTGTGTCCTCAATGGAAAACTGAAAAAGAAATTCAAGCCATTAAAACAAATAGAAATATATCATACCTTGAAGCACGAAAATTAATAGCCCCACAGCAGTGGCGCACACAGGAATTTTTCAAGGGGGTGGGAGGTCCGGGATCGAAAGTTCACCATCCTTGTATCATGCTCCTTTTGATTTTGTCGATATTCGGGAACAAAACACAGAGTAAAAAACTAATTTTTGAATAAATAATTAGCATTAATTAATAAAATTAATTATTAATAACAAGTAATTAATTAAATTTGGCGTACTATATACTTAGAACTATAATCAATCGGAAAAAATCAAGGGCTTGGGGGTCCGGACCCCCAGGACCCCCTTGTGTGCGCCATTGCCCCACAGTTATCCCGAACTTACGCCCAAGTTGCCAAATCCTCAACTGCTACCAATACAACACAAACGGATGAAAATATTAGAAAAATCAAATGCCCGCCTTTGCAATTACTATCAACCTTTATTATCCGTACTGCAGCCAAATACATCTCCTTCAATTCCTTCAGTTTCCACATTGTCGTCTACCACTCAGGCAGACCTCTTGCCTTCCACATCTTCAATAGAAGGTACAGTATCGGAGCCTCCACCCCCTATTCCTGTGTTTGATACCCTACTTTCCACCACCAGTAAAATGTTCATCCCTATAGAACCATCTTCATCAATCATATCCGCTTCCTCATCCAACTCAAGTAATCAACCCTCTTCTGCATCTACAACACAAAATTCGAAAAAGAAAAAAATCAAACACTCGGGATAGAAAAAGAAAAAAAGAATTGCTTAAATCAATAATTGACATAAAAATTGCCCAACACAGACCTAGAAAGCCAGCTCCAGTTGAATATAGTTCTGATGAAGAGGATATGATTGTATACGACGTGGAGGAAAATGAATTCGAATCGAACCCTGATTATGTGAGAAAAGATGGGAAAACATATTTCAGGGGATCATTGCTTTTAACACCAACCAGAAACAGAAGATAACTTTTTTACAATATTTGTATCGGACTTCGTGGGGATTTCCCCTACTTATCTCTGTATTTTTAATTTTATTGAAAATGCTTTTTCTTTATAAAATGTGAGATTTTACCTTTTTTAAATTCAAATTTAATCAAACTTTTGATTGATTTTATACTTTTAATGTTTTTACGAATGTTTGACGCAGTTTAGCCAAAAATGACTCTTGTATCAATAACTCCAACATTCACTCAACTCTGTTATGGGTCGATTTTTGAAAACACCTTCCTAAGCTGATCTCTGCTCAACAAAAGTAACACATTGTTACACATTTTGTGTAATCAAAGCATAAAATAGTGTAAATAATTTATATCTGGATGTGTAATACGTTAATATTACTTTCTGTTGTATTTATTTTATGTTAAAATTGTAATATTCGCAAGCAACGCCGTTCTGTGTATTATAATGACAATTCAATAGAAGCATAGCGAAATGCTGGCGATACAGCCGAGTTGGCATCATTTTTGGTGACCTTGTTGGCAACTTGGCAATTAATTTAACAGCGCAGAAGTTAATATACTGTAGTACAACCTGGTGGGGAGCTGCAACAAAGAGAATAGCACAAAAACCTTCAACACAAAAAAATACATATACATGCCGATTTCTATAGTGATCGGGGGCTGCGGTAGCCTATTGGTCAAGGCATGTCATGAGTTCGAGCTCAGTACCACTAAAGACCCGACGTGTAGGGCAGCGATTCACGTTAAATCTGTCGAGAGTTCAAACGTCCTCCCAATGGTGTGGTGTGGTGGTTAGGAGAGGGGGTGCCAGCTCAGGTGTCATCCACGTCACTTGACCATGGTTCAAAATTACGTGGTTCGTCGCCAAAAGCCCTCGTGTAGCTGAACAGTGGGACGTTAATATTCACTCACTCACTCCATAGTGATCGGTTGAACGGTGTTTGAGTGATGCGATTTTATGTATACAAACATCCATTTTTTTATAGAGAGATGTTATAATATATGTTTAATCTATTTAATCATAAATTCCTCACATGTTTTGATTGATTCATAAATTATTTTGAGTATAATGTTCGTCATTGAATCGTAGTGGAAAATCATGAAATCCATCCCAAAATACATTGCGTAATCTCAAAGGAGTTTTATTCTAAGAATATTATCTTATGGTTTACTTACTTCTAGCATCTAAACTTTTGCAATTTGATATTACAATAAGATGAGAATTGAAAAATCAACTAGGAAATTTTGGGCAAAAAATTAAATTTTTTTTTTGCCCTATTTATGTAATTTACTTTCGCACATGACTCAAAAATCGCTTTTATTTGTACTCTAGCAATTTATATAGTAGGTTATGTAGTTTATTTAAAAACTTATGCTTTGTTTGAAGTCACCACCAAGCTTAAAATTAATCTGTAGCTTAGAATGCTCTAAATAATTGTAAAATAAGAAAAAAATAGCTCAAAAATAGTAAAACTAGCATTTAAAAACGTTTTGTTTTTAAAACGCCAAGCGGGCAATGTTAAAAAAAAGAAATTCTAAAAAACGTATAAGAAATTGCATGATTGTCACAAAGAATTAGGATATAGTTGCTTGAAAGGTTGCCGTAATTCGTTCAGAATAAAGTGGATTTTTAGACAGTGTTTCAAAACAGCAATTAAAAACATCGCGTGAGATTAATTCTTCTTATGTATATAGGAAAAGAACATT
Source organism: Trichonephila clavipes (assembly GCA_019973935.1). NCBI lineage: Eukaryota > Metazoa > Arthropoda > Arachnida > Araneae > Nephilidae > Trichonephila > Trichonephila clavipes. The sequence continues at coordinate 10,967 of BMAU01009792.1, read as the reverse complement.
TAAATCATGTCGCATATGCTTACATATATATTTCATCATAGCTCTTTCCTCTCTATAATTTTTTTCTTTTATTAATTATGTAACTCTTGCACTGTTTAATTTTAATTTAACATTTACGAGAGAGAGAGAATGAGGTAATGATGTAGATTTCCCTTTAGAACTTATATATTGCTCACCATTCACGTTTCATGTAAACAAACCAATAAATAATGATTTTTTTGGTTTACATAAAGACAAATAAAGAAATAGAAGGGGGAAAAAACGTTATGAATGAATTCTTAGAGGATTAAATGGTTTCCCCTCTTTTCGAAAATGCGACTAACATTTTTTAACTTAACACACTTTGTGTATCATAGCACATAAAAAGTAAAGAAAAAGATTTTTTTACGTGTTCTTAAACCGAAAAGTAATTTGATATAACTAAACTTCTGTTACATAAGCATGATTTTTTCTCTGAATAGAGATGACATTTAGTTACTTGATACTCATTTATCGACCCACTGAAGGGATGAGCCAATCTTGCCCAACCCGGCATATGAACCGTGGACCTGCAGCGCGGAAGCGCGATAGGCTACCACTCAGCCACTGGACTTCGATAATCAGCATTAATAAAATAAGTTGGTAATAATAAATAATTTATTAAGTTTTACATACTAAATACATAGTATAATCATTAATCGGAAAAAAAATCAAAGACTATTGAGGGGGGAAGGGATTAGGACGCGTGGAAACCCTCTCCCCCATCTCGCTGCGTGTGCCACTGACTGTATATAATATGCGTGTGAAGGAGCGCATTTTCTTAACCCACCCCTAATGAAACACGGAACAAAAAAGGATAAACTCAAATAATTTACAAATAAATCTTGATTTATGTCTGTTTCTTTTCTCTAACTTATATAATGTGATAGCTATTTTCTTTTCTAATTTCCTCATAGTCATATGAAGCATTGTAAATACACAGTAATAAATGCATTTACGTACAATATTATATTGTTTATGCAGCATTTCTTAGAAATGGATTTTTATTTTTACTAGATTTTTACAGGTGACCTTGCGTTTTCTATAGTATAATGGTTTCTTCTTTAATGATAAGTAATGCTTAATAAGGTAGATAATAATAAAGCTCAATCGAGATTTATCAGGTGAGGTTGATCATCAATGTACGAATACAATACTCGCCAAAATAACTAAAATTATTGTTTCTTAATTTGGACGCATTTACGTATATTTTTACAGGAATAATTTCGAAACCCAAGTAAATGCTGTTCTAGAAAAAAAAAACATTTCCTCAAAATAAACCACACAGATATTTTTAGTAAATCAATTTGTGATGTGAAAATAAAAAAAAATTGTATTGTGATATATTATTTTATTGTTCCTTGTGTATCAATAACTACTGCAGGAGTGACAGTTTTTTCGATCAATTTGGAAATTTCCACTCCCACCTTTAAACTTTAGCTTTCATCCTTTTAAATCAATCAATGTATTTGTTTTTTTAGAAATCTTAAAAAGTCATATTTTATTTTGTTTTGATTACTGTCATGGCCACAAGTGAGTGAGTGAATATTAACGTCACACTGTTCAGCTACACGAGAGCTTTTGGCGACGGACCACGTAATTTTGAGCAATGGTCAAGTGACGTGGACGACACCTGAGCTGGCAGCCCCTCTCCTAACTACCACACCACACCATCGGGAGGACGTTTGAGCTCTCGGCATATTTAACGTGCATCGCTCCCCTACACGGTGGGTCTTTAGGGGTACTGGGCTCGAACTCGTGACAAAGCCAGCCACGATCCGATACCTAAGCCACTCGACTGCCGAAGCCGCGGCATGGCCTCGAATTTGTAGTCAATGAGTCACAGGTTCGAATCCTGGTACTACACAAGACCCACCGTGTAGAGATGCTGATGCGCGTTATATCTGTCAACGTTCAGAAACTTCACATTGGTAAAGTGTGGATGTTTGGGCACCGACTTAAAAAAAATCATTTTGCCCCTTAATTGAGGTTCAAAATTACTACGTCACCAATTGCATCGATGTTGTCTTGAAATGGGACTTTAGACAACAATACAATCAAATCAATTGATTAATGTCGTGTAGAGTTGATGGGCTCTTAACGAGGATTTCCTCCTCACTGCAATCAGGTATTGAAACTATTAGCCCTTCGCGAAGTGTAACAACCTCTTTATTCTCCAAGATAATTCTCAGGGGAATCGGGAATCGATTCAATCCGATTGACACAGAATTTTGAACAAAAATTTAGTTACAATGAAAAATAATTTTGTTAAAAATAGACTAAGCTGAAAATACTGGGATAGTAGTCCCTTTTAAAACGATAACACAAATATCTACGTGTAAAAAAAAATCTTTAAAATTATTATAAAGCTTTCGCATTGTCTATTACAAAAAAGGGTATGAAAAAATACAAAGTTTAAAAAATAGAGGAATTTTATTTATATATAAATTTTATATATCAGAGAATCAGATTTTTTTTTAAGTTATTGGATGATACAAGTCTTTATTTTATTTTATTTTTTGGAGAAACAACTCATACCAACATAAGCTAAATAAGATTTGTAAGAAAAATCATGTACTCTGTAATTTCTCTTTCATTGTCAAAAATATTTCAGCTACCCAACATATGCAAGTATTGTCGATCCCAACAATTCTGAAAAAATGCCTATGTCTTAAGATAATTTCAATATGGTAGTTCTGTATTGTCACTATACATACGTCAAGGTGGAGCTGTGGTATCTTGTCATTGTGAACATAACTCTTGTCCATACCTTAAATTCTTGGTCATATGGATTGGCTTCATAGAAAATCTGTTTCAGAGACGTCTTAAGAATTCCTTCGGCTCGGGACTCAGAGTCATTTTAAGACTTTTTATGGCCTTGGACCCTTATGCAAAAGTAGGCCCTACCTGTGCCTCTTAAAACAGACTACGTATAGCATACTATGTGTCAACTAAATATTCTCACAAACTGTAATCAGAAACGAATCAATGTGCATGACTCACAATCTCACAAATCAACGTAGAAACCGTCTCGACAAATTGCGGCGTTTCGATTAAATGAGTAATGAAGGCTTATAGTGGTAGGTCTATGCCTAGAGACATGGAGAACGGTAATATCCCAAATAATACAGTCTTACCACTGTAGCCAGTTAACATTTAGTTTGAAATTCCCAGTTTTTTGGAGAATATGTTCAAGAATCACATTCGACCATAAAAAAGTATTTAAATCAGGATCTTTTGAGGCTGAATTGGGAACGAAATGGGCCCGGGTCCCGTTGGCCCATGTCTTAATACGTCCCTGAATTTGTTGTTTAATTTTATAATTAATTCCCTTTATTCAACGCACGAACTTGTGCTCAAATTAATTCTTGAGGGAGACTTGCGATTTTCACACAGAATCTCAAATTACAATGAACTCTAGACCACTGTTGTTAATCCTAACGAATATAATCATTGCATCAACATAATCTGCCGCCCAGCCAGTACGGTGGATATGACCCTCGGCTTGTAATGGAGTGGGCTCGGGTTCGAATCCCGAATAAGGTATGGATGTATCTTCTTCGGGAAAAGATGTCGGACTTTAGCTTGTAATGGATTCCCATCTTGAATGGAAAGCAGCGCACCCCTTCTGTTGTATGCTGGGATCATCATTTGTAATAAATGTATATTCTTCTGTTTGTATTGTATGTTTCTGTTCTTCCTCACTTGTGTATTTCATATGTATCCCAGGATAAAAGAACATACAACAGCATAATCTTTCCTAACAACGAATGACATGATGAAAACGGATTACATGTGGCAGACTCCATGCATGTGTAACCTAAAATGAATATTCACGGAACTACAGATTTGGTAGTTCCAACGTTGTCTCCGCAGTTATCTACTCGTAATCAACTTTTTTTGTTTAATAATACTTTACATTAATTAATTTTAAAAGAAATAATAATTTTCATTAATCCAGTTTTGCAATAATCTTTTTATTAATTTATTTTAAATAATATAATACTTTTTATTAATTCATTTTAAGTGATAATACTTTTAGTTTTGGAATTTTAAATAATAATACATTTTCCATGATTTTCAGAATACTTCTGTAGAGCAGTTCCGCCTTCAGTAACTTCTTGGAAAACAGCAATCGCGAAATAATATTTTTCGTTGAGTCTGGTTCAACTGAATGACGCTCCTCCTGTCTCATGACCACATTTTAGTGGCTTCAACCCAAGACACATTTTTAGCCTGACTTAGCCTTTTTCAAAGCTTTAACAATTTACTAAAACCTCAAACTATGTTTATTGAGTGGTATTTCTCATTAAGCATGCTATTGCAAGAAATGGTTTGTTTATTTTCATTATATCATAAAATTCATTAAGATGTTCAGAATAAATTTTAACACTTAGCGGATGTTTAACAGTAAATATTAAAAGTCTACCTATATTAAATGCTCCCCATAGTTGAACAAACTCTCTCAACTGGAGCTGATGTCCCAGACAGATTTCGCAAACCCACCCATTTTATAAATATTGCAACATGAAACATCAGTTTTTTGAGGCATCTTAAAAATTGCTTTCTGCGTTCATTAGTGCCTAAAACTTTTTCAGAGCTTGAATACCAGCCTATTTTTTAGTTTTGAATTGCCGGGTTAAACAATACATATTCATCAAATAGACTATCGATATTTGTAGAATTTTTTGTAATTCTGTTAACGATATGTACATTCTCTTCTAAATCAAACCAAGTAGTTACAATTCGTAAATTTTCTATTAAAACTTACTAACTTTATCAAAACTGATTCTCCACAATTCAAAGTATTGAATACTAGAGATATATAAAAATTGTCTATATGCTTGAGAAGAGTTTTTGTTCCTGAACATCATTATTTTCTTTTAGAAAGCATAACAATTTTTTGGTAGAAGATGCATTCTATTTGTAGGCTTTTTCTTTCCTAAAATTGACAAATTAATTCAGAATATTTCTGAAATACTTCTGCTGCTGTGATCTCAATCTCAGAACTGCATTGTTAAAGTTCACCGCTGTAAGAGAATGTTTAAGAAACATTGTCGAACATAAAGGTCTAAAATTACACAAAAATCCTCGCCAGTCGTAATATTCTCGGAATACCGGACATTTTTGCAATCTCGGACAGCACTAAGAAACTACGACTGTCCGGCCAAATTCCAGACATAAGGTAAGCAGTGGCGTAACATACACCCCCGCATCGCGGGGGAGGGTAGAAACTCTAGGGGGCCTAAAGCTTGATTGACACTAAGTACGTATTTGGGCTTGGGGCCCAAAACCTGTGTTTGCAGGGGGGCCCTAATATTCTCCGTTACGCCACTGATGGCTAGCCTGCCTCAAGGCATTTAACTGATCGTACCAAATTGTATACACCCGGATAATGTTTTACAGGCATTCTTTTCCCATTATTTACTGGGATGGATATTAAAGACACAATCTTTAGAAATTGACAGCATACATGTTATCTTGAAGCTTGGTATAAATAAACAATTTAGATGAACTGTCTTTTATAGAGGCAAGAAATTTTACTATGTACATTTATATTTTCAATTATTCCATTACTAACAGAAAGACGATTTTACAAATTTGCACGACGATTGCACGATTTTTTGATGTTTCTTAACAATTTATATACTACTAGCTAGTATACCCGTTCTTCGCACGGGTGAAATGAAAATTAAATAATACAGATTGAAGGATAAAGAAGTTTTTAATGAGTTAATTTAACGTGAATTGCAAATCAAACAACAACAAAAAAGCTTTTTGCATATCTCAGGTGAACAAAAAAAACCCTTATTTGTTAAATTTAAGTCCGTAGATCTAATAGCTGATAAAAAGGATTTTTTTTATTTATAACGCCCCGTAATTCTCTTCTGGGTTCATTTTTTGAAAACACCTTCCTAAGCCGATCTATGCTCAACAAAAGTAATACATTGTTACACATTTTGTGTAATGAACGCTTAAAATAGAGTAAATAAGTTATATTTGGATGTGTAATACATTAATATTACTTTCTGCTGTACTTATTTTAAGTTAAATTTGTAATATTCGTAAGCAACGCCGTTGCTTACATTATAATGACGATTCAATAGATACATAGCGAAATATTGGCGAAGAGTCAAGTTGACATCATTTTTGGTGACTCTGATGGCAACTTGGCGATTGATTGAGCGCTGCAGAAGCTTATATGCTGTAGCGCCACCTGGTGGGGAGCTGGAAGAAAGAGGGTAGCATAAAAACCTTCTCCATAAAAAAAAATTACATTTACATGCCAATTTTCACAGTCATCGGTTGAACGGTGTTGGAGTGATGCGATTTCATATATACAAACATTCATTTTTATATACACTCATGGAACAAAAATTTAGCGCACCAAGAAGGAGTCATCAAAATGAAACGAAATTTTACATACGTAATGACTACTTTGATATATGTAAATGAATAGAAAATCAAAGAAAAAGAATCATTCATTTCAGGGGAAAAGGCAAAAGGATGGAGGATTTAATGCACTGTTGAATCCCCTCTAGCGCGAATATAGGATGCGAAACGATCGGGCATTGAGGCATACAAGTTTTGTATGTTGTCTTGAAAAATTTCATTCCATATTTGCTGTAACCTTGTCTCGAGTGGTGTGTTGCTGTAAAGCAAAATTAAGATTGACCACGGGGTCTCCACACACGAACACGATTATAATCACTGCTGAGATTGAATGTGGATTCGTTGCTAAAGACAACCTGGCTCCATTCCGCTACAGTCCAGTTTCCTCGTGCGTGGCACCACTCCAAACGGAGGCGTCGATGGGTGAGTGTCAAGGGCAGCACACGCAAAGGATACCACGATCCCGAATGTCCTTCAGCCAGGCGTCTTCGTATGGTTCGAGAAGACACAGGGGCCCCTAATGAAGGTGCTACCTGTGCCTGGATGGCGGCTGATGAAGCAGTTGGCTGCACGAGTATATTTCTTACGATGTGGCGGTCTTCTCGACGACTGGTCTGTCGAGGACGTCATGAGCCTGGTGTTCATGTAAATGACATCTCTCGGATCTACTGGCCCGAACACCTCCTCACAACACAATCAGAGCGTCTTAATTCACGAACTACTCGTCTAGCTGACCACCCAGCTTCCATCATGCCGATGATTCTCCCCCTCTCAAATTGCGACAGCTGCTCATATTGTCTTCGAAAACGGCGTAATGGTATGTCGACCTCAGCTCTTCCTATGTAAACTATTCAGCACACTCAAACAAGCTTTAGTTTTACCTGTTTTATACTCCACGGATAATGATGTTAAATGCCCTCAACCGGCAATACGTAATGCGCAGTCACGCTGCATTTCAAATCATTTGCATATCTCCCCAAAATGTACCTTCATGCCAAGTTTCGTTACGATCCCGCAATTATTTCTTGTTGCGTCATTTTTTTTTGTCTATGAGTATATATAGATATAACTTAACTCAGTGGCGCAACAGCCCATGAGGACCAAGGCCTACTGTGCCCTATTTGTGACTATGGACCCTGAGGTGCAAAAGCAGATGTTCATGTTATGTGGTCAATCTGGGGCGAACCCCCAGTGTTAAGATCCCAAGCTAGCCTAGTACTCATTTTATCGACCCACTGAAGGGATGAAAGGCTGAGTCGACCTTGTCTAGTCCGGGGTTCAAACCTCAGACCTGTGTTTCGGAAGCGCGATTCACTATTTCTCAACCTCTGGGCTCTATATATATTATATTGGATTTGAATTTCAGGATGGGTGAAAATTATATTAACGTCGTACCATAAAGTAACGCCATTGGCAACGGGCATCGTAGTTTTGAACCTCGGTTAAGTGACGAGGAAGGCATCTGAGCTTTCACCCTCCCCTCTCCAAACTGCCACATCATGCCAACGGGAGGACTTTGAGCTCGACACATTTAATACGCATCTGCACGGCGGGTCTTCAGTGGCACCAGGATTCGTCACGATCATCTATTCAGTGATGCAGTACTCCTCAAACTTTTAACTCACACTAAACTGCGACCCACTATTCAATCCTAATTTTCATCGCTCTCCCCTCCCATGCAATAACAATGTTTGAATTCAATGATACTATACTTTGACGCTAAAGCTGCAATACGACTTTAACCTCTTGAATGCTACCGGCGTATATACATGTTTCGCTCAGTCAATGCGTTAATTGCCCCGAACATATATATACGCCTTTTCAATCTTTTCTGAGCACTGCTATCCGTAAAATTATTCCGAAGGCTTTGGTATACAATTCACTAACTTTGACAGTGTTTACGAAGAATTTACTTATTTCAGAACATTTGTTTATTTATTTCTTTTCTTCTCCCCACCCCTATTACACCACATACGCGCGTCTACATGGAAAACGGTGGCATTGGAGAGGGGGAGGGAAATTGTGTAATTTTTAATCGGCAGTTAAGCTATTAATTATATATAAACTGTACAAATCACCAGAAAAAGTTTTTGTATACAATTTTATATATGACAAATCAATGGGATCACAATTAATTATTAAACTTGTTTCTATAATTTAGTCTTGTTAAATTAATTATAAAATTCATTGTGCTGTACTAATACATTTATAAGTGTATTATATCAGTGTAAATGTGTATTTTATTTTTTTATTGCCTTAAAATGTATTTTGCTTACTTTCAGTAAATTAATAATTTTTTAAAAATAATTTTCTGTTTTTGACTTATCAATATGCTCACGCCCTCCTCGTAAGGTTATCACGCACCCCCCGTAGGGGGGTGCGCCCCACAGTTTGAGAAACGCTGCAGTAATGTCATCTTATATTTTAACTAAAAGAGAAAGAAAGCTTAACTGAAATAAATTAATCACGGAAATGTTAAAATTGTAATTATAATCTTTAAAATTTTAGTCATAAACTGGAAACATTTCCAAAAATTTGGGTTTAAATTTTTAAATTCTAACAAACAAACATTTTTCATGAATTTATCATCACAAAAATTGAAACAGGCATCTTTTAACTAATGTTAATGTGTTGATGTTTGTTATAATAAGGGATAAAATATGTCACACAACCGATCATATGAATGTTTCTGCAGATAATAAAGGTGATCTAATTACAAGCTCTTTTTACCTCCAGTTTACCACATATTAATTATAAAGCAATTAGCTTTATTAATCAGAGGTATATTTAGGAGTCGGAAAATTATAATTATGTAACGTCGAAAATATTTTTAAAACTTATAATTCGTGATTAAATTTAAAATAACTTAGTGGAAGCTTTGTAATTAGATACAAAGTTAAGTGCATTTCAGTAAGGGTAAAAAACATACAATTGACAAATTAATAATTGGGGGCAAAATATTAGAGAGTATTATAAGAAAAGAGAGAAATAATGGAAGTAAAAGAAAACGAGAGAGAGTATTGTGTTACTATTCTTTTTATTCTTCAATAAATTTACATAACAATTTAGTGGTTTTTTGAAATCTGTTTAGTGTAATTTTTTTCATAATTATTCTTTTATCAGTAATTTACGAAAGCGTCTTATTTGCAAGTTTTTCGAAAATGTGATATCAAATGAATCAATCAGTTTAGAATAATTAAGGCATTGAAAATAATTTTAATACTTATTCTTTTCAAATACATTAAGTATCTACAAATTGTATGCTAACATTCTTAGCTAAGTTCAAAATATCGTATCAATTATCTCATTCGCTCTTCTAGGCAGTAGGGTGAATCACAAATTATGTTTTTCGAAATTTCAGAATTTACTTATGCTGAAAGATGAAAGGGAAAATAAAATAAGAATTAATTATCTACTAAATATAGTTGGAAGAAAAAATATACCACGTACATTTAACAGCTTCTTTAGTATTATAAACGTTTTTAAAAAATTAACTGTCAATTACAGTGCAGAATAAAGCGGAAGGTGGAAAAAAATTTGGTTCGAACAAATTCGACTGTGCGTGGAGAGAGAGAGAGAGACTTGAGTTTTTGAAATACTACTATGTGCATTGTACTATTAACTACATAGTACTCATTTATCAAAAATCGCCGTTTTTGGATATATATATTGTAGAAAAATAATTTTATGTTGAGTTTAAGATCATCTGGTCAAAATTAAGTCTCTTTCCATTTTTTTGAAAATTAAACCCCTTTGTGGCAATGTACCGTAAAATCCGATGTATAACGCGCACAAAAATAAGATTGAAATTTAAGGATGTGCGTTATACGCCGGGTATAAAAGCGATAACTTTAAAAATGACAAAAGAGAAGATGATAAGAAATTTTTTACTTCTACATGTATCCAAGTATTGTTTATTTAAAAGAAATGACTTGCCTTATGAACTAAAAAAAGTTGTAGTTCTGGAAGAAAACTATTTTCTTCAAAGCTAACTACCTTCTCAATAAATGACTTCAAAACATATGAGTAATGTATACTCTAATATTTCAGATTTCCTGGTAAAAAGGGGATGCACGTTATACGACGAATGTACCTAAAAATTAAAAAAAAAAATAAGCCTAAAAGTATAGGTGCCGCGTTATATATATACACCCTTGTGCGTTATACGTCGGATTTTACGGTATACTAAATTTTAAAAAAAAATTATTATTCTTTGTACCATAAAGCATCTTTAAGAGGACACATTACGATTCAATTGACAAAAATTGGTCAAAAAATCAAATCTAATTTTTTTAGCTTAAATTATTCTCTGTATACTTTTCTAAAACCTCACAAAATTTGAAAAAGCTCTAAACTTAAAAACGCAGAATTATGATAGCAGTAGATATAAAATGCCGGTTCTGGGACAAGTGGAGCGTGGAGCCTCCATAGACTTAACATGGGGCCGGTTCTGGGACAAGTGGAGCGTGGAGCGCGGCTGACGCCTGGGGGCAGAAGAGATAAGGAAAGGGTGACAATGGGGGGTCTCCCTTACCTGAAAAACATTCTGCGCATGC